>CAFUXE010001199.1:125799-189504 GCA_903364295.1 Serranus cabrilla | reverse complement strand
TTCAATGTCTAATAACTGTAACAAGTAATTTAAATTGATCATGTTTTTCATGTTAAATCTGGACCACAAAAGTAACTAAAGCTGTCAGCTAAATGTAGTGGCGTAACAGTTACATTAAATGGGAATAGTCAAGTACAAGCGCCTCAAACATACTTTCCTCCGCTGCTCTTGGAGCTTTAAAAGCTGACCAATAGTCGATGGGCTCTGATCCATCCATTCATCCTTTTTCTTATGTTTATCCAGCACAGAGCTGCTGGGGCAGCAGGCCAAGCAAGGTATTCCAGACTTCCCTCTCCCTAGCAACATTTTTGAGCACTTCCATGGGAACCCTGAGGCACTTCAAGGCCAGATGACTTATATAATCCACCTCGCGACCTCTTACCAGTGAGATGTGCCCCAAAAACTTGCAAATAGGGTGAACCCCGCTGGCATCGTGATCAGGTGCCTGAACCACCTCAACAGGCCCCTTTGGATGCAGAGGCTCTACTCCAAACTCCCCGAGCCCCGCCAGCCTCCAGGGTGCTTAGATTTTGTTCTAATTTCAACAAATATATGTATTTAAAAAATAGAAAGAAACAACTACCCACCAGAGTATGTTAAGGTACAGTTCGGCTCTGTTTTCAATGTGACAACAAGTATTTAAGAAACAACAGAGAAACTGAGACGAAGCCATGGAGGGGAATTCACTGACAAAATGACAGAGTGAGTTCCAGCTGATATAAGAAGAGAGGAGCGTGTTGTGTAAAGTGAAATGACAGAAAGTCTGCCAAGGCGTGATGTTTTTTTCACCTCAAATCCACAACATCCAAAAACAAAAAGTTGGGTGAAAGGGCTCATTATCTCATGTTGCTTTCTGGTTGTCTCCATGATGAGACAGAGCGTAAACATGTCTTGGTTGTGAGTTAGAGTCATTGTGCTTGAGAAGTCTCAGAAGAGTGTGAAACACAATACAAAAATCAATGTCTGTCTCCCTCTCTGTTTCCTCTGCTGCTGAGCACTGCTGCCCCCTCCTCCCTTCCTCCTTCCCGACACCTCCTCAGCTCAGAGGAATGGCTTTCCTCAGGACCAGGGTGGAATTGGATATGAAGGCGCCTCGGGGACTCTTCTTTTGGAATCTGGACTACGTCACGCCCTCCATCACTTCAACGTCAAGACCACGTCAGGCGCTCGCTCGGCTCGTTCAAATCCACCCACGCCTCGGTGTCTCAGTGAAACAACCATCAGTGTCATGAGTTCTGACCTGCCTCAGAGGAAAAGATAGTCCAGAACACACACACACACACAAACATTTACTAACTGTCGCCTAAATTATTAAAACTATTTATAATATTCTTAAAAGTACATTTTCATATACATGAATTTACCTTGGTGTTTTGGTACATAGAAATAACAAATAAACATAATAAGTACTCCAAAAGTCAAGAAATATAAAAATAGAATAGAACAATGTACATTGAATTTTAAAAAATCAATGAAAAACATCCTAGAAAATATGTTAAAATCAATTTTAAAATCAATTGTTTATGGTTTAATCCTGATTCCTCTATAAGTATATTTATGTATAGTTAATCTTAAATGTATTCTATTTATTATATTCTGGCCTCAGGTCCAAATACCCAAGATATCAAACATTCTAATTTTGAGGTTATATTTTGTGGTTACTGGTCCAGGATCAGCACCGAGACAAGGAAAAGAACAGACCTAAGAACAATAAAAAGTACACAAACAGTATTAAAAATGTTACGTCTTTCTGTCACTAACACATTTCCTTCAAGTTGCTGTAACTACTTCATATTGAAGGCGTTGGGTCTCCACAGCATCTGGGCCTTTAGCGCTTCTCACTGCACCGTGCAAACAAATAAGCAGAACAAAACTCCGAGCGTGTGATGCAGCTCTGTGGTGACTGGAGCTGACTGATGCTCTCGGCTGACTCTGGCAGAGCAGCTAAGTTTGTGCCGCCACCAAAGCGAAACAATCTGGATCTCTGAGCTCTGTGGCGCCTTCTCAGTCTGCTGCAGCTAATTGGCTCCTCTGAGAGCCGCGTACAGCCACTCATACACACTCATACACACACGCAAACACACACCAACCCAGGACCTCCCAGCCATCTGTCGGGGGGCTCGCGCATACAGGTGCTCCTCTGCTCCTGCTTGGCTCAGAGGGGGGTGTGTGAGGTCCCACCAGCCTGCTGTTGTGTTTGATCAGAGACGTCGTGTCGTGTCATTGTAATTTTGCAAACCTGCAGTTCACGACTCGTTTCTGTCCAATCAGACACTTCTCTCACCTCCTCACTGCTCCCCCTCTCTTCACCTGTCATCTGAAAAGACACACATAAAAAGATCTTGACTGTACTTCTCATCACACAGGTTATATCTGACTTCACCGGTCCGTGTACCACAGATCTACTGGTGCACTACCCCACAGTGTTGCTCTCAGGGTGAATCTGAAACGTAACACTGCTGACATCAAGCTGCAGAGGCAGGGAACTGCAGCCGAGTCCGGCTCTGATGCACTTAATCATCCTATGGGAAAGATGCCTTTGCTTTTCGTCATAATTTACCCATCTCACTTGGTGTGAGTTGCAGAGTAAATGCAGGTTAATTGTTCTAACACACAAAAGAGACTTCACTGGCGCACATTTACCATTTTAACTTTTCACAGCTGCAGTGTTATTAACTGACTTGTATCTGTAGATATATCTGTGCACTTCCCTAAAATTTGAGATTCAAACTTAATGGTTACCGGTTGTACGTCTGAGCTTTTCCTGCCAAAATGGCTGCTGTGAAACTATTTTGTAGTTTCTGTCTATTTATTTTATTGATTCATTAGATCACGGATATTGTAATTAGACCGCTGTCCTGTCTTTTTTCATCTTCCTTCCTGTAATCTCCAGCAGGGGGGGTGACAGCCCATGGTGCAGATTATTTACACGTGGTCATGTGTTTTAGTCCTTAAAAGCTCCCATAAACCCACCCTGTAACAGCATGTAAACAGCATATAAACAGATGCCATGAAATATGTCACTAATTGCATTCATACATTTAGTAAAACGTTTACCTGACCTGGAATATGAGGTGGTCTGTTCTATCTATGCCTCATCTTTCAATTTGCACTGAGAGGACATTTATTTTTAATACATGGAAAACATCTCCAAGAATAAAACAATGATAATAAAAAAAATTTAAAAATCCACCACTCCAAGGAAAAAAACCCAATAATTTTAATAACATTTTATTTCCGAAATATTTTTTTTTAACAATATACTGTAAGTCTAGTTTAGAATTTAAGCGTTGTTTGGGAGTAGCAAAACACATGTAACTGACCTAGTAATTCTATGTGTATAGGTTGCTGGTAGTTCAACTGCATTCACATTTGTTTAGTGATTGAAGAGGTTTAATTACTTTTTTGCCATTTTTTGTGTAGTTAAACTCCCTAAACAACAAACTATTATAGTTACTATCATATTTAAAGTAAAAACATGAAAGCAGCATTAATTGTATACTATCATACTCCTGCACCACCGCACATGTGCACACACAGACTGTACATACCCACTGATTGGCAGGTGGTCGAGGTCCACTTCAGTTCTGTTAAACGACAATTTCCTGCACACAAAAAAGGATCAACAATCTCCACACATCCAGAAATTGTACCCTTTAATTTGGGGGTGAGCTGTGCATTTATCCTGTAATGAGGCTGTTTTATGACACGTTAGTGAATCAGTGGAAGTTATTAATACTAGCAGCAGTAATGGTGTCACTTTACAGCACAAGCAGAGCTCTCTTCCTCCCCTGAGTAAAACCAGTTACTGTCCAAACCAGTTTCAGACTAATTGAATACACAGCCTTTGTTTTTCTGCCTTGAGCAGGTGTAGTTGTTTACTATGCTAATTATATGAACTGACACAACACCAAAGAAAATATTTTTAGTCAATGATGGTCTATAGGGGAAATATATTAAATAACCTGATTGAGAGATGCCACCTGTGTACTTCAGTGAGTGAAGACATCACTTACCATAACAGATTCTGTGTGAAATAGATTTTAATATTTGTGTGGTTAAATAGGAAAGTAAGAGTCACAGGGCGTGAGGTCAAAGAAATACACCTTTATTTAAGTGTAAACAAAAAGCAAACAAAAAAACTGCATAGGAAATGTTTAAAGTCCACAGAGTACAGAGAGAGCAGCAGGTGGCCAATATATTATCGTCTCCTGTGCCTTATTTAGACTGAAGACCTGACATCTGCACTTAAACTCAGCACCATGTGAGTGTGTATTAAGAGGGAGGGAAGGTTTGACTGATAAACACACACGCACACACACACAATGGCCTGGATGAGGAAGCGCCAGCAGCAACTATCTAAACTCAGCCGGCCACCCCGTCTCGCCCTGCCTCTTGGACTGTTAGGAGGATACATTCAGTGGATTTCTGCTTACACAACACAGATGCAGCGCACAAACACAATATACACTCTACACACAACTGGCTGCTGGGACAACACAACAACGCAAACAAGATTTTTTTTTGGACAAGATAAGCTCGCTTTCAGCTCCTCAGGCCAAACACCTCCCATTTGCGGAGGCGGGCTTTAAAGCTGGTTTTCTAAATGAACACAGTGCTGCAAGTTCTACAACCACATGATTCATACTCAAAGTATTGCTGGTGTGGAACAGGTAGCAGCAAGTGTTGAAGAAAAACTGTTTTCTGTGTTGTCTTGTAATGTTACCAGCAGCTGGTTGTGGCAAGTGAGCATCAACAAGATCCCATTTAACCCTTTTCTTCACAAAATACATTCTAAAAGGGCCAATGAACATCAAGTGGTGTGAAGTATTTGTACTTTTTTGTAAAAAGAAAGCAAAAATTTGCAAAAGAAAAAAAAAAAAAAGATTAATCTGGGGAAACTAATCAAAGCGTTATTGTTTCAGATTTAGAAATAATTTGTTTTATAATATGTAAATGGGCACACAAAAGAATCAGACTAGGACTGAGAGGTCATAACAGGGGAAGAAAGTCACTACATCATCACTACGGGACACGTTTCAATGAGACACCTGCAGAGCAGGGCCGCTGAGAACTACCTGAGTTTTATTTTTTTTTCCTTTCTTAATTTTCCATCTTTTTTTTGTCTTTCTGTCTTTAGAGTATACAATCATTAAAAGGAGGTCTACGACCTTGCACACGTCACCTGGTGCAGCTTTGCTTTTTCTCTCTTAAAACTGTGAGAGGTCAGCAATAAATGGTGGACAAGAAACACAGGGGCCCAATGAAAAAAAACAAAAGTAATTCAAACAGGAGTGCAGTCAACTGATCACATGCTCAGCAGCCATCACCACACTTCCTGTATTTTTAGAAAGACAAGGAAGGAAGCTGATTAATAGTTTGTGCTGGAGAAACCTAGCTGCTTCTCACAAGACCGGCGAGAGTTCCCATTACTAGGTCAAACACAAAATTGCCACCTTATGGATTCATCATTGTTGGGATGGTCAATCTACACTACAGCTTCCTACAGTTACAGGGCTCGAGTGTGAATATGTTAACGTGTCTACTCATATAATGCATACTAGAGGGAGTTAAAGTAAATTAAGCACTAATGGTCAAGGGGCGCACCAGCCTTCTGCTTTTTTCCTATCACCTCTTGTTTCTCAGGAATCGAGGCTTGGCTGGTGGAACAGGTTGTGCTCCGCAGAGCCTCTTGAGAACAGGAAATACAATCGCAAAGGTCAAAGGTTAATCCCATCCAACACACACATACACATCTTTGGGTATATATTTTGGTAAAAACCATCCCAATAGTCAGCTACCCACCCCATCTGAGTTTTTCAACACCTATCTGAGAGACGTCAATATAATACAAGGACTTTTTAAAGCATGCAACAAAATGAAAAACAAAATAAAAGGTTTAAAATACATTTTTCCTCTTTAAGAGTGAAGACCTAAGGATCTTAAAGATAGAATTCTGCTATTTTAATTTTAAAAAATGGATGCAACATGAATGGTTTACAGAGTTAATACTGAAAAGCAAAAAACTTATTGGTGAAACTAGGCGTTGAGTTCAAAGCAGCTGGGTCTGTGGAATCAAACTGGCTCGCCATCAATGTGCTAACAGCTCCACTCAAATAATAAACCTGGCTGGTGTCACCAGTTCGACGTAATCTTCTGATGTCTTTGTTTAAATAACCACAAAATTGTTGAGTTTAGTCACTCCACAACCAACATCAACCTTCTTCAAATACACACTGAAATATTGGTAAATTGTGCTGAAATTAGAGGTAATAGTTGTGCGTTAAAAGGCGGATTTGTAACTCTTTTAAAGAGGTCACATCCTCTTCCCCTCACCCTTTGCGCACAGTAGCAAAGTACAAGTGGAATCTGCATCATCATCATTATGAGGTAAAGATAAGTTGGGCCCAGCCCCTTTAAGTGCATCCAATCAGAGAGGGAGGATTTTTCCTCGAGTGCTCTGATTTAACATGTCTATCTGTGATGTAAAGGTCCAGTGACATTTGTCGTCTACAACAGCGTGATCCAAATGCCAACCCTGTTTGGCACAGAACTCTCGGATCATTTTGGCACAATGCTTTCATCTGAAATATTTGGTTTCTTGATGATAAAAGGCATTTTACAGTAGATTCAACAAACCAAAAGCTGCTCAGGGTTACAAGATGGAGCGATGACCGTAATACACATTTTATTTCATCTCAAGACAGTACCATGATCTTTGGTCCAAGAGCTATGGGACATGTAATGTACTGCCTGTAACACAAGAACATTCAAAGAATGAGGTATATTTGTAATGCATAAATATCTGATGAGGTATGCTTAAATAAAAGAGTAAAAATGAGGTATTCAGAATGTGTAACAAGTTGAGGTATTTGAATATCTAAATGCACAGTAGCTATGAGTGACATACTTGAGGCATCCAGGAGTTGAGGTATACAAGGAGGTAAAACGACAGTTGAGGTACAGGATGTTATCTGATATATGATGATGTAAATCATGTGCAGACAGGCCCTCTCCTCAGAGGTGAGAGCCAGTCGGTGAATCTTTTCTTGGGTCCCAAGAATCTTTGCTAGGCTGAGGAAGCGGCTAAAAGAACCATAATTGTCTAGTGCTTCCAGTGGGACACAGATTGAACAAAGGGCAAGGGGATTCAAAACCCTACAATGCTTTCACCACAAAGAGTTAATAGGTATACGTCTCTATGTTAATTCGATGGGGATACAAAGGCTAATCTGAGATGCTACTTTGAGCCTACGGGTGGTCTAATAACTATACAACGGGGGCATCATTGGATGGACTGAGGTGATAAATGCGATGGGGCAACCCTGCCCCGGATAAATTACCCACAGCAAAACTGCATTCTCAATTACGCTACGAGATATATGCATTTTCTCCCAGACTTTGTTTTTGCTGCATCAAAAAGATGTTTCTCACGTAGTAAGGATGGAGGATGGGTCAAACAAAGGCCTTTTACCCAGGAGACCGCTGTTCGTGTCCCGCAGACAAACAAAAGTCAAGGATGACTAATGCTGTCCTGCATCGGTAACTTAACTTACATGGCGTACTTAACTTATGTCATGCAGGTGACATGGTTAACTTACATATATAGTTAAGTTACATAACAAATGTTCTTATTTTAACCCAAACCATGAGACGGGACTCCACCTCCTAGTGAAAATAGGTTTCCCTTGAAACATAATTGAGAATGCCGTTTCTCTGTATGGGAGAGAATCTGTTAGGAGGCAGGGTCAGAGGGGGGTGAGGTGTTCTCTTTGGTGCCGGTATCTTCCGTTCTCTCTAACATCTCTGCAGACTGACCAAAAGGATTTTCTTTTAAAACCTGCAGGATGTGGGATTACTCATGCACAATTAACTGTAACCCAAACACATTTTCTTCTTCAAAGCCTAACATGGACAGCGCTCTGAACTCAACTCCATGCATTTTATGTATTTTAGACTTTCCAGCAACAATGATTATTATAAAAGGTTTTGAAAGGGGATTTTTAGTGTCTTTAATTGCCAAATCTACAGTTGGCCATTGTGCAGAAATTTTAACTTTGGTTGTCTCCAGTAGTTGGTCAATAGACCTCCAGACCTTAGAGGAATTGGTCTACTAGCAATTAATCTGGAGATGTCTCCTCAACTCCACGCTTCAATAAATAGGGCAGGGCTTTGTGATCACGCCCTTTTATTGGACTAAATCCCTGGCCCCAGGAGCCAAGAGGGGTGGCTTTCAACCACAAATCCAAAGGATTGTAATGTTGGGCCTTTAATTTGATGTCATTAACGTCCTCTGGACAGCCAAATTAGGTGTCTACTTGTGAGGCTTTTGTCACACAGCATGCCTCACCAAAAAGGTGTCAATTGAATTAAATGATTAAATCTCTATGTTAAGATCGCAAATAGATCCAGATCTTGGAAAATTCATCACCAAAATCCTTTGGTGGGTCCTCCCTTTTAGAGGAGACGCTGCTCTCCTTGCATACTTATCTTTGCATCTTAGTTGTTAATGCAACTGACTGGAGAGTAACGACACGGTCTTATTTCATCGTCTTCGTCTTCTATCAAAAACATTAGTTCATCCAGTCTCGTGAGACGCGATTAGGGGGAAGGGGTGTATGGATGATCAAACACTTTGGATTATTTTTTTACAGGGCTACTTATTTATTACCTACTTTATGATTTCTTCAACTTTTTATTTTCATTTGTGAATAAATTCACCAAATCAGCATTAGCCAGTAAAGCTAGAGGGAGAGCCTGAAAAGTACTGATTATTTTAATCAGTCCTATCATGACCTGAGCTAATTTTGATTCTATCTAGTTTGGCATCGCTTCGCACTCTCTTCTTAGGCTATCATGACACTAGAAACTCCACAGAGCCACAAAAGAGACAAGGGTTGATGCATAAGTGAAAACTAACTAGCCTAAAAACATGAAAAGGACACTACTGTACCCTAGTTTCCTCTCCGAACAAAGCCCTCTAATGAGAATAAATCATGCAGCCTCTACAGCGGTCTGAGTATTGTCTCAGCAACAACATTCAGGAGGTTCACTTTAACTAATATTTCAAAATGCACAGCAAGAATTCCTTTAATCCTGTGCAAATATCAACTGAACAGTCTATTCTTTTCTCTCTCTTAAATAACAAAGTATAGAGGTAGGCTTTTCTTCTTTGTAAAACTTCACGGACTTAAACCTCTGCTCAGTGACTATGAGTACATTCATAAAGAGCTAAATGAGGTAGGTATGGAGCAGAGGGTACAAGATATCAAGAAAAGTGAAAAAATCCCTGAGATGGATACTTAAGGAGAGCTTACAGGGAGAATTCAGAGCAGCTGAGACAGAGGAAGGGAAATATGGCTTTTTCTACTGATTATCAATTTGTAGAGGTCCCCTTTGTCATACATACCACAGATATCTGATTGGGAATATATCAATGTAAATAAAAAAATCTATAGTTTTAATTTCCCTTTGCTTCAGCCTGCTCTCAATCCTCTCTGAGCTCGCCTCCTGTTGTGTCTGTTGATTCATTCTCTCGCCTCCATTTCCTTCATCAAGAAAACTGCACAAGGGCAAACAGAGCGAGAGAATGCAAAAATAAACTTTTTTAGAACTTGAGGATGCGATTATTTCCAAAGTCAACGACCACAATGACTCCGTCAGGCGTCACTGCCACACCGGAGGGGCGATCCATCTGTCCGAAGCCACTCCCCTGTGTGCCAAATTTGCATAAGAAGTTTCCATTGGGCTCGAACACTTGGACTCGGTGGTTGCGGGAGTCGGCCACAATGATGCGGTTCTCCTGGTCCACAGCGACGCCCTGGGGCCGCAGAAACTGCCCGTTCCCGGTGCCCTCGGAGCCCAGGAATCGAGCTGACTGGCAGTCCGGCCGGATGACCAGGAGCCTGTGGTTGTTGAAGTCGGTCACCACCAGGTGGTCTTCGTGGTTAAAGGCCACTCCTCTTGGAGAGTCAAAGTGTTTCCACAGGGCCCCCTCAAAGCCGTACTTGTTGAGGAAAGAGCCGTCAGGGGCAAAGAGCTGGACACGGTGGTTCCTGGTGTCCGAGACCAGGATCTTACCCTCCGAGTTGACAGCCACATCCCAGGGATAGTTAAACTGCCCATTCTTGGTACCCTTTTCCCCAAACTTCAGCAGGAACTGGCCCTCAAAAGTAAACACCTGTCAGACAAAGCAAATGTCTTAGAGCCTACTATGTTTACATCTGCAGTGCAGAGAGTGAGCATGAGGAGCTATGTGTTTATATATGTGTATATGGGTTTACAAGTTTTCAGAAGCTAGCATGCTATTCAGCTTCAACAATTTTCCTTTTTTTTTTTTCGTGCAGCTTTGCTGTGGCTTTTGGATTTTTCACTCCATTCAATAGAATTCCAGCAATTATGCAAAATTAATAGGCAGAAATGTGACGACATTTTGGTTTTCCTACCTGCACACGGTGATTGTCCTTATCAGCCACAATGATTCGTCTCTGACTGTCACATGCAACCCCCGCTGGACGGTCAAACTGACCAGGCCGAGATCCCAGAGAGCCAAACTTATGGTGGAAGGCACCGCAAGGCTTGAATATCTGGAGAGAGAAGGAACAAAATCTTTGCTCACTGATTCCACTTTAATGTTCCAACATTAACACTCCTCTTAAGCTCTCACATTAACCTGCATGTTAAATGCAATGGCCGACCTTGGCTGTGTTTTTTGTAGCTTTAAAAGACTTCACTCTCTGCGAGCACTTACAGTACACACAGCTAATGTCTTCACCAAGCTAATCAATACACATACATGAGACCAATTCAAGCACAGTGTGTGCGAAGTTCTCCTTAAAACTTAAGCCATTTGTTCCATTAAATAAAGTGCTCATTGTATTGTTTTTTATTTTCAGCGATTAATCACTAACATCACAGTGACAGTGGTGTGTATGTGTGTGTGAGGAGGAATGTACATTGCAGGGAAGCCCCATGCACTTTCAACATTCAAGCTCTTGCTATGTAAACATTTCAGCACTAAAATCAACAGTTTGAAGTTAGAATCAACTTGTGAGTGAGTGATGAGGGGATGATCAATTACATACAACCACTATAAATGTGATTTAAGTTCAGAGATCTGTAGTGTTTGGTAGAGACAGACTGGAGGCAAGAATAAAGAGAAAAAGAAGGGGACAGAGCTGCTTTAAAAGCCAGAGATGCGGAAAATAAAGTCTTTCTTCTTTAAAATTACTTTACCCACATTGATACGTGTAATTTAATGTCATTTACTTAAGTATTTTAAATAAAAATCATGTGTGAAACTGGCCAGGAATGGAGAAGTCAGATTTTTAACAACCAACCTAACATACGGAAGATTAAATACTCTACCTGTATACGGTTGTTGCTGCGATCGGCCACCACCACATATCCCTCCTTGTCCACGCTGATGCCCCAGGGACGACACAGCTGACCATCTCCCTCCCCCTCGCACCCGAAGGACGACACCTGGGAGCCAAGGGAGCCGTAGCTCCGCCCCGACTTGACGATCACCTTGAAGGGGCTGCCCTGGATGTGCTGGTTACACACCAACACCGACACAAGGTGCTCCCCCTCACATTTAGGAAGGTAGCTGACGGTGTATGAGCCATTCTGGTGGTCCGTTACCTCCCCTGCAGACAGGTTACCATCTCCAACCGACATGACAATTGCGGACACCGTGTCCCCGCCGGAAAGACGTGGCTCCCCGTCATGGTCATATCCAATCACAGTGAAGGAGGCAGGCTTGCCACGAAGAGCACTTTTTAGACCCTCGCCATGGGCTTTGGTGACTGGTGCAAAGGCTCCGCTGCTGATGAGGCCCATCGACTGGATGGCTATGTACAGAGCCTGCAGAAACATGGTGGAATACAATTGTGTGTTTCAAAGCTTTACTAGTAAACTCAAAACACATTCAACCCTCATGGATCCCTTCACAAAATGTTGCTCTGAGGTTCTCAGAGGGCAAAGATGTCCATATTATTTTCTACTTTAACAGAGTTAAATCTTTGACCAACTTCAGTCCTGATCTTAACTACCCCATCTTTATTAATTTTCGGGAATGTTAATCCTGTAAGTGTCAGTTTGTTTCAAGGACAATGTTGCGAAAAATCCAGACAAACAGATTTTTTTTTTTACTTTCACAGAGTTAAAGTTTTTAACCAACTTAAGTCCTGATCATAACTATTAAATACTCATTTTAATTCTTTACATTTGTTCACATACTGACAGTGCTGTTTTTTAATGAAGTGCTCACCTGGTCTGGAGGGGTGAACATGAAGCGGTCATCCTCTTGCGCCTGCAGCAGGCCCCTCAGAGCCTTGAGTTCATGGATCTGGGTGAGCATTCGCTCCCTGGCCAGCAGCACATCAAGGTGACGGCCCTCATCCAGCACCTGGCTGACGGCAGCGATGGTGCTGTCCAACTTGGTCAGGCTCTGGTGCAGTTTCTCCACCTGCAGGTACAGAGACTTGGCCTTCACTTGACGGATCTTCTCCACCTGGAAAGAGACAGAATGCTGATTAATACATTGTACAGGCTCAACATTAATGGCTGACCAGATTTAGAGCACTTGTTTGAGTTTTGGTTACCCTTATTTGTAACTAGGTCTTTCTCATGACTACAAGTGTCCTGATACCTCCATACTACAAGATGTTACCAGCAAGTCTGCCCACTGGATGGCAGCAATGTGCTGGCCATGCCAAGTCTGTCAGACATTCAGGAAGAAGAAGAAGATTTGGGTGCCATGCAGCCAGTTATTAGTATACAATTTAAACTGGTGTGGTAATATTAACCAGTCTGCTAGTATGCAGGTTAGGTTGAGAGACATGAGGTAGCAGATGGGGGTTACAAGATATATTATCAATTGATGTACATAGAGGACAAATGAAAAGCTGTTGAGGAGAACTTTGAGCAGAAATTAAATCCTACAAAATCAAAAGATTACAAATATTACAGTATATTGCAATATGGACTCATGCAATATCCTAAATACAGTAGGCACCAATTGTTTAAAAGGGGCAGAGGACATTCAGAACATTAATATATCGGTAAACATCTATTTTGTATGTAAACATAAAGTGGAGAGATGGTTTCCTGAGCAGAGAATGACGTGTAGCTCCTTTCATGTGTGTTCTAGTTTCTCTGTTCTTTGTTGTCAACAAACAACAACAAATAGTTGTGGTAGCTGGTCTGGCCACACATTCATGTTAATGCTATGTGGTAGTTGTTTCCTCCTCAGGTTACACTATTAGCTCTGTCCCCACTGTTGCCATTTTTAGCACTGTTCATACTGGCATTAGCACTGTTAGCGATGTTGAGAGCTGAGTGCAATGTGCAGTCAAATGCTCTGAAAAAGCCACTTTAAAGGCAAAATATGGCTCAATATACCAGTCTAAATCAAGAATTATGTCACTGAAATTAAATGTTTTTTTCAAAATCATGCAGCCCTAATGCTAATGCATTTTTCATAATGAAGGGTATCCTATTTTACAAGAGCTAAGAGGGTTGCTGTTAGTCCACTTTGCACCACAGATAGCATTTCTTAACCTGTTGTAAGCTATTGTTGCAAGTTTCTTTCTTCTTGCAAACACAATAGATCAGAAGACAAAAAGAAAACAATGTGAAACACTGCATACTATTCAGAGATATGCAGGGGCGTGTGACTTACCCAACTGAAAATATGGGTACTAAAGTGGTACTGGGATGATTTATTCAGCTAATTGTGAATTAAAAGTGTCATTTAACCTCAACACATTTCTGTTACCGTAAGAAGGCAGATAAAGTTACAGTACAGTGAGTGAGAATAGAGCATTAAAGAGGGTGGTAGAACCTGAGAAGCATGCATTGGGCTCTTACTTACCACCACCCAACAATAAGAGTCTAACACAATAGCCTGACTGCCTCTATGCTCACAAGGACTTTTGATAGTAGGGAGGGACTCTGAAAGAAACAAAGAGTCCAATAGAGAGCGGCCTTTTGTTAATTCTTGGCATAAGTGGAACTCCAATTTGCATCTGTGAGACTCAAGTTACACTTTATAGTCACTGAGGACAAAGACTCGAGTTAGGCTTTCTAATGGACAGACAACTTCTTTTAGTTCCTCAGTTGAAAACACTCACTGGCAGAGTTGGTTTGTATTTCACAGAGCAAAATTCTGAGAGACAGAGAGAGGGAGATCTTGATGTTCTTTGATGTAACAATTACATATAACCTTACATGCTAGAATCCATCCTGGGCTACATATTCAAAAACGGATGTTGTACCGGTGAGTCACATTAAAGAGCTTCTGCTGTCATCTCACACCTGTGAATCTTTCTAGTTCTGTGCTACAGTACTGAGTCACTGTGATGCACCTTCCGGGATTTTGTTTCTATTTTCCTGACACCACTGTCAGCACAGGTGTCCATCACACTAGCTGGTAGTACAGGAAGTACTAAATGAGTCATTTCCATATATTGTATGATTCAGGAGTTGCGCAGCTCAACAAGCTTACTGCACCTGAACCAAGGACAGCAGAGGAGCAGAGCGGCGTTTAAAAGGTGGCAGGTAATAAGAGCGTGCCATAAGTCAAGCACTTTTATTGGGCGAAATGAAATAAACTAACAAACAGCACTGGCCTTGACATAATGTGCATTCTTTTGGAGGTTGGTTAAGGGTTATATAATAATATCCTTTATTTAACCAGATAAAACCCAGTTGAGATTTGAAATCTCTTTTCCAAGAGGGACCTGGTTACAGGGTGTGATAGCAGTTATTCTCTATTGCTCAAGTCTGAAACTGCTAAATTCCTCCCAAGCTGCAATCTTCAACTGACTTGTTTTGTTCTAAATGACGTTCAAGCATATTCAAGCTGCATTTCCAAGCTTTTCCAGCACATTACAGATATGGTAAATTCCATATTTATGTGCAGTCCATACAGTATATACAGTGCACTGACTATTTCACTTTGTTGGTTACAATGAATTAGATGTTATTGTGCTAAGACCAAAATTATGTTTCATTACAGCATTCTGAAAAATTTAATTAAGATGCAACTATAATTCAAAATATGTCATCTGTTTGTAAGAAGACTTTCAAACTCTATATTCGAAAACATTTAAATAGGGGTGTCTGCATAAAAGGAGGCACATCCTTGTATCCAACAGCATCAAGAATTACATTTGTAAAAAAAAAAAATTGGTGATTAGGATTAAAATGTGATGACAGACATTCAAAGCTTCTTCTGAAAGCCTCAATAGATACATCAAAAAATAATAATAATAAAAAAAAAACCTATTCAGTTCAGCCATTCAGTACAGACAAACTATCAACATTCATTAAGCGGTCAGTTTTTTTGTTTTTTTTTTTAGAAGAAAAAAAGGCAGCCTGTAATGACTTTATCAGATCAGGGATTAAAAGTGAGTCCTGTAGTGGTGTAAAAAGGATTAAAGACAGAACATGGGTAAGCGAAAACCTTCTATGTGACACTTTGACCTGCACACACACACACACACGCACACACACAAGAGCTGTAAGATCTGAGGGAGTAAGACACAGGTCAGTTTTTACAATGTCACTGAGCCTGCTCTCAGGAGAAGAGGGGGAATAGGAGTTTGGTAGACTGGTGGGTGTTAAGGTAAATCATTGGTTATGTTCTGTCAGACCCAAAGCAACACAAATGCACCTATGCATGTTTAACAATCTAGTTTCAGTTCTAATTGATTTGATGCAGTGTGTGTGTTTGAAACTGGTACACTGGTATGCATTTAGTACAGTTAACTTTTTATGTGGTTATTCATTTATTACCAAAGCTTAGAGGATTTGGTTAAGCCCGGCTGAGGGGGCCTCAGGGATGAGGATTCTTTCTTTCACCCAAAACCCCACTCGTTCTCTGGGTAACCTTAAACCTGGGGGGCCCCGTTAGAGGGTTCTTGAAGCCCGGGCTGCAGGCCAAACTGCCAGGTTGAAAGCTGGCTATAAGGTTTGTTTAACTTAAAGCAATTACAGCTACTGGTTCTAAAAATCTCAATTTAATATTGATGTGCATGTGTCATTGTCGGATTGTGCCAAATTGACCTGAATACTAGAGGCCTCAGAGCATACCAAACCTGCAGTGTTGGATTTGACCTGGCACTGATAAACATGAGGGCAGCAGCTCACCTTCCACAGTAGTTCACACTCCCTCTCCTCCAGCGCTTTCTTGTGTCTGAGCACAAGGGCCTTTACTTCACTCTGCACCACCTTGGCTTTGATTTCCACCTGCTCGGCCATGGCCTGGACCTTCTCCATGCTTAGCTGGGGAAACAAAACACAATCATTTGATCTTTCTAATGTGAAAGAACAGATAAGCAAAGATGATGATTATCTTTAACTCCACAGTGTTCCAAAGGAAAACAAAGGAATGTCTCAATGCTCAAACACCACCACTGTCTCGGTTTTATTACTCAGATGGGATAGAGATGCCCCCCAGAAACAGGATGCAGAGGACCAGGAAAACATTAAAATAGAGGGCACTGTTTGTGACATCTTCCTGGCAGACAAATGTTCAAACATCTGTTCAGTTTTTGTGATCTATTCTTTTCTCACATTTGGTGGCTCCTTTAGAGGGGAAAAGGAAACATGGGTCAGAAATAGGAAGTCACTTCACACTGCACAAAATGAGGCAACTTCCTGCTGGGCCTAACCCCTACTCAGTCCCGATAGTGCAGTTTGCACTTTTTAGTTATTGAAAGTTGGCATTTCACTCTTGGTCAGATTCCTAGGCTTGGTTACTTATTCTTTCAAATCTTTTAATATTGATGTAAATCAAGTCTCTCTAGTCTCCAGTACAGATGCTTTAATACTGGCAGTTTAAAAACAATATAAAAAAATCGTGATAAAAATCGAGATCGGACGATATGAAAAAAATATATCGTCATCATTATTTTTGCCATATCGCCCAGTCCTAGCATCAGGGCTTCTGTACAATGAAGGGAAGACACCAGGTTTCTTTGTTTCCCTGATAAATACACTGAACACAACTGTATGGCATAAATTGAAGGTTTTAGCGTTTACAGCCCACAATCTGGGCTAAATGCACATCTTCCTCTTTGTCTTCCTCCCTTCCCCCGCCGAGTTTTATCTGGCTTTTCCTCTGGCGTTTTCTGGGAGGTCACAGGGTGAGCCGGACCTCACAGGGACGAAGGGGAGGAGGGATAAGGCCTCCTTTGTGATATCGGCCGCAGGGATCAAAGGTCGCCTAAACCTCTACAGGTCATGATCTGCAACCCCTTTCTTAAGACACATACCGTCCACCCCCACTGCACCCCTGCAGGAACAAAGCATGGCAGCAGGGCCTTTTCTCTTTCGCCTGGCTATTGGAGTTGGGCAGCTAAAGGGTCATATAAATCAGTCCCCCAGAGAGGGAACAGCAGGGAGGGAATCCATGAAGAATCGTAGGAGTTATTAATACATGGTGAGGAAGGAGAAAGGGGGAAATAAAAGTCCTTCTCTCCAGCGGTTTGTGTATTCCTTTAAAATGCATTTTTCTTCTCTAATTGTCATTGTATTAGTTATTTCTTACTCCATTGTTCCTTTTTTCCCTGTTTTTTCTCTATCCCTCACTCCAGCTTGGTCTGTCCTTTTCATTCTCTGTGTCTCCATCTTCTATCTTTCCCTGAACATTCCCAGAACACCACAGCCTCAAACACAAAGAAGGTCAAGCTGACCAATCAAACTGCAGGATGAAGGAGCTCTGGCCAACCAGGAGGTCACAAGCCCAAGGTCGGAGGTCAGGGTAGATAATGGGAGTGGAGTGGGCGGAAATTTCCTACCCCAGGGAACAGGAGCGTGTGTGGTGTGTGTGTGTGTGTGTGTTTACATATTATCTGGCGTCAGCATTTACTCCCATGGTGACCTGGGACATAATGGCCAAACACACACCAAACACCAGAAGGTATTTCCAGATGGTAGGCGTGCTTCTTATGACTCAGCTGCACAGATCCAGGTGCTTTTCATTAAATAAATGATAGGAGTCGGTGATTTGACTCTCAGTGGTCAAGAATGAGTGTGTGCTGTGCTACCTGGTATTAGTTTTAAACTTTACTACACGTGGCCTGGTGTCTGGCATTTAACTGAGCAGATCTGTGTTGTGATATCTTGGAACTTGAAGAACACCAAGAGTGACATAAGTACCCATCCATTAAGATGTGACCCAGTCTCACAAAGGTCAAGCTCTGCTGAGGAGATACACACCAGCATCACATGACCTTACTGGAACGGCTAGTATTTCATGTTTTGGGAGAAGTCATAACACTGTCCCACCTTACAGGCACATTATGCAGCACTGGTGTGTGTGGTCTTCCACCGTTACCATTTTTAGCTGTGGTTTCAACACGTAACTAACCATTTGGCACTAGACATTCATGTTCACTTCAATAAGAATGTAAATAACTTTACTTTGTGTTTTGTAATTTAAACAATATGCTAACATGCTAAACTAAGATGGTGAGCATTACCTGCTAAGCGTTAGCATTGTCATTGTGAGCATGCTGATATTATCTATATTTATATTTAGGTCAGAGTACTTCTATGCCTAACCACAGTCTCACTGAGCAGCTAGCCTGGCTGTAGACTCTTAATGTAGTTGTTTGATAAATGCAGTGCCAGACAATCCTAGTGCTGGGGACTTGGTCAAGTGTTTTTCCAATTGACAGACTTGGTAAACTTTTTTCACTATAAAATAAAGAAACTGTAAACCCTTTTATATTAGACTGCAGGAACACTGAACATTTTCCTAAAGGCTACAGGTCACAATAAGCTGTCGAACTAAAAATTGTACCAAACATATTTTTATTATAGATTTTTTTCCATGCACAGTGTTTACACGTGTACAGCATGTGTACACTTACAGTGCAACTACTCATGTCACGACTCATGTAAGTAAAAGGTGTACAAATTGTGTTCATTTTCACTTTAATTTTGATTTGTTGATTTGTTTGATTTGTTTTTTTTCTCTTGTGATCCATTCACATAGCCTTTGGTGGTTGACCAACACCAACATACTCCACCTCAAGGGTTATAAATAACTTAATTTTTGTAATTCCTTTGAAAAAATTTCCAGCACCATTTATAACCATTCCCCTGAGCACATGAAGTTTAGAGTTAAAGTCACTTCTAGACTATTTAGGCATCAAATGGTGAGTGAAATCTAGTGCATGTGTAACTGTATTTAACAGGGATATAAAGGGGATCTAGGAAGCTGCCACCCAATCTATAATTACGTAACTGAAGTAAGGCAGTGTGTGTGTTGGTGGGGGAGTGAGAGTAAGAGGCGAGGGGGGTGAGTCAGTGAGTGAGTGAGGGACTGAACAGGGGGAGGGCAAAGTGTTCCACTTCTTTAAAAGAGGAGGGGTGTTTTCCTTTCTCTGAAATCCTTTAAATACCTCATCTACCCTCCCCCATCCACCTCACCACTCCTCCTCCCCTTTGACCTTCAGTCCTGCCCTCGCCAGACCTCACCCCATGTGACCCACCCCCTTTCAGGGCCAGCTGGACACCTCTAACCTCAGGCTTCCCAGCAGCCCAGGACTGGTCACTCTCAAACACATTCAATCTGATCATCTCTTGGTTACTCTGTGCTGAGCGATACTGGACAGACACATCTGCTCTCTGGTCTCTCTCGGAGATGGATGAGTGTGTCTGTGTGGTTTGACCTTCATAAGGATTGTCTTGTTGTGAGTCCTTTAAGAATCATGCAGATGAGCTCTTAGCTTTGTTTAGCCAAGACTTATATCAGGTTGACCTATTTGTATCCTGTGGAGTGATACAACAGTTTTTTTTCATGCACTTTTAAGAACACCTGCCAATGTTCTCTAAAAATGATTATATACTGATTTTGTATTTAAAAAAATACAAGAATATGTATGTGCCTCAATATTACGCCCTCAATTCTAGCTCTAAGGGTTAAAAGAAGCAAACAAACAGACCAATAACTGAGGTATGTTTTCCTGTTTTTTCTGTGAGTGTGTGTCCATCATGGTTCCTGTCTCACCTGTACAGCCTGCCGTCCCTGCTGAGCATCTGTCAGCAGCTGGATGGTGATGGCCCTGCAGTCCTGTACGGCGTCTTGGAGATAAACGAAGGTGTGGCCCATATGACGGCCCACACTGCACTCCCTACAAATAGGCACCGAGCAGGACTCACAGAAGAACAGAAATACCTGAAAAAACAAGGAGACAGATGGACAAATCAGTTTTGTGTTATATCCAAATATATAACAAACCCACCCCAAACCAACAGTAATTAAGGGACTGTAAATTTCATATATCACTAGAATGTTTGATTGCGACAAAAAGCAAAATTGTGATTGAAAATAAATCAGTTGTCCAGCCCTATAGCAATTACAGTTATGATTTTGAATTATTGACAATGTGATATGAGTCAATGTTTTTTGAAGGGATACAAATGTATATCGTCTCCCCTCTCTTATAACTTGGCAAGAGGACAACTCAGCTCAATGAAAGCTGATTGTTTTACTGTTGCGAGTCACTAAAGGCTGACAATGAAACAGGACTGGCAGGATGAAAGCATAAATCAGTGTTTGTCACTCTTCCTCTCTCACACACACGCACAAACAAAGCTAATTAATGAAAAAGACCATGAATGACAATCACTTCATGCATATACATGTGTTACCAGGGAGGCTCAGATAAGCCTCGACACCCCAGAGAGTTTCTCTCTTCCAAAATACAGAGGGACCACCAAAACTAGATCAATACTCATTCTGAACTATCTTCTAACATCTGTGGAGGACGGCCATAAAGGGATGCCACATATAACCCTTTGTTACTGCAACTACGCTGTCAACAGTCTCATGCTTGTTTGGCTATCAGCTTGACAGCTTTAGGTTTTACCTGATAATATCATAAAAATACTCTTTTACACATGTTTGACTGATTATGAAAATTTCTATATGAGTTAAGCCAAACAGAACTGGAAATTAGAACAAGACTGATATATATCGGTATTGGCCTATATGTTATGCACCAATAAGAACATTTTTTCCACCAACAACAACACTTCAAACAGAAATTTTCATTTAAGGGGCACAAATGGCCTAAATAAAGATTTACTACAAGCCTAAATTGTCTGTGGTTGAAATATACACCTGTGTAAGCCTTGCTACACTTGTTTTAGCAGAGATGCTTGGTATATGCCTGACAGAAAAAGTTAAAGTAACACCGATCATGGTTGACAAAAATGTCCCAAAGGACAAGAAGGAAAAAAAGTAATTTAACCTTTGTTTCTAAAACCTAAGCTTTGCTTTAAACCCCCTGTCTAAATGCTGATTGTTTGTAATGGAAGGCTAATTAAATATGCACTAGCCTTCATATCCCAAAGAGACACCAGATTAATGGCCTCCAATAGCAGCAGACCTGAGTGGATGGGGAGGGGTCTGCAATCAATCCATCAATAATGGCTGTTCCCCCAGGGAGCAGCATAATCTAATGAGACACACACACCCACAGCCTCCCCCTTTATCTGACTTCCTCCTCCTTTCTGCCTTCTCCTTAAGCTCCTCTTGGATCCTTTATTTCTTGTCCCTTTCTTGCTGTCCCTCTTCTTGTGGAGCCCTGTCCTCTGCTACAGTCTTTGCACCACTCTGTCACTCAATGCTCTCCCCTCCTGTCCCATCCCACCCCCATTCGACAGCTCCTAAATTCCAAGGGGACCGAACACACAAAAGCAAAGAATGCAGCAGGGTGCGATTGGAGGAGGAAGGTGGAGAGAGGCGATGATGGACACAGGGCTCAGGGGGTGAGGAACAGGCAGATTGATGGTGCAAGGACAGGATGGATTCTGCTGAGCGATTGACCCAAAGTATCTACAGGACTGAGATTTGCAGCACTCAGCGCATCAAATGAAGCTGTGCATCAAATGAAGCTGTTCCAATACTGACAATTACATGAAAAGTGGTTTAATGAACTGTACATTTTTATGGTGATAAGAAAGCAGATCTTTGCATGAAATTGCTGACTTGCTATTTGAGATGCTTTAAGGCAGAGCACCAACTTCAGGAGAAGGACATGTTAAAGTTTAACAAAACAAAACATCTAATGTGATTATGATTTTGTCCCCTGGGCTGGTAATAGAAAGCTAACTTGTTACAATAAATACACAATTTATTTATAAATGTCAGATCACGGTTATAAGTCTTACTGATAAATTAATGATTCTTCAGCAGAGTGGATAAGATTGATTCATGTGAAAATGGCTTGAACCAAATGTTTTGATACAATTCAATGAAGCCTCCCCCACCTGACATCAGAGAGTCATATGCTGTACTGCAAGTAAAGCTTCTTAAGCACATTTGTGTTATCGGGCTGTATAAATAAAGTTAACTTGACTTGAGCTTCAGCCAATGCTAATCAGTTTTATGACACACTTGTGCGTCATAAAATGTGTTAATTGACTTAGAGCTCTGCAGTTACAGTTGCCAGGAGCAACTTATTCAGATAACAGGCAACCATTCTTTGCAGCCCCTATAGATAACTGAGGCTATAAAGAGCTAACAATGTGAGCATCCACAGCAATGGACAATGACATTCTGTAAATGGTGACACCAAGTAGGTGCTGCATGCTCACACCCACTTGAGTTAAAACATTTTAAACAATGTATTTATCTTAAAAGTAATCGTTCATGGTGTGGAAGGCCCTCAAGGGTACGTTTATTTATATCTTTTAATAGCATTTCTAACAATGTCAAAAAGCAAAAATCCTGTTCCCTGTTCCCTCCATCAAAAGTTATCCATGTAAAAAAAAAAGCCAGAATTTACCTCTTGAACTTTTCCCATCTTATTCTGTACATTACATCCCAGATGTGCAACTTAAACTGTGTATGCTAAATGTATCTTAAACTCTGCCGCAAAGCAAAGAAATTAGCTCTGTGTAGGAGTTGTGTTTATGTGTGATTTCAATAGAATTTGTGCACACGCATCCAGCGTATGTGCATGGTTTTACTAATGTGAATAAGAGAAAGTGTATGAACTTAATATCACTGCTATTCATGCTTTCAAACAGATCCAACATTGTAAAATATAGAACAATCACTATATTTAAGACACAATGTCACATGCAAGGCTCTACATACCATTTACATGCATACATGCTGTTACAGCTACTATTCTTGAGGCTCTAACTAGATGATAAATTATCCTCATTTCACCCAAACAATATATTTTTTAAACAATACAAGTGACATACACAAATTAACAACAAATAAATATATACCATTCAGAATCAATTATGTCTTATGATTCCATAGTACTTGTTTATAGTCTCCAGTTGTGAACGTGGAAATAGGCAAAATGAAAAACAGAAGAACAGAGATCTGTTATTGAAAACACTGGAGTCCTATTTCATGGAACTAGATCTTATGACATATCTGCAACAGGCTTCAGATATCTTACATGATATCTGCTACTTATGTGTGCCACCAATAGCACAACAGTCCGCGAGGTGAAAAACACACTTAGTCGTACACACAAGGTTGTAGATTACATAACACACCAGCCTCTTGGAACACCAGTCAATATTATTGACTCATACAGGATACTGGCTCTTCCCAGAGGTCTTCATGGAAGGATGCTATTCCCTCTCCCCTTGCCTCTGTCTTTATCTGCCTCTCTCTTAAACACACCATTCACAATCATTTGAGTGATTTGCCACAAATTTTGCATCCAACCTATGGGACACAAAAATGCATAACACACAAGCCAAATTCCTTGCAAGTCAGGAATACAGCTGCTCTGTTACACATGTGGTACTAGAACAGGCCAGGAATTTCACAGCCATTCCATGAACTGGACACGCCGGATGCTCTCACACGTGCAAAACCACAGCAGAAACTTCCAGTGTGCATGTGACGCAGAAAAGTGAAAAACATCTTTAAAAGATGTGAAAGAGGCGTGGTGTCATGCTAACAAAGTAGTAAATTCCACCTAGAACGCCCTAGGGGGGAGGTCTTCAGGCAGAGGTGACTCACCTACAGATTTGGTCGCATTACACATTAACATGCTCTAACAGAATATACAAGCAACAAAACACACACACAGTCACACAAAGTGGAAAGGAAACTTGATGTGTGCTCGGTGTGTTTGCTGTTGGGGAGGGGCTGCAACAAACATGCCATCAGCAGCTATAAAGCTCTGAGCAGCAGGGCTCAGCTACGTTGGGGGAAGTGAGTTATTGTATTTCATTAGTGCACCGGCTGTTTCTCATTCTCCTTCTCTGCCCATTACACTCCTCCATTATGATTTTACACTTAATCACAATCACACTGTGTGTTTTTAAAATATCACAAACCAGAGATAGAACTCAAAAGATTTTCAGTAATGCTTCCGTCATTGTTTTGTTTTTTTCCTGCCAAGGTATTTCCACTGAAAACTAATCACACAACACAATAAATACAATAAACGTGTCTTTACATTTTAAAATATATTTCAAGATTTACCGATCTTTGGGTTTTTGGATTATTGCTCCAAAGCATTTTAAAAAAGTCACCTAAACCAAAGCCACTTAATCCTTAGCGCAGAGCCACAAATTATTTTTCACTTTGGTTCACACTTTGTGTGTTTATTTGTGCTACATTAATGTTGCATTAAAACATATCAAATGCATACATACAAACAGCAAAATGCATGACCCATAATCAGAAACACGCCTCCCACTGAGTCTGGCAGTACTCAAATCATGTTTCGCTTGAGTCTGTGGAATATCTACAGCCAGAAACAGTGCTGCGGCCGTTCCTCCTCCATTATTGTTTGATTGCACTGTTGCTGCCGTCGCTAACTGTACACAAAGATTCCACTGATTATTGTAAACAATCAGACAACGCCAACGGTACACAAAGTGCCCGCTGATTATTATACACAAATGATGTCACTAGCTGTAAACACACTGCTGCGGCACATACGTACTGTACTGCTACAGTGCTAACTGTGCAGCCTGTTAGCACCGTGCTACAGTGCAGCGCTGCTGCTGCTCTGATACACTTCACTATTGTCTCCTCCCACTATGTTCCCCCGTCATTACGTGTCGCCGGACTGCACTATGAATCGTCACAAATATCTCGTCTTCCCGGAATCATTATGGCTATGTCCGAAACCACTCATTCCCTACTCCCTATCCACTCTATAGTGAGCAGCAAATAGTGGACTATAGTGCCGTGCAAAGTCGTGCAAAACAGCAAGCTTTGGTCAACTTTAACCAACATGTAGTTTGTCGTGTATCTCGGCCAGGTTGCAGCATTTTTTTATGGCTAATGAAGTCCTGATCAGTGACCTTTATAACAGACATAACAGACAAACATTTTCTGAACCTGGCATGACACCACAATAAAATTATGAAAAGTGCCCTCAAGTACAATAATTTGATTGGTAATTACAGGCTACAAAGTTATTTCTATAATGGGAAAGAAAGTATCATTCCACAAAGCTAGGCAAGGGAAAAATACTGAAATTGTGAGGAAACAACATTAGAATAAATGCATGATGGCTGTGAACCTATCCTGATGCTCACACTGTGGACAGGCGGCAGTAGGATCAGCCCCCTCGCCTCCCCTCCCCTTGTAGGTACTGGGAACTGGGGGAGAGGGCACAGGCTCAACTAGCCAGTAAAATCACTCCGTGCAGCTCTCGCTGCCTGTGTGCAGAGCTGAGTGGGGGGAAGGGACAAGGGCCATGTAATGTCACACGGCGGTGCCAGAAAAACCAGGGCTGCTCTGAGAACTGTGAAAGAACATTCTCTCAATGAACTTCAACACTTTTTACTGACTGCATGATGCTCAGACCATCTGCAGTGGTCACTGTTCTGATCTTAGTCAATACTGTGTCTGACACATTCAAGAAAAATGCATTTCACATGTTCTTAGGATATGTTTTGCAATGCCTTTTAAGTCATGGCTTGTGAACTGGATCCACAACTGGAAATTATAGTATTTACTTGTAGGAAGTAAAATGATGCTTATCAGGGTTACAATAGCAGTGGACTATTTTATCATAAAATTAGATGCACAAGCAACTGAAATTAATTGTGCCACCTGACCCATTCTGAAGTAAGTAGGAAATATGTGAGCTTATTAGAGAGAAGATCAGACTGTGTTCCCTCTGGGATTTTATTTTTCCACCAGCTGTGTGGAGTGGTTAATGGAAAATTATAATTTTAACCCACAGAAACAAAATACATTTCTGTTCAAGAGCACTGGGAAAAGTTTAACAGTAAATCAATTCAACATCTTTTGAAGAGTAACCATTTTTAAAGTTAAAAAAGTAACCTACAAGCAAAAGTAGATTTTCAGGACAACCTTTTCCTTTTAAGATAAGGGGACTTTGTGGACATTACATCAATGCACTCTAAAGGAGTGCACACAAGCAAACACTGGCTGATGTGCTTAGCAGCTAGAGACAAGCACATTTAAAACACAAACATATACTATACTTCAAGTTTGTTTCTGTTTGATAACTATTTTTAACATTTATCTATCGAGAGCCTGAATGTAATTTCACAGCACCCTGTTTATACTCATTTAATGATGCACAATGGCTGACTGCGGGTACTCAAACTCTTGTTTATTGTTTTGATTGGATGACCCTTAGTGGCAGAAAATAACGGATTATTTAAAATAACAGCATTTAACCTCCCTATGAAACATCCATTAGATCATATTATACTGATTGTCTTGGGGATTCTTACATTACAACTGTCAAGTATTTGCAAGATTTGATGAGCACACAAGGTGTCAGGATGGCTTAAGTATTTACACACTAGGTGTGTTACAGTCATCACACTGCAGGAAAACAATATATATATATTATCTGTCTGAGGAAACTCATTTCACATGTTGTGTCTGTTATAGTTGGAGTTAAGAACTATGGGAAAGAGAGGATTAGCTAAGTTCCTTCACTTATGAAGGGCTAAATAGACAGCACCAGCAATAAAGCAGTCTGGTATTTCCAGGCTGGATAATCTGTGGCCCACCCAATCCCAACATTCCCAGCAATCCCAGGAACACCATCTGCCAGACAAAGCTCCTTTTATGGAACTCACAGACACCTACTCTAATCTCTCCAAACACCCGCCATGTCTTGCTCACATATAGGTATTTCCTTCCCTCTCCCTTGCCTCCATCACTCTTCTCTCATTGCAATTTTCCTTCCTCCTCCACCGCTGCCCCGCCCTCTCGTGGCAACCCCTGTTGGCTTGTTGCCACGGACACAACATGCACACAGACATGCCTGCCGATGTTTTGAAACTCTGCCAGATACGACAGTTGGGGGCGGTGGCTGTAAGCCGGCGATCTGATTGGCCGGCGCCAGAGTGGAGAAGGAAAACAAACCACAGTCAGCTGGCCTCTTTAGCCAGCGAGCATGTGACTGACTGTCGTGTGCTTAATACTTGAGCAGCAGAAGAAAAAAAAACAGCAGCAAAGGAAGTGAAAAGGTGGGAGGGAAGGAGGTAGATAAAAATCAAGGAAGAGAAGTTAAACAACAATAAGAAGTGAAGAAGTGAAAAAAGGAGAAACATGAGTAGGTCATAGCTTCGCACAAACAAGGGCTGAAATGGAGAAGCCGTGTGAATGAAATGTGGGGCAGCTGAGATGTAACAAACAAGCTATTCTTGGTTACAGTGGCATTACAGATTGTAATGAACAAGCCACATGCTTTATGTGGTTATATTTAGGTTGAAAAGTAGGATATTAACATGTTACATTTGCAAGACAAATAACAAACATTCATTGTTTGGTACACTGCTCTTTCCCAAAGCGTCTGTATATTCATATCCTGTTTGTCACGCACATACACATCTTTATGGCTGGCATACCAACGTGGCAGCCTAAAGAGCATGACCTTTACAGGAAACATCCTGGTTACACAAGTAAGCTGAAACATCAACATGAGTAAATGCCTGTCAGATGTAGCATTACCCATAAAAATAACAAAAAACAAACTTCCAAAAATACAGCATGCTGACAGACAGCCAAAACAATGAAAAAATATTGTAATAAATAAATAATGTATGTTTATGTTTACCAGGTGTTCAGACCAAAAACATAATGTGTAGGCGGCACATCGTTTCAGAAACCACAGGGAGGATGAAATATGATCCAACGCAACCAGTTTGTGTGACATGTCAGACATGTTTTCATCTGTTTGTTTGTTTGTCAGGCAGGATTACAAAAAAAAACTACTGGTCCAACTTTCAGAAGCCTTGGAAGGTGTAGCATGGGCCAAGCAAGAACCCATCAAATTTACGAGTTTACTGAACTCACGTGGTGATGGAATAATTGGGAAAATGAGCTCGACCTCTCAAGACTCAAAGTTAACATTGCGAAATAGGGCTGGCTTGGCGGAGGTCTGCACTTTCCAAGGGTCCATTTATTTTTGTTTAATTTTATTGGTTGAAGGCATCTGCATTAGCACGTACACCAGGACAATGCATCGGTTCCATTAAAATAAAATGACCATGAAGGCCTGTCGGTGCATGGCCTTACTGTAATGTATTTACACAAATCAACTAAGCTGTAAGAGTATGCTTGTCAACTGTCATAATGAAATGGAAATACAATGGAAATACATGGCTCCTTTTACTACAGCAACCATGCTAACTGTTTACCACTACTGCTACAAACAAGCAGAGTCATCTTGGCCTTATATTTAAAACAAAACCCTTATGGTGAACAAGATGTGGCTGGAAGCTGTGCAATGTCCCCCAAATAGGGTTGAGAGCTTTAACGGCAAATGTGTTAACAGCGCAATCCCGTTGAGTGAGGTCAAATAATGGCCAATTAAAACCCCATTTGTGCCCAACCACTGTGTAGGAAGTGGCAGGCTCCAGCTTTTGAATGGGTTTTAAATCCCGTTGTCAAAGAGAATGTGATAAATGCCTCCTTTCTATCCATTAAATTTTATATGGCCCAAAGTCCTCAAATGGACATCAAAGCTAGGACACACACACATACACACACCCCCTTTGCCTACATGAAACACATTCACAACACACAGGAAACAGGGAATGCTCTCTAATTACTGGGCACATGTTGTGCATTAAAACCCTGGAAGTACAACTTCATATAATCCAACTCTGCTGGCCGTGTGGAAACACACTCACACACACACTAAAATCCTCTTCAGAGGATAACTACCTACAGATGGGAGATGCTCTTAGAAAGGAAAACGCTGCAGCCACACACTCACACGGATACTTCCAGGAGTGATGAAATGTAATCACTTGCCCCTCAACAGCAACAGCTGCTAAATCATGTTGAGGAGACTTTCTGCATCCATAATGTCCATTGTCTCTGACACAGAGCAGACAGAGAGCGCTGATGAGAAAGGCAGGAGTCGGCAGAGGAAATACCCAGTGTGTGTGAGAGAGAGAGAAGGGGAAAAGAGAACCCAGGAGGTATAAACTCAAGTTACAGGAATTCCTCTGGCCTTGTATCAGCGTCAGTGTTGGGTTAGGTTTCCTTACAAACATTCTCTGCTAGCGAGCTCCAGAGAGGGGGAGTAAAACTGGTGATCACAAAGCCAACTTTGCATATGTTTGAACAAACTGTCTTTCCCTACAGAACTACATAATAGAGTAACAACATTTTACAAAGAAAAGTAGAATTGTGGAAATGCAGGAGAAACTTCAATAAAATTCCTGGACCTTCCACTGCAACTGACCATCCCACTGTCTTTCTTACTTAATGAGATAAAATAGTCCCTGAGGAGATGCATTGGTAGGCTGTCAAACTAATTACTTCAACTTCACCTCATCCCTATAAACACAATGTATTGTAGGCGCTCATTGCCCAGCAACCTCTTTCTGTCCGCTCACAGTCTGCTTCAATGCCCCCCCACCCCCCAGGCCCATCCCCACTAACCCTACTTTATAAAGACTATTTGTATGTGTGTGTGTTTCTGCGAAGCCACGCTCGTGCACAGCCAGGCATGTAGTCATGGTTACTACAACTTAATCTAAAGCACAGAGTGGCATTTTGCAGGATTATCATGTCATTAGCAGAGTCTCAGATGGAGCTGCGTATGTATTTGTATGTTGGAGGGGTGACATCACAGCGAGCAGAGGGCACGCCTTTGATGTAATCCAATTTTCCATTTCCACTTCATACACACACAACGTGGGACCCTCTCTGACTGTCAGCGCTTCAGATGAGTAACAACTGACATTTATGCTTTAGAAGTAGGCCAACATATTCACTCATGTGTGCACAAACCCTATATACTGTTATCAGTGGGTAGCAGACTCCCTTTGCTGCCTAAGGAACCTTATCTTTCAACTGAAACCCTTCATTTCACTGTTGATGTTTCAGTTTCCATTCTTTGGGAATCAATGATGCTCTAATGTATATATATATATTTCATTTCTAAATGATCCTCAGTTGAAGAGTGTACATTAACAATAGGTTAAGTCAATATCCCTGACATATCTGCGCGCACAGAACTAGGAGAAAACTCAAGCCAAAGCAAATAAATGTGATATTCCCTCCACAGCCTCCATAAGGAAAAAAGTATATAAACTCCATCTCCATTACAGTTGATGAAGTTAAACATAAAGCGAGATTTTGCATGTCCCTCCCTGTCAAAGTTTCACCATACCTGTTTTTCCAATAAAGGGGTTTTATCAGATTTCCTGAGCTTGAAAATCATATACATTTCCTAAACTGAATTAAGCCCTATGTATGCACTCATATAGAGGCTTCCTACTTTTACTCTTTAACTGCCAATCTTGCCAACTGAAATGAAAACTTGAATAACTTTTTTTCAATTTAATAAGCTGTAGCATTAAATAAAAAAAAAACTGGTGTGCTACCGTTGAGAAAAGCAAAGAAGTGTTCTTGGGGTGATTTAAAGTCGTGCCTTTGCAGCTTTACATCGACGATACAAAACCAGGTCCATGTGCATGCCCAGTGTGCTTGAATGTTGATATGCATCTTCAGGTGTGTTGGTATGGATGGAGATTATTTCTGAAACTGTGCAAACTGTGCTTATGTGGACAGTGATCTTTTTTTTTTTTTAAATGCAAATGTATTAATGTGAATGCAGTCTAAACACAAGGGACCTAACACTTTCTCAATAAACTAATTAACAAAATGTTTCTGTTGTTTAGGTGTTTGAGCAGTGAACAGTAACTATCGTCACTACCAATCTCCTGGGAGAGGAGAAATTCCTTGGCAGGCTCATGTAACACCAGCTCCTGGAAGAAACTCTGCTCTCCAAGTCACACAACTGCATGAAAGGAAATAACTAGTCAGTTGTTAATATTCCAAAGACTGAAAACAAAACAGAACCAACTGTTTTTGCTCTACTAGAAAACTGATTCAAAAGGATGGCGAAGCAAAATTTAAGAATATAATTTAAAATTACAGACTGCTCTGCAATAACACTGTAAACACTGTTCTTCTTGCAACAAAGTGCTCTGTTGTCCTCCCTGGTAACCAGCTCCCATAAGCCATAAAACTAGATGACAGAAATATCTGGCTGGAGCTTTGTTGGACAATAGAATCCAAAATAGTAACAAGGTCAGTTTGAGACAATATGAACATTGATATGGGAAAAAAACTGGCATTGTACACATTGTTCATGTGAACAGTGACATAAATAGTTATGTAAAAAAAATAATCAAAGAGATCGAGCTACAGAGAGAAGTTCAAATGCCTGGCTCCTTCCTCACCTATGCAGCTAACGTGGGCGTCAATGACAAATCGACAGTTTTAGACATAGGAGTATACTGACTCCTACAGAAACTATAAGATGGCAACTTGTGCATTGAAGCAACAACTCGTTCTGAAACAGTCACAATTTAATACTGACTAGACCATCAGTGAATTGGCTATTTCTATATAGTTATTTTTAATGCATGTCCCAGAGTCCAATTATCTGCAAAATTGCGTCTCTTAATGAGCCAAATCAAAGTCTTGACATCAGGAGTCAGTGGTGCCCATAGAAACACTCCCACTTGTCCACAGGAAAGGCCAAAATCAAGACAAAATTAAACTCCTTTTGGAGTTCCTTTCAACACTGGATAAGATTAAAACGATCTCCACTTGACACATCAACACCAAATACGAAAATCCTAAAAAGTGCAAACAGGCCAGAACTGGTCTTTCCGGGAAAGAACTGGGCATATGAGTAACCATTACAACATATGAAGGATATGGAGCTGTGTGATGGACAATGAGTCTGCTTGCGGAGTGCTCATAGGTAAAGAAAGACTAGCCTTCTCCTGTGTCATTCCCTCCCCCAGGGCTGAAGCACAGTGAGTGAGTGAGGCATTACAGGGAAATGAAGCCCTTACTGGAAAACTGTGCTCCCCTATTTACTGGCAATAGATGTTGGGAGGGGGTGAGGGTCACGACAAAAAGTTAATTGGAAATCTGAACTGGGCTTTAGTGACTGGGTGCTTAATGTTTTGAAAACTGCAGACTTTTATTGACATTTCTGCATTGGTAGTGTACATTCAGCACTTTTTAACAAAAAATAACATAATCAAATTTTACATGTGTTGCTTTTCTTATACAAATCCTGGCAAATTGTTTAAGTTATAACATAGAGAATTAGGAGAGCTTTAGTCTCCTTTACACAAAGATTCCATAATATAGCTGTAATGAAGGCCCATCTTTATGTCTGCTTTGGTGTTTTACATTTAAATTAACAATTGCTGAGTAATGCTACCCCACTGTATGCATCCCGGCAATCCAGGAACAAAACATGACATCTAGTTTGTGTGTGAGATCCAATCCACATTCTTTAAAATGCATTAAAGAAGCATGAATATTAAGACTTAAGATAAGGAAAGAGACGGACTGAGCACCACGTTGCTCTCCAAGTCGGAGTGTACTGGCCAGCATGTTTTTCAAGGCTCAGTTAACAATGAATGGCATCCTGCTGCGTCTCATGTGTTTTGCAGTTTGACAGGCAGAAAAGTGTACTCATGCTGCTATAAATCAAAAGATGAATGTGTAACCTACGTCTGCTAATTGGTTATTAGAGAGAGTCAACATGAATTTAACCCCTGAAGAAATTTTATTATTTAATTATTAAGAGTGCACGTAAATAAACTGGGAGCTCTTGGCACTCAGAATTTGCTGACTTACCTGGCCTACACTGGGAGACCTTTTTGATGATTTACTTAAATAATATGTTATTTCTGCTCTTGGGGGGTGAGATGTGTATTCTCCAGCAGCAGGGAGAACTTCCTTGAGCTCTTCAACACAAACCAGAAGTCATACAAAAAGTACATTCCAAGACCTCCTACCAATGCTATTTGTTATTCTTCCTGACCATATGACTAAACCAAGAAAAAGCTGGTTTCCTGTTTTACAGGCCTTTGTAGTTTACTTGCCCAGATCACATGCTAAAGAAAAAAATAGGCCTTTGGGCCCCGAGTTCCAACTTGTCTTTCCCATTATCAGAGAAAACCTAGATCTCCATAATATGTCCATGGATAGGACTTCTAACAGTCACAGAAACATGTGTGCAGTTACTACAGGGGCCTCTCTCTGCCCTCAATGGATGGTGTGGTACAGATTAACCAGACTCTGCATGTGTCTGTGCTTATAGGTGTGTGCGTGCATGCAAGGTCTGTGTGTGCATGTAAATCCAGCTCAGCACACGTGCCTGTTTGTCTCCAGGGAACTAGGTGAAGAGCCACTCAGCTCCCTTTGAACCTAGGGCCATATGGCCCCCAGTATGCTTCTATACTACACACATAACGCTATTACACTAAAGGAGTGTGTGTGAATGTGTGCAAAAAAAATTGTAATTGTACTTTTAAAACCACACTGTCAAGACACCCCAAAATATGTTAAAGACAGATAACACAGGAAAATGTGACATGAAAATATGTAAAATGTGTTATTAATATGAATGAACATATAGAGCCTGTTTTCCCAGGTTCAGTAGGTTATTTCTACTCACCTCATTGTCATGGTGTTGGCAGAAGCTCATGTGGTCCTGGAACAGGGACAGCAGGGCAAAATTGTTTTGCAGGGACTGGGCGAGGGACACTGACACCCCTGGCTGGCCTGGGTTGCTGTTGACATTGATCCGGCCCAGGTGGAGGTTCTCTCCCAGGCGCTCTATGAAGTGGTCCTTGGTCAGCCGCACTCTCTGGTGTGCCCGCACACAGTTGTCACACAGATACTCCTGGCAGTCAAGGCAGTGGGACGTGGCTGGGTTCTCCTCATCGCAGGAACTGCACTGAGGCTCTCCCAGGTGGTTAGGGTGCAGCAGGCCTACATGAGGGTGATGGAAGCCAGAAGAACCCCCACCTAGGCCTCCTCGGTGGTGGTGGCCGTTCTTATTGTGAGACTGCTCCTCTGAGCTCACCACCACGTCCAGCAGGTTGCTGAAGAGGAAGTTGGAGGAAGGCAGAGAGTCCACTCCGGCCTCAGAGATGCACACCTTCTGGTCACAGGTAGGGCATCGTAGCTTCAGCGGGTCCCCAGGACTGCGCTGGCCCTCCAGGCACTGCCTGCAGAAGGCATGGAGGCAGGGCAGTACGTGGAGCCTCCTGGTGGTCTGGCTGGAGGAGGACGAGGTATGTGAAGAAGATGAAGAGGTAGAAGAGCTGGAAGAAATAGGCGCCGAGGATCCGCAGAGCTCCTTGCAGAGCGGACAGGTCTGCAGGTCCGAGTCTGGAAACGAAGCCATCTGCAGCGTTACCGAAACACGGGCTCAGTTTACAACATGCGCGGCGATGAGGTTGAGGTATTTATTAAGGGACGCATCGGCCCGTTGTGTTGTGTAGAAAACAAAGTTGTATTTGAGGTAGATTCATGAGGTATTTAAGTCAGTTCAACAGTGAAAACGGTGCTCATTGACTTACAGATTCGCTCTGTATTATATAACTCTGATGCGAAACAAGGAGGTAGGCAGTTCTAGATTGTTTCTGAGGTAACGCAAAGAAAAATATTTAGGCTTTTAAGACCATATCAATTCAGTTGTTTAAGGCGTTGGTGAAGCATCCGCGTCACTTTCAAATAACACCAGCCAGATGACAATGGGTTGAGAAGAAGTGTCCGATGGTGCTTCGTTGAGGCTCACAATATAAACCCGAAACTGGAGTGACACTGGATCGGCGTCGAAGTACAGGGGGCTCCGTCTCTCCTCCCCCACCGACTCGACAACATGACTACGAGGCTCTGCGCTACAAAACAGCACCCAAACGAGTATTAAAGAATTTTAATTGTGTTTTTTTCTGCTCCACAATTTAGGCCCGTGTTGTAGCTTTTCTCGCTAGTCCACCATCGGGGCCCATTCAGGCGGCGTCGGGCGCAGCCAACGGTCGGTCGGTAGTCGCAGCGCGAGCCTCGGACCGCGAGACCGTAAATTATTCATCAAAGCAACTAGCTCATAGCGTGCTTAGTGTCATCAAAAACAAACCCAGAGAGTCTCCAGTAAAGCCAAACAGCAGACAGGACGCCTGTGGATGAATTCACCGGTCCACCCTGTGAAGAGGCCGCTTCCAGCTCCCCTCGCCCGTTCAGTCTGTCGGTTGGTCTCCCTCTCTGCGTGGAGGAATGCGCAGGGTTTTTTTTCCTCTGGCAGCGTGGAAAACGGTGCCCCACAACCGGAGAAATCTCGGCCAAACGACCGTATGGACCCAAAATACGTCCCTTACTTCGTTGTTGTTGCTGCTGTTTACTCTCGGGCGAATTAACATCAACATAAACATAAGGTGTGCGCTCTCGTGGCTGCGTGTTGCTCGGGCTGCAGCTCCTCGAGCCGCTCTTATCCGATTGAGAAAAAATGGACCCACTTCCGCCCTAGGGAGGAGAGAGGGGTGTGCTTCAAGCGCGCGCTCCCGATAGTGAGGAGAGTGTGGTCATATGCGCGTGCGTGCGTGCGAGCTATGCTCACAGTCAGCAGGGTTGTGAAAGGGTGTGCACAGTTTCGCCCCCAGCTGTTTTCACATTGGATTAGGAAAAGTAGGAATAGGAATAGGAATAACCCCAATAACCATTCGCCCTATATTGCACGAATTATTCGTCTATTTAAACATTATAATATTAAAGGGATGTAGTTGGTAAATGATTTCTATATGGCAACAATGTGCAATCGAGGAAAATTCAGTAAAAAAAAAAAAAAAAAAGCCTATTTAATTTAATTTGAAAATCTGAATTATTTAATTTCTTTAATGTAGTGTTCATCTACATAGTTTTATATATCATGTCCATATCACCTGTATTTAATTTTTTTCCATATGGAGCAATTAGTCAACTTGACAGCCCCCATAATATGCACTTCTCAGGGACACATGTCAAGGTAAGTGCAAACAGGATTTCCAGATCATGAACATGATCAATTATTTGTCATATAAAAGTAGAAGATCATCTTTATAAAACTAAACAGTAAAACATGGATTTTTTATTACTTCTTTTTAGAAAAAATTAGATAAAGTAATTTTTGCCATATAGCAACACAAATAGAGGGTTAGGCCTCAGGATATGTACTCCATTTGTGGCCAGAAGTGAAGGATAAGTAAATGTGTCTTTCAGTGGAGAAACGTTAATAAACTGTCAATGGAGAGCACATGATAAATTGCCCCCTCAAGTGGCTTTAAATGGAGAAAACTGGATAAAGTGCCCTCTTGGGTGCCCTTGCAGTGGAGAAAATCTTATTAAGTACAGGTTGGAGAAGAAGTGATGCAGTGCTATATAGGCTGGCCATCATGCTAGAAAACATTCTGCATGCTGGTACACCACCGCATGCAGCTGGTGTCCTCTCAGTGTCCATCGATGCTCCTTCTGAAATAGCCGGCAGCAGAAACACAATAGAGGACAGTAAGATAACTGTAAAATATAAAACATCTTATTTAACAGTAGAAGTTGTTATAATAATTGTTGTGAATGTTATCGGCAAATCTTTCTGCTATGTGACTTCACACGTTGCACCCTTCTCCATACTTGTCATGCCATATCTTAGAAGCATAGCATTTGATTTGACTTCACCATTAGCAAATGTACAGCATCCTGTTATTTAGATCATGGAGGAGAAAATCCTATGAAATATGGTGAAGAAATTCAGAATTGTCGGGTTAGGTCATTTATAATCTCAGGAGATCATATGAGGCACTTCACCTTAATTTGACATAGGTCACAAATGTTATTCCATTTATCTCAGGGGTTAAAGGAAAGAGAAAACAGTGACGTGGACGCCAAAGGGAGAGGAGATGCTGAGTTGATTTACAGCAGCCTCGCCAGGTGATCAAAGTCAGTGAGAGCAGATAAAAAGATGGATTGTCTTAAAACATGCCAGAGGTTATGTTGATACATCAAAGTGAGAAAACATTTCTCCCCAAGGAAGAATCCATAAAGCAGTATGTTTTACAAAGGCCCTTCATGAAGCCACTGTAGGCGACTGGTGAATCTGTATGACGTCGGCTGCAGACTTACTGCGTTAAGTACCATTCCTTCAGTTTGCAGAAGAATGCATTCTTTCATGTGACTAATGCATCAGCCCTGTGATGACACAGGCTAAGATCTGGAGGGCAGTCAAGGTTGCTGAGAGACCCGAGGCCAGTGTTAGGGTTATCTTGGTCCTCGGATGACACACACATATTCCCATTATTTACAGCATATCATCTGACTGAGTGCTGTAGGGATAACAAATTACTTGTAAACCCCCCTATTTATAAAAACCTTTGATAACTGCTCTATAGCACGGAATGGAGTTGTCACCACTATGTGAAGAAATAGAGAACTGTGGTGTTTTTCTCAACATGACTGCTACTGTGGATTTCTCTCACTTGTGTCTCTGGTTATCCATCCAGGCCTTGTATTGTTTCCAGTGAAATCCATTTATCAGCATCAGTGTTTATTATCAGCAAAAGAAAAAACAACATCCTTCTTTAACTTCAGCTATCTAGGTTGAGGTCTATTTACTTCTCATTGCAAAAGCCCACTCTTGTGGTGGCTCACTGGTATAGTGCACACCACTAAGGCTAAGGTCACTAAGGAGTCCCAGTTCCAGCAGACCCGGATTCAAATGTGGCCCAAGGTCCCTTTGCTGAATGTTTCCCCCTCTGTCACTATCAAATAAAGCAAGAAAAATGCACAAAAATGCACAAAAAAAACCATAAGTACTTAATATATGTTTCATTGGCTGATGGGTTTTGAATAATTTACCCCACTTTGTACATAATCTAATAAACTGTAACAACATTTGTGAATATGAGTATGTGTTTGTGTGTTATGCATTTTATATGTGCATTATGTTATGGTATTTTATTTGGGAGCTATTGTAGATTGTTTTTTTGGTTTTCTTGGTCATGTTAATCCTATAGTGTGTCTGATCTACATGTATGTACTGTACACGTTATATGTGACACACAAACACACACACACACATGGGCTAATCATCCTTTACATTACTATTCATCTCGCCACAGCTCAGTACTTCCCCCTAGTGGTTCAGTTGCTCTGTAACACCTTTATGCTTATGATCTGTAAATAAGTGCACATACAGAAAAAAAGAGAGGCAGGTAATGCTGCCACTTTTACCTCAATAATTTACCACATTAAATGAGAAAATGTATTCAAGTCAACAAGGCATTTAGTTTTCTTTTATATGAATATGGCTGTGTGGATTTGTTGGATTTGAATGTAGCTACTACAAACAATACATTACATAGACCAGTCTGTCTATCCTCGTCAGCTGTGTCATAGCAGGAAAGGACAGAAGCTGCCACAAGAAAAAAAAAGCAAATAAATAAATAAAACTAACTTAAACAAACTTAAGTGCATTTGATGTACCCAAAATATTGAAAATAAATGTAGGATATGATTGATATGTGACATAAATTGATGTTTATTCTGCTTCATTTATTTACATTTTCTTTCCCTTTTACGTATTTGTTAGTTTTAATTTTTTTGACAATCATTTTAAAATGTATTGTTTCATTTTTTTAAAGGTGTTTGGGATTTATTCCCCCTATTTATTTCCCCAAACTTATTTATATCCGTTTTATTTTCTTTGTACATTTCTTCTTTATTTTGCCAATGAGATGCCGTCCTCCAAGGTAGAACCCCCCTAGGCTGCTTATTAAAAATATATAAATAAATAATAATAAAATAAATAAATATATATATATATAATTTATTTATATCTATATCTATATATTCCTCCACAGCCATGCACAGAAGCCGTTACCTGTGCCCTGAAGCTGTGCATCTTGTTGGAGACTGTAGACTTATCATGTAAGTTTAATACTACGGTGCAAAAAAAAAAGGCTAAATGTAAATACAGCTACCATGAATTTGTATTTAAGGCTTAAGAGGAAAACTGTGTCAGCTGGACATCATACATCATGTCTTTAATGAGAGCATCATCATAAGTCCAACTCTAACTGCAAGGACGCTTGTACCCTGCAGGACATGGTGCCAAAAAGCTTCACCTGTTGAACTTTGATAGATCCTCCAGTGGTGGTGTCTACACTGCTGTTCCCAGTCACTGATATCGATTTCACCCTCGTGGACAATTAGGAAACTGGGCTCCTCCAGGCAGCTGCTGTGAGTGAAGAGAGCTGCCATATTAAGAAGGAAATGAATGCAGGTAATATCCTCTGTATGAACAAAAACAACGGCAGTATGAATTCAATTACTTATAACTTTCATCCAGAAAATATTGTTTTAGGATGTTTTTTTCCTTTAGGAAAGAAACACAACAGAGTCAAACTTTTTTGGAGCAGAACAATGTTTTTTTTTTTTTAATAAAACGGTCATACAAAGAAAAGCTCTTGAACAAGCAACAATTGAGGGTTTGACAATCTCTAAGATAACGCAGCAACATAATACTGCCAAAGACTTAACACCATCATACATATACACCTATATACAATCAGATGTTATTTACATTGTTGTTTGAAACTAAATCTAATACCTGTAACAACAACCCCACAAAACTTTGCTGGACTCCCCAACTGATGTATTTTTTTCAAATAGTAAATCACACAAACACTGAGTGACAAAAACCCAAGACAAATGAGCCCAAAGACAGGAAACAACATTTAACAAAAAAAAAATGATTTAACATTGTTTAACACATTTGAACAAAAATAAGTTACATGTTAAAAAACAAAAAGTTATTATTAAAGCACTGGCGTCAGTCTTTGGTTATGATCTCCGTCTCTTTAGTCAAAGGCTGAATTAAATTTGAACCATTAGTGTAACAACAACAGTTAACAGAAAAACACATGGGTTCCTTTTCCTGATTTCATTGGTTGTGTTCATAGAGTCAACTGAAGTCTCTGGAACATTCACAGAAAGGAAAGTTAAGTACCTCCAGGTACAGAAGGGGGATTAACCGTTTGGTTCAGTGCGTCCACACCTCATTGGCCCACAAATGATTGTGGCGGAGCCAGCATCGAGCTGAGGAAATGTCAAGAGTGAACACTTGCTCTTGTGAAGAGTTCACTGCTGTGTAGTGAACAGCCAGTTTGGGCTGAGGGATAGAAGCTGCAGAGAGGACGCGGCTACCGGCGGAGAGGTACTCGCTCTCACATCTCTGAGTCCTGGAAGAGAAGGAAGCAGGACCATCATACCAATAACACAGCAGAGCTTTCTATAAACTCTAGCTGCCAAACAAACAGCCAACTACTCATTAAAGTCCAGCTGGGTACTTTATTGTATTTATTGTTTTAGTCTAATCAAACAGTATTGATTAACAAGTTGTTATTTGCTTTGCATGTGCCCTTCAAAACTATTGGCTGTATTAGACCTGCTCCCACATACACGTATGCATCCACTGGCCAATTTAACATGTACTGTTCAACTGCTCATTCACCCAAATATCTAATCAGCCAATCACATGGCAGCAATTCAATGCATTTAGGCATGTAGACATGAAGATGAGCTGCTGAAATAAGCATCAGAATGAGGAAGAAAGGTGGTTTAAGTGACTTTTAAACGTGGCGTGTTGTTGGTCTGAGTATTTCACAAACTGCTGATCTACAGGGATTTTCACACACAACCATCTCTGAAGTTTACAGAGAACGGTCAGAAAAAGAGAAAATATCCAGTGAGGGAAAACGCCTTGTTGATGCCAGAGGGCAGAGGAGAATGAACAGACTGGTTCAACAGTAACTCAAATAAGCACTCATTACAACAAAGACATGCAGCAAACCATCTCTGAACACACAACACTTCCAAGCTTGAAGCAGATGGGCTACAGCAGCTAAAGTGGCCGGTGAGTGTAATTATGTCTTAGTATACAGGGGCAGCAGAGTATACCAGGTTGACACACAGTTGATAACTGCGACTGTCAGCTGTGCGACTGGTACAAGTCTGAAACTGTCCTTACAGTTATGCCTGAGCCTTAACAATCCCAGACAGTTACCCCGGGGACTCAGGTGCCTGCTTGGCACTTTAATGGTTAACGTACTGATAATAAGAGGCGGCTAGCGTCCCTGGTACATGGATCACAAAATGCAACCAGAGTTCCCACACACAAGCGCACACACGTTACCTTTTGAGTGTGATTCTGAGAGAGGACGCAGCAGCCTCGGAAATGTGGAAAATGCCCGTTGCATTGACAGTGATGAACATCTCCAAGGTGATAGCCAGCTCCACCTCCCCCAGTCGACACGGGACAGTCAGCGCCATGAAACCAGGAGGAGCTGACACACCTGGGTAGTAGCCCTCACTCAGGGAGTCTGAGAATATGCAGATTGGTGAAACCCTTAAATTCAAAGTTCCACTACTGTAAAAGTCTTTATGATTGTAATAACACGAGAGGAGCAGCCAATACCAACAGGGTTCTACTTACGTCTGAAGACTTCCCGAGCCCGGAGCCAGAGGTTCTGCTTGCCCAGCTTGTGCAAAAGTATCTGCAGCAAACCTTGGTCAACAGGCAGTTTTTTAGACAGCATGAAGTCCACCGTGTCTGAAGCTAAAGGAAGTATCTGTCTGTCCACACACACTTGCAGCTGAGAGTTGAACGGAGGACCATACTTGGAGATATCGACCAAGTCTGAGAAAAACAAAACATACAATTACATGCAAACATAAAACACACAGGGAGTTCCTCAAATCAACGACATCTATTTGTTTCTGCAGTGAGAAACAGGGCAACATGTGCTTTGAGACACGCTTGTCCTGCTGCTCAGATGTCTTTACTTCAGTTGGTAACGATGTGAAATGCTCCTTACTTGCTCCTTGGAACCTGTAATGAGCTCGTTCATTGATTCTTTAACAACTGAGCCTAACAAGTGGCAGGTCTCAGGTTCTGGCACTCTCTAATACACTTTTTGGTGAATCACAACATACAGGTATTTAATGGCATATTTGATTGAAAGTAGTACATCTGGGATTATGAACATTACAGGAGTTCAAAAGACCCCCCCCTGCCCCTCACCACGTGGCTCTTTGAGTCCAGGGAGATTACAGAGGACCTCCAGTGCCTCTCTGTGAGAGGTTTTTTCGGCCAGACGCATCAACACACGAGTCCGACTCTCAAAATCAGCAGGATTACACGGCCACGAGGATGAGCTCAGGAACCATTTGTTTTCTAAATGAAAAAACACAAATTTTACTTTCTTCTAAAGTGTCATCTCTTCAAAATAAAACAATAACAAACACACTGTTGTATGCCATTGAATGGTACTCAAGTTTAATTTGTAAGAAACCCTAAGCTAAAACAATCACAATTTCAGAGTCAAAATCCTATTCATTTAACTGATTGTCGAAAAAAAATGTACACAGCACTACAGACATGCATTGCATTGGTCAGAGCTGTTACCTCGGAGTGTGTTTAGAGCTCCCTCCAAGCAGCCACTCAGGAGGAAAAGCTCAGCAGCCACAGTGACCAGGTAGCAGCGTGATGCTCCATCCTCATTCCCAAACAAACCCTTCAGTGTTGAGTAGTTGACTTTTGAATGGGACAGCACCTCCACCACTCTCCGACCCTACATGCACACACACAATGAACACACTGCTGCACACACACTGCTAACCGTAATATATCTTAAATCATACATCTTCCAAAAATCTGATATTCTGTGACTAATCAATGTATATCTGCAATTTCTGTTAACACACCAAAAATGGTGCTGATTTGATTATTATGTTTGATTATTGTGTTGTATGAAAATCACAATATTAAAGGGATTGTTTGATCTTTTTTTTTAAAGGGGGGGTTGCAAAGTCAGTGTATTACCCACAGTCAAGACACCACCAGTTTTGGAGAAGCAGGCAGGAGAACCAACAAGGAAGCTAAACAATATACTGCTGTAAAACTTGTAACACAAACTATTTTTCATTCCATTTCAAACCCCAAATTGGAGCTGACAACACAAGCTTTTACAGGCACAAACATAATTTGGATACCGTGACAGAGATCAAATTTTAAGTAGGAGATAGACATGTAAACACACCACGAGTTTATTTACCTTGGCCCATTGATGCGTTTTGTGGTATCTTAACATGAGAGAGACTCCAATTCTGCCTAAAAAACTCTTCGTCAGGCTGTCTTCACCTTCCTTCTGACACACTAAAAATCAGAATAATCAAAGGATCAGGAATCATTCTGTATTGATTTGGGAAATTAATACGACTTTTGTTCTTGAATCAAGAGTAAAAGGGTTTTACCGGCCTCAGCGAAGGCAGCAAAGGGCAGTGACAGCTTGTCTTTGCTCTCAGACAGGAGCGCTATGGCGATGCGACCGCTGATTCGCCCCGCTTGGTTGTTATGTTTGCTAGATTGGCAGATGGACCTAAACACCTCCCCCATCAGCCTCCAGTCCTCTTGCTTGGCACAAAGCTGACGGACAGAAACAATAAAAGCAGACCTGAATACATTGACAGACTGAACATAAAACACATGTATCCTTGGATAAGTTGACACAAGTAATTTTCTGAAAAACTAACCTCTATTTCCACAATGGAATGGGCCAAAGACAGGTACTCTGGAAGAGGAGCGCCACTGTACAACCTTTTATGATATATATAAAGACAGAGTCATTTAATAAGTAGGTCACTTACAACATTTCAGAAATAAGAGCCATACATGAGTAAGAATGATACTGAGGGTGATGTGAGTTGCAGCTTACTTGTGATTATCAGACCCTGAACCAAGTGAGTTTGGATTGACCGTCTGGTGGAACTCAGGAGTGTTTTTCACACAGTCGAGGCAGTCCAAGCTCAGCACTAGGCCTGCATTGGCCATCTGAAACCAAACATTCCCAATAAAAATACTCCCACATACAAAAAAACAAAAAAATACAGATCCCACTATGGTAAAGTAAGTGTGTAGGAGTCGAGATACCTTGAATATGAGCTGCATGAGTTCAGGTATAAAACCCACGAGACCCTTTTCTCTCACCATGTTAAAGAGTGCCAACAGGAACTCGTGGCCAGGCTAGCAGAAGAGGAAGAGGCGAATAAGTTCAGGATACCCATCGTGGTGACAGGTAATTAGAATATAACTGTCGAACATGCCATGCCCTCTACTGGACAACAAGGTGTACTGCAGCTCGACATTATTGTTTAAAGATGGATGAAAAGCACACTGACCACAATCCTGTGGGCCAAGCTCACGCTGAGGACTGAGAAGACATCAGACACCATGCAAGCTTTGAGCAGAGACCAGAGCAGTGACAGAAGCACCGGCATGGAGAAGTACACTCCTGGTGGGTTGTTCTGGTAGTAGCCTGTGAACACAGCTCCTGGAGACAAAATGAGACGGTTTACTAAGTCACAGTTTGGATACTGGGAAGTGGGGTTGTATTCCAAGTTGAAAAGGGCAGTCTGAAGCCAACTTCAAGCAGTGAAAGTGTTCTAAATATTGATATAACACTTTCTAGGCCGTTATAATACTTTTTGCTGCTGCCACTGTCCACAGCAGTACATTGCTCTGCTTTCTCGCTGGTAGTCCAGCCATCTACTGTAATTTAATGAGTACAACCCCACTTCACAAAACCAAAACTATCCGTTTAAATTATTGGAGAAATTGAAAACTTACCTGCTTTTTGAAGACACATTGGGTTTTTGGTGAAGCGTGTCACAGTTTCAATGCACAACTGAAAGAGGAGAATTGTAAAGTGACTCCACAGTCCTGAAATTAAGTGTGAAATTACAGTTATGACACAGCAGAGGGCGGTGTCGCCTGTGTTCTACACCCATCTGAGAGCTTCTATCAGTCAGTCAGTTCTTTAACTGACCTATCAATCAGGTTCATTGTCCACTTTAATCTGCATAACATGATGAAGGGAAAGTACAGTGCACAAGTAAGGGGTTACAGTGTGTTTATGGTCTGGCTGCTGGAAAGCTAAGAACATACTACTTTGACTTTGAACGTACCTTCTCGTCCCCCTCCACGGGCACATGCTGGAAGCGACACATCTTGAATACGCAGGACAGAGACTCACTGAAGTAGTGCCTGCAGTACTGAGGCTTTGAAGGAGGATAGAAATTGCTAAGTTACTCAAATAAAATAAAAAATATCACATCTGTGGCAGGAGAATATACAGTACAAGTCTTGATTGAATATAATTAACAAGCTGAGTGTCTTTATAATACATCTCCAGGCACTCATTTTCTGCCTCCAGCTAAGCACTTTGTTTACATGAAATGAAACGACTGTTAGACAAGGTGATCAATTAAATTTATTCCCAATGCTACATCATTTATTCTAAGGCAGACCTAAACACCAACTTTTCCTATAATTATGGTACTTTTTAAATTTCTCAAAAAGTCACAAAAGAATATCTAATTTCATTTCAGGAACAACAGAAAGACATTATTTTATGCACTTTAAAATCAGATGTGGTGCTTAAAGCTTCTGCACATTAATCATTTACTCTATTGATTCTAGAATGAGCACACCAAAACAAAATAGTTTTTACATTTGCCTTTCAATCCTAGTGTTAAGTTACAGAGATCTCAGAGCTAGTTTGCTTTCCCATTTGTTTCTATTAACAAATTTTCAGTCACAAGTGTGGACTCGAACTTGAAAGAAAGCACCCAGGGTTTATGGATCATACCACACCACCTACAGTAAGTAAGAATTATCTAGTAAGCAGGTCCAGCACTAAGTAGGTTTGGTTAGATTCTTTGGAAAAACACTAAAATACCAAGCTAAACATGTTTCTAAATGAGGCCTTTTACTGTGGGAAGATAGTAACTGCTCTGTATTTAATGAAGCACTTACAGCATTAGACTTCTGGCGCCTGAAGTCTGTCATGTTTGCTGGGTTTGTGATCCATGGCCCTGTGTGGAGAGTGGAGGAGCAAAACAGTCATACAAAGCAGCTGAGCAGTGCAAACACGAGACAAGTGACACCAGTTAGGATATTGGTCATTGTCCATGCTGTTTCCATTTTGCCTCACCATTTCTTGGGTCCATTAGCGGAGGGATGTGATTATGCAGGGAGTTCACTCTTTGGATGGGCTTGCTCCTATTACATACCATAAACACAGTGAGCATCTAAACAATGAAAGACTAAGTGGGCTGAATAAATATTTCATCATGTGATGTTTGCAAACAGCTACCTCTCCAGGACTCCGTTTACATGATTGTTGTTGGCATCAAGGTGACCCTGCTGAAAAACACAAAAAGAGGTTTTACATGTAGAATTTTACTCCTCACTACAGTAACTACACAGGTTTGGTCAAGATTAAAGTGTCTATTAGGCTTCACATTAGGCATGCCATCTCAGTGCAGTAATGTTACTGCACTAGGACAGGATATAGGTTTTTTAAAACCCTTTTTTGAAAGGTGAACAAAAGTCTTGGTTATTTATTTTCATTTTGTGAGGATCGTATCTAATATTGAGTAATGGTAGCATGCATTTTGTATGAACTTGTGGAGGCATAGAGAGCATTTATGCAGGAGAGACCCTGTTAAAGTTGTGTCTGTTGTTGCAGTGTCTGGTGCACGATGCTGAATGACTGTCCACAGGTGTCCAAGTGTGGTACTTGTTCACTGCATGACAACTTCAGAAGAGAAGAGGGTCGATTTCAGGTTTTCCTGTTCTATTTTCAACAGGCATTTTCAACAGACACTGAAGAAAATTCCTCCGAGCAACCAATTAGAGCAACGAAACGTGACCTCGAACCTATCAGAGCAACAAAGTGTGTGACATATCGCTGAGTGACACCTGCATGTTGGGGCAGGCTTGGACTGTTTACAAGCAGACTTTCTCAAATTAGGATTGAACAGTACACTACAATTTGTTTCTGAAAAGTGAGAAACAGACAAAGCAGAATCTTGATTCATATTTCATCAGTGCTGCCTAGTTTGACAGTTTGATCAGACTTCTGACTAATGGGAGATAGACCAGACGCATGTGTGGTATAGCACACACAATTTACTGACTGAGGTCGCCAATATGAAGGAAATAAAAATTTCTTATTCATGGACTGTCTCAGTCCTAATATGTTCAATGTGGGGATGGCTGCTGAGTCAAGAGCGATGCCTAGTGGTCAATGTTGGGATAGCGGCCTCCGATATTTACCTTAATTTCAAACAAGTTTGACATTTTTACACTGTCCCAAACCTTGGTAAGAGGCACTGCATTACCATGTCTTGGGTTTGCCTTTCTGTGGCAGGCCATGTGTTTCTTTGCATTTTAGGAGTGGTGCTGCTACACTGAGGTCTCCATGATCTGCTCCCGTCTGTAACATACACACAAATAATACAATTACAGGATAATCAGTGGATAAAATACAACACAGAACACAGATTACCTTTGTTGTAGATGTCTGTACATTTTTAAATGTTGCAACTCAAAATGGCTCATTGTGTTTTCTGCATCTTGCATAGGCATACCTGTGCTATCAGGGCTTTCACACTTCAAATGAACAGGGGTCGATCTGGAACACGAATGAGATAGCCATTAAGTACGTAATGGACTGCACCAAGTCATCTGTGACTGTGAGGAGATGAAATCAAATATGAGAGCTTACCTTTGTTTTAATTCCAGTGATGTGGCATCTATCTTTGGAAACACTTTTTTTCCACGTCTGGTTTTCGGGGCCTCAGTGACCCTGGTGGGCCCCAGTTTCAGCAAACTTTCCTGGGGCACATTTTCAAAGAGCTCTGGGTCATCCTGGATCACATCAACAAGCAGGATATCCTGTTCATAAGCCACAAACTCATCCAGAACGCAGTCCTGAGCATCATCAGCTGGCTCTGCATCAGTTTCATCACTTTCACTGCCTGCTAATTCAGATGGATTCGATCCCTTTTCTCTGGCATAACATGGCACTCCCTCATCTCTGAAAGCTCCACCATCGTCTTCATCACTGCTGGAAGAAGAGCAAGGTTCTGTCAGAGCACCTGAGCTAAAGGTTGTCTTCATTTTAGAGACGGAGGGAGCTTGTTCTGATTGTCTGTTACCCTGTTCCACATCATCTTCATAGTCAGTTTCATCCTGGCTTTCCTCTTCATTACCATCGTCCATATCTTCATCACTGTTTGGAGAAGAATGATGTTCTGCTGAAGTACTTGGAGTCCTTGAGACTCCTTCCATCTCTTCCAGACGGTGTTCAAGAAAATCCTCATATGTTTCATTAACAATTTGCGCCATGTGACTTCCAGGAAATATTTTGTGTTTGCTGGTGTCTTTGTAGATTTCCTCCCTATGCTCTTCATTTGAACAGCCTGGGCTTTGAGGCAAGAGGCTTTTCGCTGAGTGTCCGTGTAGTGAACTGACAGGAGACAGCAATGGTGGAAGCATAAACTCATTAAAGACTGTGTGGAAACACTTTTCTGTGAGGATGTTGTGCAGTGAACTCTCTTTTACAACTACAGGATCATAGTTAACGGGGTTTGTGTTATAATATGGCTCCAGTTTTGGTGGACTACTGCCGGTGAGGGATTCTTTGTCACTCTCTTTCTCATCTTGAGGGAGGAGGAGGGAGGATTCATACGAGTCTAAGGAGTCAGAGTTGTGTAGTGGAGCAGATGATGAAGTCATTTGGGTTTCTTCGCAGTAGAACAATGGTTTTTCTACAGCTTTGAACACACATCGTGGTGAAGAGGATGTTACAGATACGCTTCCAGATTCAGCATCAACTAACCTGACACCTTCGACTTTTCTCAGTAGGTACAATGAAGGAGGGAGAGAGGGTGGTGTGACTGAGAGGCTGCTCAAACCACCATGTGTGAATGGAGATGACATGGGAGACATAGTTGTGGCAGTTTCCCAGTCAGTCAGGCCAAGTGCTGAGGGGGAAGGGGTAGACATGGAGCTGCCAGTTTCAGATGCATTTAGTGGCAAAGATGAGGCTGTGTTACTGCCAGACTCTCTTTCACTCTGACTTGGGTTGGAAAGGAAAGTCGCATCCGGGGGAAGACTGCCTGATTCTTCAGCCTCACTCAAATGAGGTGCAAACTCCATGGAGCTTGAAGACGTATCACAACGCCTTTTCTCATTTCTGTCTGTTAAAAAGCCATCTCCATCCTTTTGTTGCTTATCTTCGTTTTGATGTGAAACCTGGTGGGCTGTGCCCAAAAAGGCCTCTGGAGGCATGTCATTACTTCGGTTGCTGGATGAACCTAGCTGATTTCGATCTAACAGAGAGTCCCTGTTATCTCTAGCTGATGGATCAACCGGCTCTGCTGGACTGTCTGTGCCAGCGTGTGCTCTAAGGCTCCTGCCACTGTTAGAAAAGGGCCAGGGCATGTATGTGCGTGCACAAGAACATTTGATTGTTCTGGAATATGCCCTCACTCTCTGGCAGGTGAACGACTCAAGTTCATCTGTGTCCAGATCGCTACTCTGATAAAACAGTTCTGATGACATCTGTGCTGCATCGTTTTTCATGGGATCGTCAATCCATCCTTTGCAACTAAAGCTTTCTAAATCTAGAATGGATGGCAAAACTCCATCTTTAACACCATCACCTAGTTTTAGTCTTTTGTCTCCGTGAGTCTCTGCTGCTATTAGTCGAGATCCTGGCCCAAGATCCTCCTCAACATCTCTGTCCCACATGCCAGTCCTGCACTCCCCCTTCTTTGTACGTTCACCTAGTGAGAAAGAAGCAGAACAGGTTGCAGAGCCTTCACTTGTCCAACTCTTGAGGAAACGACATGTAGTATGACTCTGTAATGTCTTTGCAGCTATACGTTTTTTTGAGTGTCTTTGGTGTTCAGTCAGACTCTGACATTGACACACTGTCTTCTCAGACTGAACTCTGGGACAAAGTTGTCTATTTTTGTCCAGAGCACTTTCCTCACTTCTGTGCTTGTTATGCCCTAAACAAGCAGGCACAAACTGGAATCCAGCCCTCATGTCCTTTTTGACGCAATGCACAATCTTGGTTTTGAGAACATCCGGTAACACAAAGCCACAGTCGTGACTAATGGCATCACATTTTTGAGCTATGTCACAAAGTGTCACCTTTGGGTACTGGTCTATCCATATGACAATCTTCTTTGAGGTCTCACTGACTGAGGTTTCGTTTTTGGTATCAACTTTAACCATAGGCTTCTCTGGTCCTGGGCAACTGATTTTCTGCCCCTGCTCACCCAATGACTTCCGTCGAAGGGAAATGCATCTACAGTCCCCAGAGCCAGAGGCCTTGACAGCTCGTTTCAGAGAGCATTTCAAACCAGCAAGTCCAGTGGGGCTTCGATGCGTATTTCTATCAATGTCTGCAAGTGGAAACAAAAACAGTAAAAAAGTGAACATATCAGTAAAACACCTGGTATTATTAAGCACTAAGAAACCCCACCCTATCACCACGTTGAAGTGTTTTTTGTGGTTAACGAGAATGGATTCCCATCAATGTCAGACCCATTTAGGAGTGTCTTATCCGATGTGTAGAAGAGAGTAGATAAAATGAAAAGCTGTGTGTTGCATTTGACAGATCAAACAGTTACTATTCATTCATGAAGTCTTTTCCCTTGTAAAATGAAAAATACAAAAAATACTGCATGGATTTGCCCTTTGTGTAACTTGCGATGGGAGGTGTTTCCAAGTACAGCATACTGTTTATTTTATTTTCATGCAGCAAGCACTAATGGGTTCATTGCTGTTCATTAGTTGATGTTTTACTGCAGGAAATATCTGCGGGTGTAATGGAATATTAAGTATACAATAACAGACTGGTTCTTTAATAATTTACCAGAAAACAAGCTATGTATTGTTAGTGCTATAATGTTTCCTGTATATAGGGATAGAAGATTTTAGGTAAAATTACCCAGCCCTTGTCAAAATGTCAAAAACATTTTTGGTACAATTTAATTTATATTTTGCTTCTAGGAGCTGAACTGTGAGTAGGACACGAAAGAGTTTTATATCAGCAGGAATGTAGCACAACATGGACGTTGCAACAAAAATATTTTGTCCATGACATAAACTCAGAATCATATAGAATAATCTGGTTTCAATATCTATCAAATTAATCAGAAGCACTGTGGTAAGCTCCTGCGACTGTCCTGCTGGCTGTGAAAGACGGCCCCAAATGAGTCAACAACAGACGAATTGCAGTGAGTGGTAAATTACACCACCGCTATGGATTATCGTTAAAGCTTTATTACTTTGCAGCCAAATTAACCAAATTTGTGATTCCGGCCCAGTCTACCCGAGTCAAAACAAACCAACTGCATAGCCCTGTGGCTTCTCAAACGTGACTTCAGTCAAAGAAACCAACAAAAATGCCAAGAGTCCAAGCTAGAAACAACATGGCAGTTGATTAACGGGAAGCTGGTCCGTTACTGCTATCAGCAACAAATTACTATCTTATTTAATTCAGTACTTTAACCATCGTTGTTCGGCTACTTCTATGTTATGTTAAAACGTTACTTAACACAATGGACCCCCTTTTGCATTATCCACTGACAGAAAACACATCAAGTTAACTTAGTAGAAGATAGGATTTTTAGCCGCGCCGTTAGCTTAGCATCTGACACGTTTTAACAAAATTGGCAAAAACAGAAATTAGCCAAAAGTTAGCTCAAATATTTGACCTCCCAAAACATCCCCAGTTGCAAAACTTTAGCTGGAGTCAAATGGCAGTTACTTTACTAGCTTATTGGTGGTCAAATAACCAACCAAGTGTAAGCAAACAACACAGCTAAAGTGCACCTTACTTGACAGTCCGGTAGGTATCACCCGTGTCGCCCCCGGTTGTACTTGTCGTGTCTTTGCAGCAGCAGGCTGACGATCACACCCCGTGGACCTGGCCTTCACTTTACCCTCTTTACAAGCGTCCCAGCCGCCTTTAGCAACGCGGGCCACATGCATTTTGTGATTACTATTCCCTTGTTTGGTTTTACATCCACCAGAAGATTTGCCCACACGAGACTTTAAATCCACCAGAGTCTGGTTCTTTGAGGCCTTGCTTGTGGCCTCGCTATTTATCTCTTTTTGACCAGACATTTTGCCCCTCGGCAGTGGTCCTCTTTCCGTTTATACAATGCACTGTGCAAAACCACCAAATAATGCTCACTCTGAGGTTGCAAATCTTTCTCAAGATTTGCAGCCTGCACCTGCTCCTGATATTTGTTTTGCGCTGTTGATACTTGCCTCGAGTGTGCGATCCCTCTTGTACCCCCATAAAATCACTCCCAGATTTAGTTTTTTGTTTTGTCTTCTGCGTACCTACGCAATTCTCCTCCGGCTCTTCTCCAGCGATGTTACCGGTCGTTTCTCTCACATTTTCTGGACCCATTTGGTTTGTTGCATTAGTTTGGATGATTTCAACACTGCTGGGGTCAAAGGTCATGTCCTTCAGCGAGTCTAGTTCAGAAACTACCGGTAGTTGGTTTTCCCCTTCATTTTTAGAGTCAGCTGTTTCCTTATTCAGCGACTGCGGGAGTCGTCTCCGCCGCGGCACCATTTTTTGGCCAACGTCTTTTATCGCGACGCGGTTAAGTTTTACCCTGCTAGGTAACATGCTGACAGTTAAAACAATGGCTACCGAAACTATAAAGTAATACTCTCTTTAACTGGTAACCATAAAAAGTGCTTTCAAGTAAAGTGCAAACTTGCTACACGTAAATCTGCGTCACCACGTCAAATCTAATCCTGAAAACAGCGTCCATCTTTCCCTTCTGCTCAGATTTATCAACTACAAGCGGACATGGAAACTCAGGTGTGCTGGACAATATGCGCATGCGCATAATGTCGTTTAAAATGCACGTAACGTTTGCTCTTGTGAATATTTTTATATTTGAATATTCCCTTCTTAGTCAACAAACACATATGGACCAAACTTTATGAAATAGTAAATTCCTAATGTGACATGCTGTAGGCTACAAAATATCCAGAGTAAATATTATGTAAGGTACTTACCACTAAATAAATGACAAAAGATAAAGTGGTAATTAGATAAATAAATAAACAAGGTATTAAAACATAATCTAAGAAACTACAGAAACTATAAAGCTGGAAAAAAATGTAAGTAAAAAATAAAAATCGATATGAAACATAAATCGGTAGTCCACTGAAAAACTATTTTTTATTTATATTTACTTTTATTGTTGTAATTCATAATAATCTTATAATTTTTAAGTATCTACACCTGAAACTGATATATATATGTATATATGTAAATAAATAAATAAATATGCCTATGATAATAAAAAAAAAAGAAGCCATTGAAATAAAGTAAATAAATACATACATCTTTTCAAATAACTACTTTTATTTATTTTAGGGTACTTTATTTCATAATTCCACTTTTTTCAGTGTTGCTTTTATTTAATAACGCCACATTTATTCATGTCATGAAACTTTATTTCATAATTCGACATTTATTTACATCACAATTTATGTCAAATGCATATTTACTTATTTCCCCTGCATATTTGTTCATATTTATTATATTTATTTGAATTACATATTATACAAGTATTTTGTGTCAAAACAATGATACGTATAAAACATAGATGGCAAAAGAGTCATTTTGAAAGTCAGTTCTATTGTGAATACATTTTCTTTGCTGGAGGTGATTAGTTATGGCTACACAAAAATACTAAAATAGACAGGTTAAATGTAAAGCAAGATAATATTCTACAAAAAAAACAAAGACTAAGGTCGACAGAGGGAGCACCCAGTAAATTGTGAAAATCATTGTGTATGCTAAGTCAATTCAATATGAGGTCTAATTTTTGCAGACTTCATCACAAACAGACACAGCATCTGCCTTTTCTGAGTCATTAAAAGAAAAAAGCCACAGACATCATTTTAAATGCATATTTTATTTATTTGGGGAAAGATTGTGTATTATAGTTATGTCATTATCCTTGTTGTATGTGTTTAATGGGGCATGATGTAGTTTTATATTTTTTACTTGGGATATTTATTTTACTGATTCATAATTTGAGAGGATATGATACAAAGGAAATACACTTCACACAGATTTGGACAAAGTCCTGGTATCACACGCTATTAATCACCATTGAATCAATATAAAATATAAGCAGATTGATTCTCTCGGTACAGAGGTGAAAGCCAGTGCAGACGTGATGGGTGAGGGTGAGACCCTGGTGTTGGGAAGTAGCCGGTCCCTGGATTTCGGCGGCCTGATTCACAACACCAGCTGTCCCGCCCCACCGAGCCAGCAGATGGCGCTCTGATGGTGTATGGTGGAAAACAGGAGAAGTGGTTCCATCTCATTGCGTCCTCCCCAGGGGTAGAGTCAGCTCTCCCTTTTGGTCTCCCTCCTAATCTTCGCTACATCTGTGACAACTGCGAAAAGAGAACATGCAAATTAGCTCCAGAGGAAACCATTCGAGGTGAGGAGAGAGACACTGAGACACGCGGGGAACTTTCTCTGGGCTCCTCTCGCTGAGTTCACATCATAAATCCAGACATGAGGGATTCTGGGAGTCTCTGCCCCACCTCTCTACACCTGACAGGCATTAGACCACCCACAACCCCCTGCTTCAGCTCGGGTGCTTCTGCACTCCACACAGCTCCGACAACATCCTCTATGCAAATTTTATAATCACACCACAGCAATGAGGGATGTGTGTGTACGTACAGTGAGGAGGGATATAAGCTTTTACTTAGCATATGAAATGAGTTGGGATTAGAATGAGATAAAGAGCAGAGTGGAGAGCAGAGGGAGTGTTACGAGAGAGGTCACTCATAATTTTGCTTCTGTGAAGCACTTTAAATCTTCCTGACTGCTCTCACAGGCGCTGGAAGAGCACGCTGGGCTCGACTGAGTGATAAAAGAACACCAGCGGTTCCACCAATAACTGTGCACTTCAAATTAAAATGTTGTAGAATATCAGCGTGATAAAAGGACATAAAAATCTGCCACATTTATTCATAGAAGAGGAAGAATCACCCATCAACCTTTTGAGTACAGACCTGTGAGGTCGATTCTTACAAATCATTAAATCTTTTGATTTCAGGCACTTAGCTCACTGGGTTCAGTGTCTTGTTCTGGATCAGAGCAATAGCTTAACACCAGGTAATGGCTGCAGCTAACAGCTATTATCATTACTGGTTATTCTTCAGATTATTTTCTCAATGAATCAATTCAATATTTAGTCACTATTGTGTCAGAAAATGGAGACCACTTCTCGAAAAGACAGAAAAGCGTCAAAATTGAGACCTAAGTTACGTTTTACACTTGTGTTTTAAAAATAACTGGGAGGATAAATAGATTATCGAGCTATTGAATTGTAATTTCTCCATTTATGGAATAATCGTTTCAGCTCTACAATAAGGTACAGCTGGGCAATGAATCTTTATTATATTGTATCGTAATACGAGTCTAGTTATCAAGCTACATTTTGTTCTAGCTGTTTTATAATTATGTAGCCTCATTTATGCTTCATTTGTGTACAAAATTAGAATAATACGACCAGTTCAAACTGTAACCGTCACTGCCCGCAGACTTCCATGCGTCCTTTACGCTGGCTAGATGTTAAGCAATGTGTCCACTAGATGGCAGCTCAGAGTCAAACATTTCTGACCTCAACAACGTAGCTGTGGTGGAGGAGGTCGTAATAACGGACGAGCAAAAGCGGAAGCAGCGTTGTAGACACTGGTGGTCTGTGGGCCATTTAATGCATCTCAACATGTGGATGGAGAATTTTTATCACTTATATCTCTTTAAAATGCCAAAATGTCTCTTCTTCAGGGGCCATGTCTCAGTTCATTACACTTCCCCCACACTTTTTCTGTGGTACTGCTCAGTTCCATCAGCTTCTGTAAGCTTTCTGTAACATGTGCTGCTAGCTCACTTGGTCCCGTGTACAAAGGCTAAGTTCAACTCAGACTCACAGCCCTTTTTCTAACTACTAGTCCACTGACTGCTGCCTGTCAGACTCAAAAGGAAATGTCTTATATACCTGAAACAGAGAAACAATATCCTCGCTGCATTTATTTTCTAACTTCTATAACCTGGACGTTTTGTTCAAAACAGCTTTCCTACAGTGATTTTTGATGAAAAGAATCAAAGTGAAGCAATGCGTCATGAGTCATGAGTTAAATGTTGACAGAGACACATGGGGGGGTTAAGTTAAAATACAACGCTCTCAGTAGGCAACTGGAAATAAATGTCATTTTCCTCCAGGTGCACATCTGACAGAGAATTATGTGTCTAAAAGATGCGAGTAAGAAATCATGATTTCCTTTGTTTGCTCTGCCGCTCTCTGTTTGGCATGCAAGGCACTGTAGGTGCACAGCAGTTGTTCTTCCTCTCACACTTGTCTCCCCATGTGTTCCTGTCCACTGAGAAATACCTCTCTAGAGAAAAATTATGTTTTTTTTTTTATATGATGAATAATGCCAGACATTACATTACAGTGGCCCCTTCTGCAGATAATTCAAGCATATGCACATCACCGTGGAAAAAAAAAATCCACCATTGTGCAAGCAAGCTTTGGCTACATTTAACAACTCACATTTGCATATATATGTATAAATTGCAGGGAATTATTTTACCAATGTGCATCCATTTTGGCAGCAAAGTGCGTGAATGCGTGTTCATTTTATGTCTTCTCACCAAAATGAGACGACAGTGCATTCTCATGTTTAGCTGTGTTAAATGCAAATGCTGCATTTAAATCAGATTTTTTTTTTAACTGGCTCTGGCACAAAAATGAATACTTGGCGTGGTGGAAAAAAATACCTAACATGAATTTCATGGGTAGGAGATTGTAAATTAGGAGTTAAATGCAAATTAAATTAATGTTCAGCCCCCTAACAGAGTATACAACATTTAATATGTGAGCATTGTTTGACTGTTACTGGGGAACTGGTTGCCTTTTTGTAGCCGAGCTATAAGAATTTATATTTTCCTGCATTCACATCTACTTCCTTTGTCTTTCAGTGGACCGGTGTGAAGCTGACGGGAACGCGAGCAGCAGCTGAATTCCTTTAAATAGCCCTGCCTGCCTCATCATATGGTTGCTATGGCAGCCAGTCCCTCGTTTCAAGATAACGTCCACATGCTTGGAGAGACCTCCTCCACCTGAATGCTATAGATTCACGCCGCTGCTCGGCGGAAAAGAGATTTGCAGGAGCGATGCAGCCACTTAACGGCACATATGAATAATGTTTGGTGTGTCTACACACCATGTATGGGAAATAATCAATATTTGAGCTGCGCATTTGTGTGTGAGATCAATCCGCTGTCGTCACATCTTCCCTTTAGTGTGGGAAATGGCACTTATTGAAAAAAAATGACAAGTGTTGGAGGGATATGAGGGAGGAAGAAGAAAATGTTAAGCAGGTAGAGAAGGGATATGATGAAAAAAATCTGAGATCAAAAGTGAAACAGATGAGTGAACAGCTGGTACAAGAAATGGAGTGATAGAGAGAGAAATGAAGGGTGAAAAAAGAGGATGAATGATCCGTGACATTTATGAGGGAATGAAGGAACTGAAAGAAAGCTATAGATAGGAGAGTATAATAGTAAATGCCATCTTTTCAAAAACGTCTCTTTCTTTTCTTAATAACTCCTTCATCTGCCTGACTCTTTTTTTCCCATCTCCTCTCCTCATTTCTGCCATTCCCAGCCCCCATCCTTTGTCCTGCTTCTGTCTCCTCAGTTTTTTACCAAAGCTCTCAATTAGTCGTATGTTTAGCTGAGGGTCAAACAGGACATTAACAGTGCAGGATTGTAGGCAGCGTATGTGTGTGTGGATCGAGGAGATCTACATGGATGTACCTCTCAGGCTGACTTTGTCCTGAATCTCTCCCCTAAGTGCACTCAGGAAACTATTGTGAGGCTCAAAGGTGTGAAATCAATTACAGGGGGGGGAGAGGGAGAGGCACACTTTCAGGGTATCAGCAGGTTTCACAAAGCCAAATTTAAAGAGCTTTTTAATGCTACCTGGAACTGAATTTAAGATCAATTTAACACCTAAAATACAGAACAAAAGCTGTCAAAACTGGGTTATTTCTGACTGAAAAAAAGAAATCAAATGTAGGTTATTAAATGTAAAAGGAAGTACTGTATCAATCCTGTTGATATGCATGACTACATTAATCCACTGCGATCCTTTGAAAAAACATCTTTAACAGCTACTAACATCCCTTTTAATATTGTGTAAAATTCACAAAGAGGTATTAGAATCATTCCCTATTTTTCATTTATGTCAAATTATTCAATTTATTCATTTCAAGCAGCAGTTATGGTTAGTTACAAATAATGTAGATTGCAAAATAAATTTGAATTCAGAATTAAGAGTGTATATTTTTTGGAATGGGGTTGTATGTGCTTTTAATGAATTAATCTAATATTTAAGACTACGGTTGCAACAGTATGACATTTTTATGCTACATTAACGTCTCAGAAAATATAATGGTTTCATGGTATTCCATAGGCTATTATTTTATTTTCATTATTATTAGTAGTTACGATGACCCTTTTGTTCATCCTGTATTATTTCATTCCAATTCATTCTTTTTCTAACTGAAATTTGAAGCATTTTTTATGGATGTGTAAAACCTGTCCCTTTTTAAAGTAAATAAAATGAATAAAAGTTGACGAGTCTCCAGGCTGTCGAGGAGGAAAAGAGATGCACATGCGCAAGTGAGATTCTCTGGTTGCATTTTTCCCCTACCTTAGATAACCATCAGTTTTCACACCGCGGTATACCATGAAACCAGTGTACTGACGCAACCGTGCAGAAAACATAAGAAGAAAATGCACACGCTCGGAGAACATTCTCATTTTGTAATATCATAACAGCAAAAAAGGGGCAATATTATGTTGACATGTATTTTTTTTTAACTTACCTTCTGAAATCTGACTCTATCTAAATCTGTATGAGATGAGTTTTATGACAGTCTTCGCAAACATCCTCTTTGTCTTTTTTTCACATAACCTAAAAGGGAGACAAACCAGTACAGGGTGGTCATGAAAAAAATCCATAGCAAGCCGTTTACGTTCTGAGATTATTTCAGTGAGTCTGCAAAAGAGGAGAAGTTAAAAAGGAGTCGATAAAGATGGCACCCTCAATTTCCTCTTAAAACACACAGGCAGGCTGATTGCATTTGAGAGAGTTGGGCGCGCCTCAGCATCTCCTAATGCGTCTGTAAATTGAGTTGGAAAATGACGACGTCTGTTGTCTGCACTTGGGATGGAAGCCAGGGAGGCAGAAAGCTTCCTCCCCATCTCTGTGTTTCCGACGCACACTATTAACCAGCAGACCTCCACTTGTGTCAGTCACTATTCTCTTTTATTCCGTATCACGTCATGCTGAGAAAGCCCGAAACTTATAATTTCTTTAGCTTTACTTTTCTCCTTTTTTTAATGTGTGCTGCGTCGCCTCTTTCTCCGTCTTTTAATCAGATGATGAACGACTGCGTTAATAGGAATGAACAGTCTCGTGGATTAGTATACATTATTATGTGCATTAGTATTATCTGTAGCAACACACTGGGAGGCTGAGAGGTGTTAGTGAGTGCATAAATAGAAATGACTCTGTGTTTTGTGTCCATTATTAAGGAGCTGTGCTGGTCAGCTCTGAGAGCAGCATTGATAAGGAGGCTGGCTGAGCATCCATTTCCTCTCTACTCGGGTCTAAAAGGCCCTTTGCCAAACACAGGTACACACACACACACACACACACACACACACACACAGACTGCTGTCCTCATGTTCCCTCTACTCCAAGGTGGACATCAATATCTTTCCAATTAAATAGGTTAACAAAACAAGATTATTCCTTCTCCCTGGCCTGTCTAACATGCACTCTTTTATGGTTTTATTTTGAAATTGTCTTTAGCATATCAGCTCTTTTAAATGTACTGAATGGGTTTGTGGTCGCTATGCTTACTGCGGCTTTCTTATAGCTCATACAAACATTTTAGGATAATATAATATAATAATAATGTGTTTTGTGATGATTATACAGAATAATTGAGAGTATATATTTTTTTTAGATAACCCGCATTTTATACAAATACAGTCTGTTCTTTCTTTAATTGTATTTTGGGAGGTTGTTAGTTTTGGCTTTTTGCTGTTTTTTTTAAACAATTTTCACAAAAAGATGCCTGCCTCTAGCTGTGCTTGTAGCCCTCGTCTACTTATAGGCATTGAATAAATAGCTCCATTATATCCATAGAGGAATACTTGACAGAGAGAAAGAGAAAAAGAGAGAGAGGCATTATTCACTCCAATCAATAGCAAATAGCTGCGGTATCTCACATTCACATACGTGCCTCTCGCCTCTTTCTCTCTCTCTCTCTCACACACACACGCACCTATATAAACGCATCCACAGACACACCCATGTTGCATGTGAACGTACAGCGAGCGCTCCCTCACCGCCGTCTCTCCTCTCTGCTGTGTCTCCGCCGTTCGACTGAACGCTCTGGCCACACTTACTGCTTGGCGAATGCATTAAAAGCAGCGGCAGGGATTTTAATGTGTAGGCCCGACCCTCGGCTGTCACATTCAAGCCTCGCATTCACACACGCGCTTTCTCTCTCTCACATGAGCACACAAGCCGCACACCCACACAGTTGAGATAAGGCCTGAGCGCTGGTAGTCATTTAGTTCAGCTTTGTCTTTTTTTTCCTTTTTTTTTTTTTACAGCGTCTCCCTGATGAACTGCAGAAAATGCTAGCACTTGCAGTATTTGAATTATTAGCAAAACGGCACAGCTTTAACTTAATCCAGTGATGCTTATAATCTGTGCTGCGTGTGTGCGTGTGTGTGTGTGTGCAGTGTAATATGAATGGGAAGAAACGTGGGTATGTAAATGAGAGAATGCTGCTTATCTGGGTACAAAAGTGGCTGTTTGTGCGTGCGGTTAAGAAGGTAGTCACCTCTGAGAGCTGCTGCAATATCACTGGACGAGTGACCTGAGAGGAGTCGTTGCTCTCTTTGTGTCAAAGCATAAAGAAATATTAAATCCAACAAACAAAATTGCTGTCGCTCAATATTTTCTTCAAGATTACAATGAAACATTGGTCTTTGTGCTACAATAAAACCTCTGCATGTCTCTGGACGGTTATAAATCAGAACCGGGAGCCGTGTTTTATGGAGGCTCTGGATCGCCCCCCCTTCTCTCGTTACTCTAATGCAAGTATATTATTTGATTGTCTGGCCTTTGGTTTAAGTGCAGATCTATAAATTTACAAGTTTCTGCCGGATGCTTGCAGATGATTTTGGCATAGAGGCGTGCCAAAGGTGCACTAACCCTGATGACTCCTGCGGGTTGCCAGTTCTGGGCAGGGCCGGGCTGGACGTGTAGATAGCTGGGCGGCTGGATGGGCGGTCGGCTGGGTGCTGGGCTGGCGAGGCAGAGGGCTGTAAAGAAACAACAAGGTCAGCTGTTTGGTAAAACACATTCAGCACCGTAATGCTGGTCTGTGAAAATGCCGACGTTCTGAAGATGGTGGACGCGAAGCTGAAAAGGGCGACTCCCGGCGCCGTCGCTATCCAAAGCGGAGCTTTATTATCGAAGCTAAACCTCGGATCTCTTTACAGGTTCCAGCAAACACAATCATCAACTGTTTGCCATTATGGCTCCTACAGTCTAGGTATATTGAGGTTGGTAATTATGGATTAGCAGAGATCTCCGGTGAGCGGAGACTTCCCCTGACACAAAGCAGCCAGTAAAAAGCAAAAGCAGGATTACTCTCACATAGGCAGAAAACACACATCTAAACAAACGCGCGTACACACAGACACATAGACAGGCGCAGCTATACACGCACACACCTTAGACCTACACACTCTTGTCGGCCATCACAGACAGCGTGCCGGCTCGGCAGCCATTTTGCAGGGCTGCTCTGGAATGTTCAATTAGGGTGATTGTTGCTTACACCATCATTTCTCTGCATTACAGACTTCATATACGCCACAAAGTCCCATTTCAGTTACCGTGCGTTTACACTCACCTCCGAATTATTGAAAAAAAAGAATCCTGATTGTGTGTCTGACGGCCCCACAGTGTAAACGAGGACGTATATGATGGCCAGCATGTCAGTTACTGTGCAGCCATGTGTGAACTCCACATGGTGGTGAATGTATGTACGCCGCGCAGCTCGTTGTAACGTATGTGGCAAGGGGGGGCACGCCCTACAGCTTGTCAGTGCTCACATATGGAGGAGGGGATGAGTGTGTGCATGTGAGCACACAGAAAAGAGAGAGGAAATGGGAAGGGTGAGAAATGGAATAAAATGGAAGAGGAGGGAGACAGAGAGGGAGAGGGCACTAAAAGAGAAATGTACAGCTTGTTCTTGTCGCCACCATTTTTACACACAGACTGCAGTTTGGTCATTGTTAATTCGGTTTCGGAGAAGCCATAGGCTAAGGATATAGATTACTCCGCTCTCATTATATATGCAACACTCAGAGAATAGAGGATAACGACAGCCCACACCTGTCACGCACCATACTTCTTCATACATTTCTGTTTAAGACCAACGCTTACCGTCTCCATCAAATATTGAAATGTGCTTTTCCAGGTTATTGCACAGCGAATGGCCCAGTGTCACTGTGGGTGAATGCGTGACCTGTGCACTTGCATGTCCAGAGTTGGAGCCCACGCATGTAGACCGTCTCCAACCTAACTATCCTGTCTCGCACACACAGTACTCACCAATAAATGCCACAAAAATGATAAGATGGAATCAGCACATCTTACATAACAGATATTTTTGTCCAAAGAAAATGGGTCTTTCAGAATGCAGAACATTGTCTTCATTGAATCCCATTTTACAGTTTATCTGAGGTAGCATTTGTTAAACCAAAAAAAAAAAAGCTTTGACTAGTCCTAAAACGCTAATCTACATACTACAAACTACACTAGACTGCACCCCCACTACAAAGATCCGCAATCACATGGGCAGGATTTAACAAAGGCCACATAAGGATAACAGCACATCTATGACAGTAGTTGACACAAAGAGGGGATTGATAATTCAGTGTCATATGGACAGGGTTAACCCAGTCTAGAGCCTTGTGAGACGGAGGATGAACGAGGCTCCGCTGGTGCTGCATGACGGTGGAGAGTCGGGTTGGGATGACGGCCGGCTGTCAAAGGGGACAGGTTGAATAGGGGCGTCAGGGACTGAGAGGGAGACGAGACCGAGAGCACGGCAGCGCAATGCGCACATGTGATCTTCTGGAGACGGCTGCCACTTTTTACAGGACGAGCACAGGCATGATGCTACTGTACGCACATGCTTACGGAGGTGCCCTGCGTATACGTGACCGTTCAACATACGAGCACCCCCCCTCCCTTCTCCCTCCCTCCCTCCCTATATCCCCCACCCACATACACACTGAGAGTATGAC
>CAFUXE010001199.1:50523-116445 GCA_903364295.1 Serranus cabrilla | reverse complement strand
AAAAAAGTGTACTTCAACAGCACACACAAACACTGAAACTTTTTAGTACGCATCCTGGCTTTTGAATACTTAATTTTGTCACCTTTCCAGAATGAACACACTCCACTCAAAGACTGCTTAAAAGTAGTGTGTAATATGGAACTGGGACACAGTTTTAATTCATTCCAGTAATCACTTGAAATCCAAGCATAGTTTTTTTCTGACCACTTATCCTTTGTTAATTTTAACATGGGGACTTATGTATTCTTGTATGTTGGCAAGATAATGACATAAACATAACTTTATGATGCATCTTTTAAGATTTCTTGACTATTATTATTGAAGAATAATCCCTAATTATGCACTGCATGACACTGCACATTTGTTTCATATTTCTACAGACTTCTACATGCAAACCTCCACAGGATGTCTGCCCCCACTGCAGTAAAGTGCTTCCTGCGTTGACATACGCCCCTCCAAGGACAATCAGTTAGATCACCCAATCAAACAATTTAGACCACATTTAAATAGTTTTGCCTGTTTTGTGAAATTTCCTCCTGATTGTCTCAGAACTGATGACACTGAACAGACTCTTGGTTAAGTCAATTTACTGCCAGACCACGGGTTACTGATTCTGAGCCTGTGATAAAACAAGAGGAAGAGGATATGCAGTGTAACGTCCAGCTAGCATGACTAGCATTTTGTTGTGAGACTCACTGAGCAGGTTGGCTCCGTGCTGCAGCTTTATGCCGTCTACTCACTAAAAGCTTCACCCAGTTAGTGGTCTCCAGACAGCTACAGTCTTATACTACCACTGCTCCTCTACGGGCTTCACTACAGCCTCATTGTCTACTGGCTTATGAAATTCTGAGTGCTCAGCAAAGTGAAAGGACAGTAACACAGCGAGAGGAAGAGTGTGTGTGCATCTATGAGAGTGAAGGAAATGAACCACTCAGGAACCACTCATTCAGCCCATAGTCCGAGAGCCACCAGAAGTGGGTGGTATGAGAGGAAAATTGTGTTTGAGGAATCAAGGACAAAGTAGCCAGAGAGAGAGAGAGAGTGTGTGTGTGTGTGTGTGTGTACTAACCACACAAGTACGCCACCTTGTGGACCAGGAGTGGTTGGGCTCTCCTCAAATTGTCCTTGACCTGTAAGAGAAAAAAACAAATTTATGAGAAAAAGTGTCTGTTTTGCAATTCATCACTGTGTTTGAAAAGGGATTATATGCACAGTGACTTACCATTAAATACAAGAAATTAATACCATAGTGAAGCTTGTGAAATGTTGCTTTTACTGTCTAATATCATGGAAATAATTATAATCTATGTTGTTTGTAGACCAATTTAAATCCTGAGTTCAGTAGGTGGCTCCATAGGTCTCCAAAAGACACAAATGGCTCTCTAGTCAGTGAACACTGACTACAGAATAATCCTTGAAGGGTGCTCCTGACATTTTCAAGGGTAATACCTCTGTAAATCTATGAGATAAATCTTCTTTTAAGATTTAATGAGATTCACAGGAAGAGTAAAAGTTTAAAAAAAGGAAAAAAGTGAGATAGAAAAAGTGCTATTCCCACAGCAGCAGGATCACACTGTACCACTCAAATCCATGAGGATAATGAATTAAATTAACTTTTCCTTTAATCTCTTGCCTTATCTGAAATTATAGCACAAAATGTATGCAGATAAGCAAAGGTTTAATCTCTATGCCTGCCATTGTGTTTTCATGTCTATTATTAGCCTAGATATTAGGCTGAGGAAAGCCAAAGTCATCTTCTTTGGTTTGTCACTGTACAAGACTCACAAGACGCAAACAGATTTGTTTTTCAGCCCCTCTGGGCAGTGTTAGGAACATTTCTGTTGGTATTTTTAAGTCTGATTCACTTTTTTACAGCAGCAGAAGCAAAAGCTTTTGTCAGTTGTTAAGTGAAAACTAATCACAGAACTATTATAATTCCATGAAACTTATATTGGAAAAGGTATCCTTCAAGTGATACACAAACTAGTCAACTGGGGAAATAAGTAAAGCAGAAAAAACAGTGATATCAATTTGTCACATTTAAAACACATCAATAACTGTCTATATGTATTTTTAGGCATTGTATGTATTACTAAATGGTACATTTAAGACATATTACCGTGCTTATTTCGGCATGTATTTACTAGTGTTTTTACCAGCTTTTAACTTTTAACATTTACTCAAGTAATGTTCAAGTGAAACTTGAAGTAAATGCGAGATAAATATATTTTTGATAAATAAAGTGACCTAAACAGTATAAACAGTTTATCTTAATCTACCGCAATTTTTCACTCAGCCTCTGATTGACTGAGTGATGTTGTAACTAACAGGTAGCTTTATGCTAATATGCTAGCCCAGCAACCGCACTTGCTCTTGTATTTTACACTCACGTTTTAAATGCCAAATTGTTAAATTCTTATTTTTTATGATCAGGTCTGAGTGGGTTAACTGTTTTGTATGATGTTTTACACAAAAGTTAATTACTTTTATATGGGTTGTAGGAGGTTAGCTATGTAGCTGTGGGCCGTTAATTAACCCATGTTTGTCGCTGGGCCTAATATACCTGAACGCCTCTTTACGAAGCACGACTTCTTAAAGTTAGCAAAACAACAACTTAAGTTAATTCCTTTTGATGAAGAATCAAAACGCAGACGATAAACGCAGTCTCACCATCCATGTTACACCCAACGGCTCACCTGTGCTCTCTTGACCGCCGGCCCAGACTAGCAGTGCCTCAGACATAAATACGCACTGCTGCCTTCAAATGTAGTTGGACTCACTAAGGTTCTCCCATCTGAAAGCCCTCCGCCTCCAACTCGACCAATTGACAAATAATTCAAAACTGTCATGGGAATTAGGGTTTCCAACAATGTCCATGTTGCATTTGAATACGCATACTTGGTAAAGAGGTATTTTATTATCAGTTGCACGTTTGACAGCATGTTAGACATGATTTCATTATTTCCGGAATGTTCATGAACGCATCACAATAAATTCTGACAGTACCTTCTCACATGGTAGCGGGACCATCACAAACACCATGCGAAGGATGGCGGCGGAGGTTCAACCTATCAAGGAGCAGAGGTGCGTTTCTCTACTTAAAAACACTTTAATTTTAAATTCCCTTCAAACTGTGGTTGGTTATCTGACTTTGTGTGTTGCTTTCCCGTATGACTGCCGTCAGTCCAACTTACATTGTTTTCTTTAGCTAGTTCTGACTCTCTCAGAAGTAACTTGGTTTTCTTTACAAACATACCCGATCGTAACCCAAACCTCCGTTAACACTGTCATATTTCCTGTTACTGTCAAATATCCAATTAAAATTGAATACTAGTTCAAATCTACCAGTATCATCTTGGGTACAAAGTGTTCGATTAGGCAGATCGGTATTCTAACAGAAAAAAACAACCTTATTTAACTCGTTCATCAACTCTCCAGCTGCCTTTCTGTTCGAAATATTGGATTTGTGTTGGTGTGACTGTTTTTGATGCATTTAATACATGCCGTATTCAACAGTGTCTACTAGAAATGTCTGTAAGTGCTTAAGTCATATGTTTTAAGTCAACATGTCTGCTGAGAAACAGGTCAACATTAAATTTACTTTTTGCATACTGTCAACTTTTTCCCCCCAGGGAGTTTCAGGGAAGTACTGTATAGATTGCATACCCCCAGCACTGATAGCAGTGCTGTCATATGGTCAAAGTTCAATTTATACTTTCCCTTTTTTTGTGTTGCATGCACATTGTGTGTCCTGTCTGCCTGCCTGTGCATGTCTGCTGGTCTGAATCACAGCTCCTGGATATCAAGTTGGCTTCCCTCTTGGTGCCCCACTTCTCCTTCTCACCTTAAAGATGCAGAGGAAAAAATGCTCAAGAGTAAGTGAACCACTGATAGAAACTTGAGTGGTTTTCAGTCACAAACGGGTTTGTTGTCTGCAATATCTTAGGTATTTTTTCTTCCATAGAAAAAACAGAGTTGGTTATTTAACAGACACAAATCAGTCTGAAGAATCAGCTGGAATGAGTCCCATTTCCCCTGCTTATCCTCTCTCGCCCCATTATTCTCCCCTGGACTGCAGGTGTGAAGCGTCCTTTCTCCAGGCAGCACGTCAGGATATCCAACAACAACTATCTATGGACCTTAGCTTTTTCCACCCAGCCTCAGCCGTGGTCTTCCTCTGAGCCCCCTGCCCAGACCAGGACTCCTCTGGTCCTGCTTCATGGCTTTGGAGGCGGGGTTGCCCTTTGGGCCCAAAACCTGGACTCTCTCTCCAGCAGTGGACCGGTCTACACTGTAGACCTGCTGGGCTTTGGCAGGAGCAGCCGCCCCCAGTTCAGCACGGACCCAGAGGGGGCTGAAGAGCAGTTTGTGGCAGCCCTGGAGGAGTGGAGAGAGAAGGTGGGACTGGAGGAGATGGTGCTGCTGGGACACAACCTCGGAGGATACCTGTCTGCTGCCTACACACTCAAATACCCACACAGGTGCATTGGTGTATTCTCTTAAAAAGTATCTTCAGGATGACTTTATGTTATGTTTGTGAGGTTTGTTTTACACATACACACCAAGAGGAAACGTAGTCCAGCTATTTGAAATCTCAAAAGTATCAAATTGTTGTGTTCACAGTTTTTTTTTTTACATATTTAGTCACACTCTACCAATTGCTGAATAAGCTGCAACCCCATAAATTAAATGTGTTCATTTATGAAGTAACTGTGTGTGTTTGCAGGGTAATACATCTGCTGCTGGTGGAGCCGTGGGGGTTCCCAGCACGTCCAGAGAACCCCAACCACAGCTCCATCCCAGTGTGGATCAGAGCCATGGGGGCTGTTATGAGCCCCTTTAACCCTTTGGCTGGACTCAGACTGGCTGGGCCTTTAGGTCGACACACACACACACAGTCCTAACACACATATACAAATACATGTATTCTTTCTTTTATTTCATAATCAGTATACCCTTTAGCATACCCTTAAAGGGATAGATTAAGATTTTTTGATGAGGTATCCATAGTCTTCTTATAGTAGATGGCAGTCTGCACGCCCCCAGTTCTAAAAAGCAGGCAGGAGTACCTGCACATAAGCAAAGCAATGTACTATTGTGGATGGGAGCAGCAGCAAAGTGTATTTCAGCTGGCTAAAAAAAAGTGTACACTAAATTTTGAATTTTTCACAGATTTTCTGTGAGACAGCCCTGTTAGGGTTTACACAGGGGGGGGACTGGGCCATTTTGTGCTCCTTTCAAAGCCACCAGACTCCATTGACCAAAACACTATTTTTTACCTCACAGAACACATAAGTTGCTTGTCCACCACTGCCTCAATCATTTAGTTTGTTTGTCTTATTGTGTGACTGTCGTGAATACAAACTAAACTTTTAAAACAAACAGGGAGAACAATAACATAAACAAACTAACTGACTGAAGCAGCAGTAGACCAGCAACTGCTGTATTCTGGAGGTAAAATTGCTTTTAGAAGTATGGTGGCCTTGAAGAGAGCGTAGATAATGCCTTCGGTTCTCAGTTGGAAAAGGCTGTCTGAAGGCAAGGAGCATACACTTAAATATTTTTTTTTAGTTAACTCAAATATGTTTCTCCGCTGCTCCGATCCATAGCAGTAAATTTCTTACAGCTCCCTTGCTGGTTCTGCCTGCTTCTCCAAATTTGGGCGTCCCAACTGCCTTCTGCTATAGGTGATACAATTACTATGGATAACTCCCCTCCCTTTAAAATGGTTTTCCACACAAAGAAAAAGTACATTGATGCAACCCCTTTTGCTTCGTAACACAAAAAGGATTTTGCAACTGCTTTGTGTTGTCATCGCTCTCATTGTTTTCTCTTGACTGAAGTAGTTGAACATGTTTTTTCCCTCATTTCTCTCTCTATCATCTGATTTTGCAAGCATTTCGGAAAACTCAGCCTCTGTTTGTAAGAGAGGATTAGCACCATAAAGGCAATGATGCAATGGCTATAAAGCACAGCCACATACTTATATACTTACTCGAATATTTGTTGCATAAAACATTAAATGAAATATAGAGGTTAGGTGAGATTGTCAAATGTGGGGTTTTTTTCAGTTATTGTTCTAATATGTGGAAGTAAATCTTTCTTTGTTTCTCAGGTCCAATGCTGGTCCAGACAACCAGGTCTGATTTCAAGCAGAAATACTCTGCTGTGTTTGAAGACAACACAGTATCGGACTACATCTACCATCTGAATGCCCAGTCTCCAAGGTGAGGAACTTTTACAGCTGATTATATGCAGGTACTTTTTTTTGTCTCATACATTATTTCTCTGTGTTCCAGTGGAGAAACAGCCTTTAGGAACATGACCATTCCCTACGGCTGGGCTAAGAGGCCCATGCTGGAGAGGATCGGCCAAGTCCAGTCTGACATCCCCGTTTCCTTCATTTATGGATCACGCTCCAGCATTGACAGTGACTCTGGATATGCGTTCAAGAAAACCAGACCAGATGTTCAAATCAAGGTAGGTGCTCTGAACTAGTTTTTAACAAGACTCTTCAATTTAAAGATATAAACATTCCTCTGTGAACCTCGACAGCTTTATCTCTGCACAGCTGACTCTTGCCGACAAACTGTGTTTGTGTTCATTAGGTGATCAGAGGAGCAGGCCATTATGTTTTCGCCGACCAGCCCGATGACTTCAACCAGACAGTCCTTCAGATCCTCGCCAAGACAGAGAAGAGAAGCCAGGACGAGGGAACGAAGGAGTGAGAGCTCCCCCAATCATTACACAGCCTCGGCTGTTTAACTGTCAGCCTCTTTATCGTGCACTTTACTCTGAGGAGAACGCCATCACTGACTGAGGACACTCATCATTCCACCGTCTAATGCTCCTTAAGGCTTGGGGTCAAAGGTCAGATGATGCCATGGGTTTCCTTATCCAGACTTTATAAAGTTTTGTAAATAAATTTGAGATGCAGTCTGTGTTGCTCACTTTGTGTTTTTCTGTCCTTGGTGGAAACCGGCATCCATTTCAAAATATCAGTTCTAAGAAACTGTTGGGCAACTCTTCTAGAAAAAAAGGGAACTCAGCTCTCAGGGGAATATCTTGTTTTGAGGTCTAGGCAAAGTACACAGGCTGTTCTTTTTCTGACCCCTCACCCACTCTGTCAGAGATATGAGCGAGAAGTGTACAGGGCAAAGGGCTGGCTGTGTTTTTCAGGAAAACATCCTCACAGCTCCAGAGAGACTGTGACTGAGAGAGGCCAGCAGGTGGCAGCACAGTAACAGCAAGCACTCAGACCTCCCCTCTCTTTTGCACATGGGGAACAGTGAATCCCATACAAAACGCCCTGACATGCATATTGAGGTGAGTGACCTCCTCAGGAGACCTGGACAGTGATGCTTTAAGAGCAGCACGACACTCAGCTCGCTGTTAAGTCACAACTGCACTGACAGAATAGGGTCAAAGATGTGTGTTGGACTAAAAATAGGCCTACTGTTTCAAGGGGGTCGACATGAGTAAAACAACTTGGTTCTTTACTGGGAGACATACATTATGTGGATATGAGTCTGCAAAAAATATCTGGAGCAAAAAAAAAACACTTTTAAATGGACATTTGTCTGATATTATAAGCCCTATTAAAATACGTTCAAGGTCTGTCTAGTGGCTTTACTGCAATGTTTCCCCTTTAAGTGTTAGTTTTGCCTCAACTTTAAGAATTATCTATTAAGCATTGCACGCTTTTTACACTGTCAGATTCAAGATAGACATTTCAAATCAACAGTATCAAAATCAATGCAGCCAAATATACTGTCTTTTTACCTCTGTGAAGGAGGTCATGTGTTTGGTTCAGTGTGTCTGTCTCTGTTTCTCAGCAAGATGACAGAAAACGTACTCAATGTAACACGGGCCAAGGAAGGAATCTGTGGATCCAAATTACAAATTATTAAATTTTACGGTTAGAATTGCACGATTTGTGCTGCATTCATGTGTTGTCATAATAAATGGAAAAATTAGTTCCTTGTCATATTTTATGGCTCTCCTGATCCGTTTCCTTTGCTCTTCATATCACACAAATACTGGAAAAAGCTATCAACGTGTTGGTTTAACACTCTGAGCAATAAAACACCTCTTCTTTGTAGCATTCACATTGTTTCCACATAGAGATTTAAAGTGGCAATACACGACACTCAGAACTTTAATATGGCAGTAAACATCCAATACAATGTAGAGATTTAGTCATGCTGCCCTGCCCAGAGAATGAATGCTGGTCTGGCCTTGTGTGCGTGTTAGAGCATGTGAGTCCCTGTGTGTGGTTGTGCGGTTATCACTGAACAGCCTCTCGACTCAGGTCATTTTTTGCCCCTCAGGTTACACTGTTAGCTCTGCCCCCACTGTTGCCTTTTTTAGGATTTCATGCGGTGGTGTTAGCACCATTAGCATAGCAGCTGGCAAAGCCAAACCCATGTTATGCAGGCAGTCAGTATGCTCTGCATTCCATGTTCACGAACACATTGAAGTTAGAGGAACAACTTCCCAACGAAATGCATTTAAATGCACTATTGGCTTTGGTGCAGCTCTGGGCTCTCTGAGGGTCATTCTAGTTTATTCAAGAATTCTTGTCTAAACCAAAAAGTCTAAAATAAAGAATTTTCACTCTACCATATCATGTTATATCATCGGGGACAACGCATGCGCAGTAATATCTGTAAGGCTCAAAAGTTGGCTTGCAGTCATAGAACATGGGGGTGTTTTATCTGGAAGGAAATGCATCCAACATATTTGTTAGACCTTCAGAATGTTTACAATGCCTTTTGGTGGGAAACAGACAATTAAAACATAACTGGAGTTTGTTTACAAGAACCTTCAACAAAGTGCTTTTAATATAGCAACATTTTATTTCCAGTCGGTGCAGAGAGATGGTATTAAAGGCTGCAGTGCAGTAAAATAATGGAGGAGAGACTTGATAACCTGGTGATGTGTTATTTTTGTGCGCCCTGGCCTTTACCCTCTGTTACCTCTGCCTGTCCCTCTCTGTCATTTCTAAGACATCAACCCGTCCCACCTGAATTGTCTCCTGGCAACAGGGTAGCCACGGAGACCGAGTCTTTTGGATCCCCGACCTGCAGGAAGTGATGCTGTGGTTGGACGGGGTAATTATGGGTTGCTTGTTTTCTCGAAAACGCCGGCTGGCTGTTTGTCAAGGCGGCGAGGAACATTCAGCCGGAGCTACACGTGCACAGCCTCTCGGGGATGGAGATGTGCACACACAATGTGCCCAGGCCTCTGTCCATACTTACTTAATAAGCCTGCAGGCTTATTCATCATGCCTCTCTCTCTGTCACCCACTCAGTCACATGGGCACGAAATCATTTCATTAGGAAAAGTGAAACAAGTGAGAAAAGTGACAGGAGCTCTCATACTGGGTTTGGATATAATTGAAAGCTTGAAAGCCTGAAATAACTGCACATAAAAGGTGTGCACACAGAAACACACACTGTTGCACTGCTGCTGGCAGCCTATCAGCTCTCAGTTTATCTTTAATCAGTGCCACCACATACAGGTTTGTGCAGCCAAAGCATCAGGAGCTCAGTTTTAAAAGCTAAGAGTGAAAATGTTCTCTGATCTGCAAAACCAAACTGATATTTCACTGATTATTCTGACTCACTTTGGGTCTTAACCTGTTGTTTTAGAGCCAAAGTGTAACTACTTGAACACAAATTATGATATGAATGAACATGGAGTCAGTCTTTCAGAAGGCTCTCCTGGGCCAGCACCTCTCTTTTTTACTACACAATGAAGGTATCTATCACCTGGGTGCTGAAGTCCCATACAATTGTGTTAATTTTTCATGTGACAATCCATTAGTGTAATTAGATGAATGCATCACGCACACACAGCTCCACTCCCCTCTTGTCTAAACCAAACAATTATAATCTGCTTATGAGTGACTGATGATATTTACAGTCTAGAGATTTATTTTTACCACAGAGTTGGCAGCCAGACTGACATTTGCACAATAAAAAAAGAACATTATTTCAATGACGTCTGTGCAGCGTGACAATGTTGTTCAATGAAAGGAATATCTATCTATCTCGAAGGTAAATTCCTCTACCAGTGATCTGAAAGGTACAGTTATTTTCCCAGATCTTCAAAAGTCCTCAGCCTTTATGCAGTGAGAGCACCTCACAGCTCTCACGTCGCACCAAAGGCGCCGAAGTCTAATGATCACAGCATTTCAATTCTGACTGAGTGCATCAGGAAAAACTAACAGAAGCAGAGCTGCAGTTTGACAGCTGGTTCTCTACAGACACAGCACAGGAAAAGCTGTCGATGTGATGACTTCTCTTCACCTCGCAGAAGGAGTGAAATGGATCCAAAGATGCATTGAGACTTTTACATTGAAACATCTCATCAGTGACATCACTGGGGCTGATACTGAAGTGATGTTTATTCATAAAACTCTGTAAAGCGGGTAATTTCTCTCTCTTCACTGAAACTATTGATCTTCAGATATAAATCTGTTCTTGGCACCGTAGCCTGTCACCAAGCAGATTTTCATGCTTGTACCAACTGTTTGTTTACATCGATTTAACAGTACAGCTGGGCCTTCCTCACCCACCTACTTAGCCATCTGAATACACCATACTAACAATAAATAATATAGAATAACATGTATGATTTATATATACTGAGGCTGTAAACATGGTAAACATAACTTCACTGGCAACTTTGTAGCTAGCTAGCCAAACTTTAACATAACTCTATGTCAAATGTTTTTGTCGATTCCTGTAGGAATAGTACTTGCTGTCACTGTAATATTTTCATATCCTTTCAGCTTGACTTTCTTTTAATTTTTGATTATCTTTGTCCATTTTGGAGAAGCTAGCTCACACTGACAAGAAGCCCAAACACTTAAGCAACCTCCCAGACTTTCTGCAACCCTCCTTCCTGAACAATTTAGCTTTGGGGAATATTCTGCATAAGGGTCAAACTTACATTTGAAACTCAAGGTAGGCGATGCAACTCAAACATTTCCTCCAGGAGTTAGAACCAAACAAGGCTAAAAGACAGTACTGGATTTTTATTCACCAGGTGGCCACAAACATGACTCCAAGTAAATGCTAACATTGAGTGATACAACTGTTTTCACAGGCTGAGTAATAGTCTCCATGACTACTAAATCGAATTTGGTGTGTAAAATCAATGAAGTGCTCCTCTAAAACTAAACAGTGACAGTTTATTGCCACCAACCCTCCAGACTATTTTACCTCATTTGGAAACAAAAGCCCCAGGCTCCAATTCTTGATTACTTCAGAAACAAAGAGCTTTCTTGCCAGAATTTCTACCTTGCAGTTGAAGAGTCTCGGTGGGCTCTTTTAAAGACACGATCCAAAACGCCATTCTCGTATTAAAGATCGTTAAAAGCAGGTGTCCTTCAGACTTGGCTTGGGAGGAAGTCAGTATTATCCACACATGTCCTTGAAACGTGTAATACCCCTCTATTGTCAATACAATTATTCCTAAAGCTGCAACTTTAAACCTAACCTGCAGTCATGTTTGTCTCTGTGCTGGTCTGCTTTATTATTTCCTGTTCAGCAGCAGTGCTGTAGCTAATAGCTGTGATGCCCAGTGTTCTCCAGCTGTGTCCTGCCTTCTTCACAGTGCATACTTCTTTTTTTCCCCATATCCATTTCCTTACGTTTGCCCTGCTGCAGTTTGCTCCTTCTTCTCCAGGTCATACAATTTGAGTTTCAGAGTTTATTTGTTGTTAAATTGCCATGGCTTCTGTTGCCTTGCATGTAATGTCTGTTATAATAGTTTTTTTTATTCCCTTACTCTCCTGTTTGCCTTTTCCCAGACTGTCACGGCTAATGAAAATTTCCCCTTAATTGACTTGCTGTCCCTCCTCTCTCCCGCACACGCTGTCGGCTCTCTCTGGCAGTCCTTGGTTTCACATTGTGTGAGATGGGCAAACACACTGTTTCAGCAGCACTCACTGGAAATCAAATGTACACACACACATACACAAAGAGAGAGCATCACTACACACACACTTTTCAATGTCAGAGTAAAAAAAAAAATCCATCAGATGGCCAAACAGTGTCTGTGTACTCTTAAACCGAGTTGGGCATAGACATAAAGAAATGGAGTTTTAAAATAATGGAGGAGTGTAGTGTGTCGGCAGGTTGTATTTAGTCTAAGAGGTGTGGGATTCGTCTGGCTTGCTGACAGTGTGCGTGTGTGTGTGTCGGTGTTTTGCGAGTCTTTGTTCCTGAAAGCAGTTTTATCAGCAGCTCCACTGACAGCGTGGTGACAGGAGTGCAGCCTTAACATTCAGCTCCACTGACGGTCAGATTAAATGCTCTGCTGACAGACACAGCCTTCCAGATAGAGACCATACAATGTAAGAACAGTGGCATGCATATAATGAACACAATTCCCACAAACTAGGTGCAATAATGGCCTATATTACTGAATATGCTGAAGACACTGTTGTGTCATTGGGTCCCATACAAAAACACAAGCTACTATTATTAATTTGTTATTTTTAGAAAGCATGTGTTGGATGAAAAAAGAGATACCAAAAGAGGAGACAGCTTATCTATGTGAATATTTTCAAGTAATCTATTTGACATAACACAGGCAGAAATAATGTTCACGGACAAAGTCATCTATCAAAGTTTTTAATGTCACGTTGTGGTAGTCGCTGACTTGGGGATACACGGACCTTCAGTTAGCTGTTGTAGCAACTTGACTTCAACCAGTGCAACAAAAAAAACAGCACAGGGGGTTTGGCTACATTTGAGTTGCTAATGTGGCTAACTTATGGCCTGTCTCCGGAGCTGCCACCTGCTCACCGCCCAATAAGGCCTCCTAGTGTTAGGAAGGGAGCTGGAGGGGCCACAAGATGCTAACTAGCTAACTTGCTAACTTACAGCTACAGTAGCTAGTGACTGCCGCTGGTATCTCTCACACTTAAATTAACTTTAGGAGCATGTTGAATGTTGTTGTAAAACATATGTTATTCTATACCTTAGTGGTTGTTATAGTAGCACACTGTAGCTGAATCATAATTTAAATATCATATCACTAAACTAGGTCTGTACTAGATAACTGTACTGTAACTGAGTATAATTCTAACCTAAGGACACAGAGCCTGTCCTTGATTAAATCAAAGATTTATCTTGGTTTAAAAATTGTTGGAAACATTTGGAATACTGTAAGTAATTAAATAAATAAATAAAATACATCATTTGAATGCGGACATTTTTACCTTTAAAGCAGCTTTAAGTACAACATGGAGGTACTTATGTTTCCATTACTATAATATTGTAGTTTTTTATACCAATTTAAGGAAAAGAAAATACAGTTTTGTATCTGTACAAACATCAGTAAAGGATTAACTTGAACAGACTGCTACTGTTAATGCGTACTGACATGCCAGAACCAGATAATCTGTCTGCTGCTGTGAGCGTAGTGTCTGTAGTTGGTGTTTCCCTGCCTGTCTGCCAGATTGATCCACACAGCATCCACTGCAACAAGCACAAAAAACTAATTTGGACTCACAGGGTTGCCTACATCTTGTCATAACCAACATGTTCTAGGTATTTTGTATTTTGTGCATATTGTGAAATTATTAAAACAAATAAATGAACTAATAGAGATGTGCAGACAGCAGTATAGCGAGAGATCAGGCGGCATTGATGTCTCTCGCTGCAGCAGGAGGATTGTGGGTAGATCTGATTCCAGCACGTGCCTCAGCTCACACATGACATCCTCTCTGACACACTATCCTCAGTGGTCCATTCACATTTAAAGCCTAAATGAAAACCCTGTCACCTGCTGGTGTGTGTCTGTGTTTTATCCTACATGCTTTATGTGCCCCAGCTTGTTTGTGTGTGTCTGTCTGTGCACACTCACATCTTTTGTTGTGTGTGTGTGTAAGCCTGTGGGTCACACGGGTTTCTGCGTCAACCCTGGAGCTCATCTGGTCTGATCTGATTTCCTCCCAGCTGGCTGATGTGGAACAGTAGCCCAGATGTTGCAGAGATTACAACTCCCTGCAGTGTTTAGGGGGAAGCTTCGAGACCATTGAGGAAAATAAGCACAATGGGAGAATTTGCTCTGTGCACAGGCCCATTCTGCTCTATCCACTAACAATGAGATAATCCCTGTTTTTTCAGTTTACAGATATCACAAATGACAAACAAAAACTATATATATATATATTTGCCAACATAGCATCACTTTACTACTAATAGAACATAGCTACAAAAATAGTGTCTGCCTTTATCTCTTGCTATTCACCCTTCAGCATGTGTGTTAGCAAGCATTTTATCTTTTGATTTAAAATAAAGCTTTACCCTTAAAATTACTATTGTATTATTGAACTATTATTAACCCTGTATTACCTCAAATTCTTGAATAAACCACTGTTTTTCTTGCATTAAATCTGTTTGAAAAATATATTTTTGCATGTGAAGTATTGCTTCAGCGGATCAAATATAACAGTTGAAAACAATTTCTTTTAAAATGTTTGAAAGTGATCGACACACTGTTTTTTCATCAAAAAGTATTGGATTCAGTCATACAAAACCATATGTAAGCTGTAAGCTCTACACATTTCCAGATATAGTAAAGAGAAAGTTGATCCCAAAATAAAGAATACTTAATGTCAGGTGTCTGATTTGTCCTCAACGTAATGGGCCTTCATTGTCTCTTTCCAAAAATCACTAGTTGCTAGATAATCCACTGACCTTATGAGCAGTTCCATGTAGGAACAATTTTCTTTCCATATCACCATGCAGAAGGAAGCATGCATCTATTCATGGATCAAGGCATCTCTACAGCGGATATCTCCATCACTCAGCAGCTCCCGCCAAATCGATCTAGTTTGATAAAAACAAAAAAAAAGGCACTATGGGTAAGAGGAAATTATGTATTTTCGATTATGACCTCAGTGTCCTACAGGGTCCCTGTGGCTCTGGTTAGATAATACAATAAGTATTCATTCACACAACAGATGTAATTTTAGTTTTCTTTTAACACCTCCCACTGCTTTAATCTAAACCTGTGCAGATCTATGAAAGGTGGTAAAAGAAAACAGAGTTGGTATCAACTTTCACTCAACAGAAGTCAAGAAACAGGCTTCATCACATCATTTTATTTTAATAGATCTCTATCATATACATACAGTACAATATGCTCAAGACAGATTTTATGGCACATCCATTTTTGTTGTACATTTTGCAGTCGCTGGTATTGCTGTGAGGCTACAGTAAAGTGACCGTTTGAATCTGTTACTTAGGTAGATACAGCAGGTGGATTGACCTCAGTGGGTTAGAATAAGGTTGCTACAGCAAAAACACATGCACTGTCAAGTTATATATTCCACTAGGGGTGGGTCACACATCCAGTTACACAGACCGACACTTGAAGGGGCGGTGTTGTTATGTTGTCTTAAAACCCCTTTGTTGTTTTTGTCTTGGAATACGCTACAACAGTGGCTACCGTGATCCTGGAAAGCTACGGGATGTACGTGGTTTTGGTTTGACCCAGAAGTCATTCGCTTTGAGTTTAAAGAGCTGCCATTACTTGGGTAATAAGTTTCATTTCAATGTTCTTTTTCCTGCTGTCAAACAAATTTCGTTCTCTGGGTTCAACCAAAACCTCGAATATCCAATAGGAGTGACGAATAATGGTGTATAAGGATCTAGTATTCAGGTTTCTACTGCAATACAACTTTACCGTCAATACTACAGGTACAGAGTACTGCTAGGAGGTTATTCACATATGTACAAACACTGCCATGTCACTGCGCAGACTTGACAAGTGAGTGTGCCTTTTCTTTCCCAGTCTGCAGAGCACGTTCGAGATAGAAAAATAAAACAGTGATAGACTACAAAATACTGTGTTTCACCATCATTCTTAAGTGCTGCTGTCCATTTTCACCCTGTTCTTTGTCCTCGTTTGAATGAAAACACAGGCATAACTTAACTCTTTCAGTCTGAATAAAAAAAAAACAATAAAATGATTGTCTCAAAAAGAATTTTTAAAAATAAGGATATTTAAAAAAACAGCATCAAGTACAACAAAAGATATGTAACATGACACTAAAACCCGTCAGCTTATCAGAGTGATATAGGTGTGCGTGTAGATGTGCACAAAATGTGTACATACAGTATATGTAAGTGTGTAAGAGCAGGGATGTGAGCACCACCTGAATCCCTTTCCGTACTTAATGTCTTTTATTTAAACACACCAGAGGGTTAAAATGTCCCTTTAGTGTCCTGTTTAATCTGCTGAAAGTGCTTCACATACTTGGCATGGCACCCAGTCTCCTCCATGGAGACTTTTTGTGTCTCTAAATGTGCAAAGTAGGCATTTGGAACTTCTCCCAGTTATCAACCGTAAGTGTTAAATAATAGGAAACAGCATAAAATGCAAAAATAACACGAGCCAGTGGTGACATGACTGAAACTAAAGATGATAAGGAACGTTGAGATAAGTGTGGAGGAGTGTGGAGGTGCAGCAGCTGATGGAGCGGCTGTCTAGATGACCTGGCAGCAGCTGTGTGGGGTGGGAGTACAGAGCAGACCCTCTTTGGGGCTCCGGTGGATGTTGACGGAAAGAGTCTTGTCGCTCAGAGGCATCTGCAGCACGCGGTTCTTCATGTTCCTGTGGTTCTCCCTGGCCAGGTCCAGCTCTCCCAGCCTCAGCGTTCCCGTGCAGGGGCCCTCCAGCAGCGGGTCTGCCAGCACGTCTCCCAGCGGGGGTTGGTGGTGGTACAGGTTCCCTCTGGGCGAGGGGCCCCCCAGGAGCGAGACTTTATCCAGGCTGCCGGTGGAGCCGCCCATGCACATCCTCCACATGGGACGCTCCTGTGTGTCCCCTGCAACCACCCCGCCGCTGCCACCACCGCCAACGCCACCACCACCACCACCTCCCCCTCCTCCCCCTGTCAGGTTGTGGAACTGAGAGCTCAGGCACAGGCTCATCAGCTTCAGGCTCTCCACCAGGCCGCTGGCAGCTTTGGCTGTGCCCTTGCCTTGACCAGAACCTGATCCAGGACTGGCACAGTTGGAGGGACTGCCCTGCCCTGACCCCCTTTTCTCTCTACCCTGTTTCCTTCCTTTTCTCTCATCCCCTTGTCCACCCACAGTCACCGTATCTGGTTTGTGGTGACTTTCTGTCTCCTCGTCACTGGTCTCTGAGCTGGGGGTGAAAGCGGCAACCGGTGCTCTTACACCAACAGTTTTAGGGGATGATATGAGCGTTGACGGTGATGGTATTCTAGAGTTCAGATTGAGGCTGAGACTGGGTTTAGGCGGGCCGAATCCGTGCAGCTCCCTCCTCTCCTCCTCTTCCTCATCCTCTTTATCCTCCTCGTGGATCTGGTTAAGAACTGGCGCACTCATACGGGATGTCAGCCGATTACCAGAAGAAGACAAAGATGATGAGGGAGAGGTTTTGCAACGCAGCACCACCTGAGCAGGTAGTGAAGAAGGGGATAAACCTTTGCCTTCCTCCCCTTCTTCTTCCTCATCCTCCTCCACGCTGAAAAGACTGGGACTACGGGGTTTGCAGGGGCCCACTGAGGTCAAAGAGCCCAGTCGGAGGGGGTTGGAGTGAGGCTTTGCCAGAGGCCTGAGCCCCCTTTCCTGGTTCTGTCGTGCAGACTGCTGCTGGCTGTATGCTGTGTGGTTCTCCTGCCGCTGGCTGAGGTCCAGCAGAGCTGTTTTGGGCCTGGGGCCTTTGTGGAGGCTCTCAGCGCTGCGGGCCGGTGACTGTGGCCCCCCAGGGTGGGAGATAGTCGGACCCCCCAAGCCATCACTGACATCCTGGTGAACATCCACTCTGGTGGGCCAGGACTGCCTGTGAGGGGTTAAACACACAGAACACAAGGTTTAGTGGATTCAGCAGCATTAGCAATACTGTATTTATATATTAACCTTTTATTAACCCGTTTTTTAATTGAATGCTAATGACACACACACACAGTTCAACATTTTGTTTTTCTTTCTTTCCAAGAGTTATGTTTATACCAATCTGGTGTCTGCTAGTCAAATATAGGTGGAGCTTGGCCTAGCCTAGCTTAGCATACAGAAAGGGGAGAACACCTTACCTGACTCTGTACAAAGTTCAGAACCAATCGCACAACAGCTCACTAAGGAACACTTTGTATTGCCATAAAATAATGACAGCACACCCTAATAGCACAAAATATCTTAAATACATTTCTAATTTTAATATATGCTTAAACAAATAGGTTAAATGAAGACATTGCTATATGTAATTCTGTTCAAAATGGTTATATTGAACTTTAGTATGCCAATCATTTTACATCAAATACAGGCTAAAGATCATCTTCTCCTCTGATGCAAACACACTTAACCAGTCAGGTTAGTCAACATAGCAGCGACTGCCTGGCTGATCACAGACAGGCATCCTGATGTGTGAGATATGAAGCAAAAGAGAGGTAGCATAGCCAGCGTAGCAGACTACATAGCAGATAGTGAATATCCTTTTCATAATTTTTTTGAAGGTTCTATATTTTAGCATTAGTTCCTCCCATAGGCTGTATAAATGCAGTGGAGGCGGAGTTTAGGTCTGAAAAGGGAAGCCAATGGCAAAAATACTTAAAACAGCTTTCTTTGGCCAGCAGGGGGCGGCTCCACTGGTTGCAAAAAGAAGTCCAACTGTATAGAAGGCAATGAGAAAATGACCCTACTTACTACTCACTTTATTAGCTCAGTAAACATTTTCCTAATTAGTTTATGGTTATAATGGCTAGTTTCAAGTCAAATGATGCTTCCAGTAAAGCATAATTTGGTTAGCTATGGTCCCATCTAGAGTAAAATAGACGACACAGCAGTTTTTTCTTTCTTTTTTGCTTGAAGCAAGATGTTTTTGTACGACAAAATTAGCATCCCAATTACCATTGCTGTCAACATGAGTAAGGATGCACCTTGCTTCACAAGCTAGTGGTTAGCGTTAGCTTGCTATGCACTACCTGGTCCCATCAAGCTGGTAACCACCCTCTCGTACAGTCACTTCACTAATACACTTTATGGTTCTTTTGCTGTCTGGTTAGTTTTGAGCCTCCTTCCACTTAAGTTTTCTGAATAGGCACAAAACATTAACCAGACCTCTAACAGCTAATGCTAAAGACTATAAGGGTCAATGAATTCCACTTTCTGAATGAGAAACATTTCAAGTGTTTGCTCCTTTATTTCAAGATATTGTTGGTTGTATGTTGCTGATCTGCCACCTCTCTTCTATTCTCAGTCCGTCCCTCATTCTTTGCTGAAAAAAGGCTCCATCTGTCTATCTGCTGTCAAACTTGTCTTTTGGAGACTGACAGTACACAGCACTGCAGAGGCAGCACTCTGTCCATCTCAAGGAATGTGTGTGTGTGTGTGTGTGTGTGTGTGTGTGTGTGTGTGTGTGTGTGTGTGTGTGTACCTAAACTGGGCCTTGCTGGGGCTGGGTGACCGCGTCTGGCTGTGCTGCTCCTTCTCTTGCCTCTCCTTCAGCATCCTCTCAGCCAGCAGGAAGTATGTAGCTGTGATGTGGTTGTACTGATTCGACTCCAGAGCCCTGACAAGATGGGGAGAGAAGTCAATTTGAATTCTAAAGCACACACAAGTACGCGTGCACACACAGACTCACACCCGCATATCAACATGCAGATCAACACCAAAACCCTGACTGTGAGTCAAGAGGAAGTGACGGGGGGTGGAGATTTAATTTGACATGGCAACAGCTCAGGATTGACTGCCAGCTGGTTGTTAATGGCAATTAAAAACTGTTGATGACACTCAATTAAGCTTTAGTTGGACTAGCGAACCATGACGAATTTTTGGAGATTACACAGGAAAGAATAGCTGCAAGTTAATTTATTCGTGCGTGAGATAGAGGGACACGTACTCGATGATGGTGTCTCGGTCTGCGATGCCCCCCAGCACCATGCGCTGGATGATGGAGCTGTGCTCCTCCTCTGACAGGTTGCGATGGGACACCAGAGGGGTGGACAGCTTGGTGGCCGGAGAGGGGTCGACCCCTTGAAGCCATTCGTGGGCCCCGATCTCCTCTAGGGTGGCTCGCTTCTTGGGGTCCCTCTGAAGCATATGGGCTATAAGGCTGGAGGGAGGCACAGAGGGATCAGGATTAGTGAGGAGCTCCAGAAACCTGGTCAAATATGATTCTCTCATAGCTGTAGTTTGGTTAATTTACTCCGGACGAAGGGGAAAAATAACAAATTAATTGTTGCATTTAAGTTCTGGTCCTGTTTCTGTTCACACTGACTTTCTACAGAATCTAACTGATGTTTATGCAGCTCTTCTCATGTGTATATTTGTGTTCTTGGTGTCACAAACAAGTCATGAAGAAATAAATTATTAGACTGCAAATCATCCACATGTTATGACTAATAACTAAAGGGTAGAGACAGGAAGAAACAGAGGTCTTGTACAGTAATGAGTGGGAGCTTATTACTTATTACTTTTTAATTAACTTAATGAACTGAATGAACAAAGTACACAGAGTCTGATACAAGCACAGCCATTTGAATAGCTTTTGACCTATTAATCACAAAGAAATACCAATGGTTACCAAATGTTTTGTATACATGAGTTACATACATGGCCTTATACAGATCAATTATAAGACTGCTTTCTGAAAACACTTCACAATCAGCTGATTGTAAGTTGTTCCAACTTGGGGTGGCTTTAACGTACAGTCAGAAACGAATTGTTCAGGTTATTAAGACATCACATGAATGCAGGGTAATTTCATGCTCTGTAAATGTGGCCAAAACTGTCTGAGATTACCTCGGTAGCCACATGACTACAGTGCTGATTAAATCTGCTAATGACTGCTAATCAGCTCTTTGTACTCCCAACAAGGGACAAGATTCACCTTATTTTAACAGAATACTTCTGGTGGTATTGATCAATACCTCCACTGGCATGACAAAGAGTAAAATACAAAGTTATCAGACATGAGGACAAAATATCACGTCTGCAGCTAATAACTAGCAGCACTGTTATCAATGTTTGCCTTAAAATCCCAGATCAGTCCAACCCCACCTGGGATAATCATGAAACAAGCAATCCATGTGTGATTTTAGAGTTTAGCAAAGACAGGTGTAGCAAAACTAACTTCACTGGCTCAATCAATCCTAGTGCTGTTTCACACAGTCACATGCATGAGCAAGTAGTTTGACACAAGCAAACAACACATGAATCAGGATGTGTGCCAATATTTCAAGTGCATAAACTAATGAAGTCCAAAAACAATGTGTTCTCAGAGCTACAGCCACTCAAATTGAATCCAGCACCTATTTTGCCCTGCTCTGCTTTGACGCATCGTTAAACCCTCACAATGTTAAAAATAGAGGGCCGATTTTAAAGGGTGCATTAGATACACTTAACGCAGCGCTGCATCTCCGCTGGAGCAGCTGACTGCAGCACCGAGTGAAAGCAGGACAACGAGGAGCGGCAGAGGAGAGGCCGCTCCTCTCTCCTCGCCTCTCTTTCTCTTCACACATCTATAAACATGAAATATGCAGCACCTGCAGAGTACTCCGTCCATCTGTGCGGGTGTGTTGCGCGTGCGTGTTACTCACTCTCTGCATGCCTTGGAGATGTGTGCAGGCACTGTGTATTTACAGTCCATGATCATAGTGAGGGTCTCGCTGTCGTTAGCCTCCTGGAAGGGGGGCTGACCGCAGACCAGCATGAACAGGATCACCCCCAGACTCCAGATATCTGCAGGGACAGAGAGAAAGCAGCCTGTTCATACCCAGGATCCTCACGTGCACATGATAAGAGAACCAAGTGGGATATTTTTAAAGAAGGCCTGAGAAACACACAAAAAATAGTGAAACACATATGTCCTCTCTGCTTAGTGACCTAGATATAAAAAAAACAAGAGCTGTCTCCCCCCCAGTTCAAATGAAGCATGAATCATATTCAATCAGAGCCATTTCCATAAATATGTACTGGCTTAGGACACATCTGTCTAACCAAGGATGAGGCTCCGCACTGCAGCCTGCCGCCGGCGTCATGCTCACACACACACGCCCGCATGCACCCCCACACAAACACACAGTCGTAGGAAAGTGGGTTAACGTGTTCATCCCTTAAAGCTTCACACAAATGCTAATTTCATGGAACAGTTCTCTTGGTCCGATTATCCATTTTAAAAGAGCAACTTTCTGCTGTGGGCGTTTGCTGGCGCTCTGGTCAGCAGGATGGTCCACTGACACACATTCTGCAGTCGTACGCTGACGATCAGCGGAGTGACAGTGACATAAAAAGCATGCAGTACGCTGACCCCCTTTTTCTTGACGACTTTGGAAAAATAATTGCAGTGTTTGGGGCTTCACGTGTTGTGCGATATGAAGTAATGCAGTCTGCAAATAAAACAGCTGGTAAAGCATTTATTCCTCTTTGTGAGCAGCGAAACTCAGTTGACTTAGATTTCATGTTAAAACTGTGTTAATTGATTTTTTTTGCCACTTTGGTGTCAGGGAACAAGCTGTAAACACACTTCCTGCACACACAGCCACATTAGCATTAATTCAGAGTCGTGTCTCCGGCCAGCTAGTTGCTAATTTTGCTAGTTTGTAATTTGGTTCTTTGCAGGTATCGTACAGCTGAATTATCAGTCTTTTAGCCCTCTGCTGAGGCTGGAGGTTGATGAGAGCAGTGAGAATTAAATGCAACCAAAGCAATAAGCTCAAAGACGATAAAAAGCTCTCTTAAGGTGAGTTGGGTGATAATTCTCTGCAGGTTTGTCACCATGAGCGATCGCTTTAACGACACACACAGTCATGTGACAAATATTTAAGGGGAGACACTTCAGGTGAATAGAGTCATTTGTAACTTGTAGATATCACTTTGAAGCTTCCCCAGTCTGTTATTTACATTAAGGAAATATTTTTTTGTATTAGTTTTCCGAAAAAGGTTATGTTTAGATATGCAAATGAGGTGAACATTTTCAAATATTTCCATGGTTAGGCTTATTTTGTTGATGTATTAGATTAAAAGATTTTTTTAAAAGAAGTAATACAATTAATACCATTAAAAAGCCATAACATCTATCTTCAGGAAATCTATAAATTAGGGTTTGAATGAAGTATAGACAAACCCCTGGATAAAAGCCTTCAGAATATAGTTAGGAATGAATTAGTATGTTTGATGAGTGTAAGTGGAGCTGAAGTTGAGATTTATGACTTAGAACATGAGAAAAAACTAATTTTGAGAAAGCGGCCTTTAAAGATGTCATACATTGTTAATTGAAATGACTTTGAAGACAAAATATTAGATCTGAATCATGGCAACAACAACACAGAACATATAAAACACATTATATTGTGCAGGAGAGTGGGAGCTTTTGAACTATGCCTGTGATAAAGGTGATTGCGGTACTACACGCTGCAATAGAAAGCCAACTTTAAAAAACAGATGAGATGAACTCCATAAAGCTACAAATTTATCTGTAAAAGTCTGATTGTAAGACTGATCAGAAGATGCGTTTTATTTTTATACATCCCTTTAGTGACAGATGTTAAATGTTTCTGCATTTACTGCAGTCAGAGGCATTAATTTAAATCCAGCTACATATGAGATTGAGTCTCTTTCTGTTTGAGCAAACATCACTATGAAGTGTGGTGGCAGCAAATGATCTGACGTGAAAATCACCTCAGAGAAGAGATGACAAGTTTTGATTTGAAACAAAACTTTGAACAGAGTCAAGTTGGTTTTGAAACAGATGACAGTTGTGATCAAATATAGTAAAATACACACCTAAACGTTTGTTTTGGATTTTTTCATTCTGCTATTTGAATTCCTCAAAATTGACCAGTGCGTGAAAAAATCAAGCCTCTGCCTGTAGTGTCTCACCTTAACATAAAAATAGTGATAAGTGGCGCTTTATGTGCAAATCTTTGAGTTTCTAATCCCTAAATTATTAAACTCAGTAACTGTATCAGTTTGATATATTAAAAACTTATTCAGCAAAAAAAAAAAGGTACTCTGGTATCAGGTATCAGGTATACTGAGTAAAGTCAGTGGGTGATCCTGTCTTCACATCGCTGCAGTCTGCCAGGAAACGCCGGAGATTTCAATCTGGTAAAGTAAATGTGCCAGTTTACTGTGGGTGGTGAGTATTTATTGCTCTGAGGCTACGAAGCAGCGTCTCATACTGCTGATGGAGGGAGCAAACGCTGCTGCAGTCCCCACCACCATCTTACCCCTAGCCAACGTATCCTAGCAACCGTGACCCTGCTCCCTCATTACTTGCGTCAGCCGTCCGCCAAACTTCCTTCCTCGATAACTTTATTTATAAACCAGATGGCTGACACATCTCTAGATAACACCTTTCGCGTCACTGCACATTAGCATCACTTGAGCTAACGACACCGGCTACTTACTGGTGACAGCTGGGAGTGTAAACATCCCTTTGTGCTGCCCCGTGTTGTATTTTACCACCAATTGCTTCCCTGAGATAAGCAACAAGCGCTTCCTTGTGTCTTGACACCGTTAACCCCGAGGCTGAGTGGGCCAAGTTCTGCATCCTGTCCTGCTGATCATTATGCAACATTTTTTTTGTTGCAAAAACCTCCTGCTTGTGTTCATTATTCTCTAAATTATGCATGTGCTCAGGATATGTTCTTCGTAATTGCTATTAGGTAAGTTTTTTTTTTTAAGTGCAGCTCGTGCTTCTTGAAGAGGAAGCAGAAATCTATATTTAACTTTCCATTTACTGGAGACAAAAAGGAGAGAGCCCACACACTGCATAACATCAGAAAGCAAAATGAGGCAGGCATCTTTTCATAGCACTTATTAGTCCATCATCTGCTCCCGACAGTGCACAAGCATGCCGGCACTGTGTTAAACCACATATTATTCTGTCCGCAGTACACTAACTGCGCACTATCCTGGAAAATGGGAGATACGATGAGCATTTTTCACTATTTTAATTGTTTTTTGCAGGCTTAAAGCATGTGAGGGAATGGTTTTCATGAGGGTTAAAGCACATGACACTAGAGCCTGACAGTGGGCCAATATTTGCCTATCATAGATATACTGGTATCTAACAGCATCAACGAACATGCTGTCCACCATACACCGATATGAAAACTTTCCCCAGAACATATAGTGCAGAAAATAATGCTGGAGGCTCAAAAATTCACTGTATCGGCTGCCATATTGGTCAACTGTGATTTTTTTTCCTCTTAATATAAAATTGGTATCGACCTCAAAAATCCCATATTGGTCAGACTCTACTTGAAACTTTGGATGATTACATAAATATAGCTTTTTCTCTGTTTTTGCAGTTTGCTTTGCTAATTGGCTCCTTCTGTATACTGTCTACTGGAGCAACATTCCCTCGCTCTATTTTGGATCACTTTTCATCTAAAAGTATTTTCAGCACTTCCTCAAAAAAAGCAACAAACTCCAAACAGGTTGGGCTTCAGAGGGCCGAGCGAGGACAGCCTCTTTATCTATGCAACAAACCGGGCTCGCCGCCACCTGGCACGCCACCATCAAAACTCAGCATCCAACCGGCTGTCAGCAGGTACCTTGGCAGCGATGTAATCCCAGGCCAGGTAACCTCAAAGCCCCGAAAGTCAGGACTTGTGGCCTCCGTTCAGCCTGTTCGCCATCGAACTGCACCGCTGATAGAATCACACAGTGTTACATCCCGGCTGGGTGGATAATCCCCGCAATCAAAACATCATCATCTCAGCTGAATGAACAAAAGCGCACAGACAGGCAGTATGAACACACACACACACACACACACACACATGCACCGAACATGTCCACAAACATCTGATTTGTCATCTGGGTCAAGTGCTCAGACAGGATTTTGCAGGACTGCTGACCTGACATATCCAGCTACTCACACGCTCAGCCAAAAACACACATGCAGTTAAATTACTATTATTACTCCACTTGCAATATTTGGGAGCAGCTCATCGCTTGGCCACAAAAAGACTGAGATGGAGCGAATGCAGACAGAGGAAAATAGCCACTGCGAATGCACTCAGTCAGAAAAACAGAAAATGCTTGTCTCTCGCTCTGACGCAGTGGCCTCTGGGTAAACAGAAGGATGCTTTTTCTTGCCGTGCCTCTTCACTCTTTTTTCTCTCTGACTTTTTTCCCCCCTCTATGCTTTTTCCCCCTTTTTCCCCCCACGAATCTGCACGCCTCTGTTTCATTTCTTTTCCATTACATTTTGATTGAATATCTAAGCTGTGGCTCAGCAAGGATTGGTACTACTGTCGATGGGAGAGACGGAGGGGCGGTGGAGGTGGAGGTGAGGCTGCTTGAGAGTGCTGAGGAAACCAATTTCAGCCTGATCTGATATCAGATTTTATTATACACAGAAAGGCCATGACTGTCAATGAATGTAAACCGCAGACAAAAATAAACTGCAGGTGTAGAACTGCAATTCTGTGGGCTAAGCTATAGTCTCATTTCCAAGCTGCCATGTACTCTAAACAAGATCTGGACTTTGAGCAGTTCTCCTCCTTCTATCAGCTGGCTAAGAGAGTGTGCCAGCAGGTTGTCTGCACTGTAGCACTGTAGGTCAAAGTGTATTCAGAACTATCAGTAGGTCATATCTGCAAAGCAACTGTGTGAATGTGAAAGCATCAATTAGTCAGGCTGATATACAGTAGAGGACAGCATGCACCATGTCCTGCTGCTGGGAACACACACTGGACTATAGACTATGGACAACTTGGCTAAATCAGGAACCTTCATTACATAACCCAGATGTCAATCTGTGCCAGCTCTTTAGACTTACCCACAGCTGGGGCGTCATATTCGTCCCCGAGCAGTATTTCAGGGGCGGAGTAGGCCAGCGAGCCGCAGGAGGTGTTGAGTGTTTTCCCAGGCTGAAACCGGTTGCTGAAGCCGAAGTCTGTGAGCTTGACGACACCCTGCTTCTCGAAGAACACCACGTTCTCCGGCTTCAGGTCCCTGTGCACCACGTGCAGCCGGTGGCAGTAGGAGATGGCGTGGACAATTTGGGCAAAGTAACACTTGGCCACCTTGGACAAGAGAGCAAAAAATAGTAATGAATCTCACTAGGATAATTATGTAATTAGTTTTTGAGTTGGTAAGACAGCAAGATGGACAACTCTCTGCACACATATTAACCTTTTAAGGTCATTTAGATTCTCTTGTGTGAAAAACACAGAGAGAACAAAGTGCTATCCACCAATCAGGATGCACAACTATGACTTAAATGCTCAAATAAACCTTGAGTGGCATGCTTACACAGATGAAAAGCTGTGTGAAAAGGTTTAAATATAAATAAAGTCATGTTGTGGGCTATGTATTTCTTTCTTTAGAACATTTGTTTTGCAGTTTGAACATGTTTTAAGAAGTCAAAGTTAAGCAAAGTGCATTCCTACATAAGTATTATTAACAGCTTAGCTGTTTAAGAGAAGAAACAGATTTAAGGTATAGTATTGGTATTGGCATATGCTAAGGTTAGGGTTTCCGTATGAAAAATTGAGCCATCCCTGGTCTTTAACAATGCCTTTGTGGACACTTGAAGCAGTGGTTTGACATTTTGGAGAAAAGGCAAATCTACCTTATTGTGTACCAGCAATTGTACACAAAAAGTCAATAAAAACAGCATTACCACTGCAGAGTCTGAGAGTGTCTCATCCCTTTTACCTGTTTAACTTGTAATGTTACAGCTTTCAATGTCACACAGTTGCCTCCTGGTGTCTGGAATTGATTAACTTTAAAGAATTGGTATGCGCACTCAACTGGTGAGCTTCAAACTACCTTTTAAGTGTCCTTCACTGCTTTCCCACAAAATAGTCTCATCTAATAAAAAGAGCAAAGAACCTCACCTAAATGTAATTCCCTAAAGACTTCAGTGATTCTCATCCATTCACAGTAGAATTAATATTAATATGATACTTTACTGATCACCTGCCTCTTGGCTTCTCTCGAGCGACCTCCTGAGACTTCATCTACCATTTAAAGGAGCGAGTCAAGGTCAAGGCAACCTGATGGTCACAGTCCCACTCACCTCCTCGGTGAGGCCTCCGTCGTGCTTCATGATGCAGTCGTACATGTCTCCTCCATCTCCCAGCTCCAGGATGAGGTAGAGCTTGGTGGCCGTGTCGATGACCTCGTAGAGACGCACCACATTGGGGTGCTGCACCATCTTCATGCATCGCACCTCCTGGAAAAGGTGCCCCCGCGCCACTGGGTCCAGCTTAGTCTTATCTATCACCTTCACTGCCACCTACAGAATGAGAAAAGCAGAAGTGATGATAGACATCTATCCCAATCTACAACTATCAGCGGCAGCTTTTTGCAAACTGTAGAGGTTACTGCACTTTTGGACTGAAGCATCTAATTGCTGATGTGTAGTGCCGATACTAAAGATATTGTGATGATTATCAAACAGAAACATTACGAGTATTTAGTGTTAAGACTTGTCAGGTGGAAAACGTCCCTAGAAACAATATCAAGACAAACGTGTGAGGCTAAAACATTCACAAAAGCCAAGATCAACACAACATGTTGGCAAATCAATCCACTCATCAAAAGACATTGCTCAAAACTCTGTCTGTCTTTAAGGGTGAGGCTGAAATCTATTTAAAGCCATATGACTATGAGGAAATTCAGTCACTGCAGACATGCGTCCAAGCGTACCTTTTCCCCAGTGAACACATGTCGGGCCAGTTTGACCACAGCAAAGTGTCCACGGCCCAGCGTCTTGTCCAGATCGTACAGCCCGGCGATCTTTCCATCGTGATGACGTTTGAGCCCAGCCATGGCTGCTGGTGGGAAGGGGAGGAAGAAGCTGCCCTCTGTTGCCTGTTGTTCTCCGGTCAGTTCTCCATCTCCTCCTCAGTAGGCTGAAGTTTGGTGAGATGTGTGGCAGTGGTTCAATTGATTCTTGACCAGCTGCTGGTGTCTCGAGGTAGCTTCAGGGATTTGGATGGCAACTGCAAATATTCACAAAGCTTTGTCCTCCTGCACTGCCGGTGATTCGCTCACTTCAATCCCATCTTGTCGTGATCTGAAGGTGAAAATGGTACATCTAGAGAATCAGGGAATCAGAATCCAGTCATTCACACTGAACGTTACTTGAATGAATCTCTATAATAAACTGAGTCACCGCTTTGGAGGAAATCCTACTGAACTCTTGAGTCATGAACCTGTCTGATGAATTGTTATCCTCAAGGCTGCATTCTCTGCGTTTTCTGCATTCTCTGCATATTAGTGTATCATGATTCATGTAACAATTATTAATTCATTATCCTTAACGACTAATACAAACTTGGGTGGTTAGCAGTCCCGGCTAACATTAAGCAAGAGACAGGGTACACCCTGGACAGGTCGCCAGACTATCACAGGCAGACACATACAACAACCACTTATGCTCACATTTATTCTCATGATTTATTTACAATTTCAAGTCACCAATTTAACCAAGTCTTTGGACTCAAAGACTTTCTATGATAAGAGGCCACAGCCATGCTAACAGCTCTACAATATTGTGCTAGCAAAATGCTAACATCAGCATGCTAACAAGCTCACAATGACATTGTTAACATGCAGATGTTTAGCAGGTATAATGTTCATAATGTTAGTTAGTCTGCTGCTAGTTTGACTATAAATTACATTTGGGTGAATGTTTACATATAACTTAATAATAAAATCTGTGATAACTGTAAAATGAAATATATGAATCGTTTCCAACCTTCATTTACTAAACTAACTTAATTAAAACCAATAGTAAGTGAACTAGCAGTCTCAGGAATGATAAACCAAACACATGGTCTACATCATCAAATATGCTGATGATTAAGGATTCTATATGGATATTTGGGAGCAATTACTGGTATTGGATAAAAGTAAAGTCTGAGTCACGGTTCTCTTGCATAGATACAATAAACTAATTCAAGTGTTCACAAGACATGGGTCACTTTATTTTATACACTAACCCTAACCATCACCAATGGTCAGTGACAAAGCTTTGATAAACATTTTTAAAAGTACAGGTGTGCTTTGGGCTTCAACTAGCCATTGTTTTAATTATTGATTTATCTCTTGCTTATTTTTTCCATTAGTAAATTATTTGTTCGGTGTACAAAATATCAGAAAAAAGTATGGTGGCCAGACTAACAATTTGAAACCCAAAGGTATTGCATTAACAATGACATCAAATGGAGAAAATGAAAATATATCCTCTCATTTGGGAACCTGGAATCATTGTCTGTTCATCTGCTTCTCAATTAATTGACTATTTTTCAAGTTGTAGTTAATAAATTGTACCACTGCCCACAGTTCTCTGCCATAGGACAATTAATGTGATATGTTTTGCCCCTCAGGGGTGACCAAACACCACTATTTTGAACCAATTAATCTGACATACCACTGTGCTCACATGTCTGACCCTCAGCTCTGTTAACCAGAAGCTACTGTCGTCACACAAAGTGTTGCTTCACAGCCCTGATTATGAAACAACGCCTCCAGGGGAGGCATGGCATTCCTCCTACAGGAATCTACCTGCGTGCCAAGAGCACAGAGACGGCAAAAAACACACAATGCACAGGCAGAGAACATTCCTAGGAGGTGATACCTCGCCTAGGTGTGTCCTACTCACCTGGATTCACAGAGACAACTGGAAACTAAATAACCGTCGCCAAGGAACACACCCATCAACATAACTAGATACAGTAAGACGGAAAAAAATAAAAACGTCTCTAACCCACCGGCAGTCTGTGGTTGCTCAAATGAAACTTTGAAAGCCTAAAAAGCTCTTTGGGGGGTTTTGTGTGATCCTCAGTTGGAGGATTGTACCTGTGAGAAAAGAGTGAGTCATTTTTCTTATAATAGGAGGCTGACATCTCTATCTGTCTCTGCTCTGTCTCGCTCTCGCTCTCTCTCTCACACACATACACACAGACACAAAAGTACTCTCAACTCTGCTGAGTTATTCGCCTGACACTGACAACATGTAGGTGTTGATGTTTCAAAAACCGAAGCCATGAAAGGAGACACATACACGCTTGTGCCTGCTTTCATGTGTGCACACACAGACTGCTGTGGCACACCAGTCGGGCTGACAGGGCAGGTTAGGCGAGATCATTGTGGGCTGCTGTGTGGTGGATCTGCTATCCTCGATCTAGGCCTAATAATCACTAAGCAGGTGATGATGAGTGAAATTGCAGTTTCTGAAGAAAAAAAAACAGCCTCGTCTATCCGACATGTCAACGTTCTGTACTAGTCCCTCACGCTTTGAGGTTGGTTGTGTAACTGTTCGAGGTGCTGGAGTCGTATTGATTTACAAGGTAGTAATGTGCGTATGCACACAAACACACATGCACGAGGTCAAGGACCTGTTATGAGAGCTACTTCACTCTCACAGCCTGAGATTCAAGATATGAACTATCAAGTCTTTGGTTAACTGGAGTCAGTTCCCTGGTACATTTGATTAAGACATCAGTGTGTGGAAGATACTGATGTTCACAAGCAAACATTGTTTGCTGCAGATGGTAGGCATTAAAGATCCAACACTTCAGATGCAAATATTTGGTAGCTGAAGGTACAATAATACACTAGTTCTGCAAATCAGAGAAAAGTTACCATCATTTTAAGTAGTTGTCATGACCCCTCTGAACAGACTTGCAATCAGGGCTGTGTATTGTCAAGAATCTGGCGATATGATACATAACATGATACAGAGGATCAATATATTGCGATATATTGTAATACTGTGAGCAATGTGATATATTGGGCTTTTCTATCTAATTATAGAAAGACTGCCATAGTATAAAGAATACACCAATATGTGCATAAAATATAAGCTAAAAGTTTACTCAAGTTCACTTGCATTTATCACAGTCTCTTTAAGTGAATCCAACATCACATAACTTTTTATGCACTCTGGCTGCTAGGAATCTTAGCATGTAAACTATTTATTAACAATTAATAATGTTTTTAAGAACTGATACAGCATAACAAAATATAATATTGAAATACTCACAATGTTATTTCCCTACACCCCTGTTTCCCACCCCTTGCAGAGATCTCCATACTGGGAACCACTGCTCATACAAATATGACAATGCTACACATCTCTGGAGGAATATTATAGTGCGATCACAGGAGTTGTGGTTTTAGCATTGTGTTATATATAATAGGACCCTGTATTTCAATGCATATCCAAAAAACATGACTACATTTCTTCAGAACTAAAACACACTAGAATGTTATTGCAGGACCATAATAATTGAGAGGTCACTGTAGACTCACTGCACAGCAACACTTAAAGTAGCTGATTGGATATAATAGGCACATTAGTCATAATCATATGTATAATACATATATATTTTACTTCATTATCAACTCACTGACCATCCTACACTGTATCACTTATTACTGCATAGGTGCTCCTGCCAATATGGGACCCTTCCAACCCCCCTCTACTGTCAACATGCCTGCTGGCTGCATCCACAACAACATGACAGCGCAGACCAGCCTGCGCCAACAGCACACATATGAAAGCTGTGAGGACACGGGCAGCATTTTAACTCGAAGGATGCGCATTAAAGAAAAGTCCCCCACTGAAATGCAGCGAAGCCCGGCTAACTTAACACATATTACTACACGGGGCCCACACACCATCAGCCTGCATGCGCTACACCAGTCCTACTTACCACACAGGAATCTGAAGCAGCGCGAGCCGTCCTATCTCGTCCCTTTAAAACTGCGGGAGTGTGCGGGGCTCCGGGCGGCGTGAGCTGCGGGTTTTGACGGGACTGGAAACCTCCGGTTCAACACTCGGTACGGACGGACTGAAAGCCGGCCGACGGTTATTCCAATGAGTCCCAGTGTAAGTCTGTCACACTGTCAACTCAACCTCCCTCTTTCTCCCCTCCTCTCTCAGGCTCTTTCAGCTGCGTCAAAAACCCACGCAGCAGGCTAATACAGGAAGTTCCGCTTTCAAAATAAAGACAATATACTTTATTAGTTCAAGTTGAATGCTTCAACTATGAAATACATTTATTTTTATCGCAACGTTTCAGTAATAAAACGCTTTTATTATTATGGGTATTTAACAAGAACGGCTACACTTTGTATAGCGCCTTACGTGTTATAAAATCGGCGCATTTGATATATTGTGGTTTTATTTTGAAGGACAACGGTCCTGTGTTCCGGTGTTGTTATCACTGAATGACAGCTCTGTCATCACTGCGCATCCGTATCATTCATCTCTGACGTCAGAACTACGCTCAGAGAAAAGCGTGTTTATCAGGCCTCATAATAATGACACAAAAATGAACTTGATGCAGTCAAGCATTTAACGCAAATCAACGATGAGAGTGAAAGATAGAATTTGCGTTTATTATATGGTTTAGGAAACAAAAGAACAATAGCTCATCACCAGCTTTTACACTTCCTATTATTGTTAAGTCAGATGGCCCCCGGACCTCCTTCACCACTCCCCCATCCTCCGCCACATTTCTCGGGCTGCCAGTGAGGAATCCAACGCCTGGTGTTTGTGGTGGTGAAGGGGAGGTGTGTTGGCATTAACTGTGTCCCTGTTCTCTGCACTAAACCAGCTGGGCAATGTTCAAGTGTGTTGTTATGTAATATTTACAAGCTCCTCTCTGGGATTTGAAGTAGAGCCTGTTTGGCTGGTGACAGGATCTCCTACCATGCTGGTTCATGTCAGCCAGGACTGGGCTGCAGGCTGCATGAGCTCTATAAAAAGACTGTTAAACGATGATCTGTTACAAGTCAAAGCCGTTGAGGACACACAGCACATGTGTGGCCGTGTGTTTAAATAACGTCAGCTCAGTTAGATAATTAATCGTTTTTTTCATCACCACTTCCTGGCCTGTATTCAATCTACAGAGGAATTTACTTTGCATTAAGGGGACCTAAAACCAACCCACGTGTATCTGAAAAGGTGTTGATGTTCTGCTTCTTTTAAGTAAATAAAAATAAAGACAAAGATGGCAATATTCATTATTAGCCAACACTGCCATCTAGTGGGTGTTTGAGAAAATGCTTCTTACAAAACAAGCAGAACTGTACTGCAAACTGCTGTGAAGACCACCTTCGTTAAATCTACATCAATCCTGATGAAATCATGTTCTGGGCCAAGACTAGATTAGTAAGAGCAAAGTGTCATTACCACCATACATGTCAGTATTTAAATTATTACAACACCTACAGGGCAACAGAGTTTCTCACAATGTGTTTGTTTAAAAAAGAATGCTAAAGTGAGACACTACAGGCAAATGCATTGTTTCATGCACTTGTAAATTTTGAGATTTGTCTGAAGTTCACTAAAAGTTAGGATAAAGTAACCCCCCCATTTGCTTATTTGAAGTTTTAGATAATGTTTAATGCAAAAATAACTTTCCTGATGTTAATAATCAAATAGGGAAAAATGGTGATATGTTATACGTTAAAAATGGTTTAAGGCTAATTTACAATATATAAGAAAATCAGAAATCTCTACCTCAGTAGCATATATACCAGATTTTCTGGTTTCATTTCTATCTATATTCTGGTACATGGGTCTTTATTCATGCATCATTCATATTACATTTTTATTGCTGCCAACTGTATTTTATTACTGGACTGATAAAGGCTTTTACAGTCAATTCTGACTAAAAACTTTTTTTTTAAATAAAAAAAATGATTTTCAAACTGGCTTAATCCACAGTATAGATTTGAAATGTACACAAATCACCTTTAATTAAATAATGGCTCATTTGCTTAAACATTACATTTCACAAAAAATATTGTCAATGTAAGGCATCATACCAAATTTACCTGTAACCTTTGTCAATTTTTGGACCATTTTAGTTTCCAGTTCAACCAAGGGGATGAAACCAAACGTATTTTGGCAAAGCATGATCTGAACCAGTGGTGAACTTGTCCTTAGCTCAGACTCTCAGAGTCCCTTATTGAATGAGACCACATTAAAATGTGGCTGGATGACAGTTAATGCTCTCCAAGATTCAATATGCTTTCAAGGTTAACTGATATGACAATACACATATCTTAAAATGAGAACCTACATTTTACACCTAATAGTTTTATACCATGCAAGTGTGTTAAATGATACATTAAGTTGGATGGGTTTGAGTAAAATATATGAAAACTATCATTCTTTTATGGTTCTTGTTTTAAATTTAGTGACTGAATGTAAAGTAAATGTTATTTATAATACACCCTTTGGCTTCATGATTGTTAATCCGGTCAATTTCAATGTTTCCATGAAATGCGACACTTTAAGAGGACTTAACAGTCTACAAAGTTTATTTATCTCTAACTCATCTATTACAGGTTTCGCCGAGTGGAAAAAGCAAAGAGGAGACACAGATGAACAATTGAACAGGAGATTTATTTTGTGAGCACTGTTCACTTCTTTGCTGCCACCTTCTGCAGCTTCTTCACCTCATGCTTGATGATTTTGTTCCTCTGCAGAGACAAAAAGAATAAGTGCATTCATTAAAAAATACTCAATAACTGCTGTAGGAGCGCTACACTTTACACTTAGACTAATGGGGCCTTCGTAATGAAATACCATTGATGGTAAATCAGGCAGCATCTCTTGAAATTAATAATCACTTTTCATTTGTCTGCTAAAGCCGGGGCATTGACGGCAGCACAAAATATTGTCGATGCCTGCTCACTGACATAATTACATCAAAGTGACCTATCATTAATTTTATTAGCTGCAGCTGTTTAGTCGGCCATCTGTGAAAAGGCTGCGACACGGATCACATTCAACGCAGCTGTTTCCAACAACAGTATGAAGAGGCCTCAAAGCGTCAGCTGGCCTCACCATGCTCACCCTATTATTTCATTCATGTTCAACTTTAAAGGTGTTCTTATGTGACTGAGGGTACTGCAATTAATTACATTACCGACTAAGCCTTAAGTCCATTATCTAGAATAACAAAACATTAATAGGCAAGCGGGGTAAACATGCTGTTAACTACTATATCATGTTAAGTAAAGGACAAAACACTTTGATTGTGAGCATGTGAATGTCCATCAATGTCCATCCAATCAGCTTGATTTCACTGAACATAAGTGATTAAGTTTGTGCTGTTATGCTGACCCACTGATCTGGCAGGAATAAAAACCCCACCTAAATGTGGTGACTGTGTCGCACTTACCATCCTCTTGGCCTTCATCACCTTGTAGCGGTCAAAGTCGGACATTTTGGCCCTCTGTAGGAATAACCAAGAAGAGAAAGTCAGGGATACAACATGAGCACTTTACTTTTCTTACAAGAATCACCTCAGCAAACTAGAATTGTCTCTTAGCTGGAACGGACAGGTTACATTCATGGTGGTGTGAACAGCGCCTGCGCTCCATCAGTATGCAACATTAACACAAACCCTCAGAAGTGGACAAACTGCTTGTTTGTGTCTGCTACAAAGTTATAATTTAAAACTGACCAATATTCTGAGAGAAACTCCTGCACTCTATTAACCATGTTGGTACATATTACATTTTGTCCCGACACAAAAGCAGTATGTGCTGTATTGTTTAGAATTTTTACATCCCAATGACATGAAGCCACGAGGTACCAGCCACCACTGCACTGGTCAGGTTTTGGAGGGTCAAACAGCCCACCATCAGAATGTCCCCCTATACTAAACACCACCAAGCTAACATTCTGGTAAGGCAGGAGCCCATATCTTCACCTCCCCATTAGCAACTTCATCCTGGCTACCCAGGCTATAAGTGAATGTAAAATAAACATTTCCAGTGTACAGCAACTACAATTTAAGGTGTGTATACAGAATACAGATTGACACAGTTCAACTGCAGTCACAACAAAAAGGAAGTGAAACCATACATGGCCTAAACTAACTCTGGAGCCACATTTCAGAAATGTCCAATATCAGCTGTAACACAAAATGATCCACTATAAAAGCCAAGAAATCCAACAGAACCTTGAAAGTGTTACTGCTGAAGCCATGGCACTATAATAAACACCCATACATAACAAACCGTAACATGATGATCACAGAATAAAACGCTGTATTTACCTTCTGTCTTGCCTCGATCTTCTTGGCCCAGCTGCTTTGTGCCCACTTCTGGTTGACTTCAGCCTTTTCCCAGGCTCTCCTCACAAACTTCTGGCGGGCACTGTGAAGCATTAAGTACAGTCAGTACCAACAGTTTGCTCACAGACAAACACTCGATTACAGCGAACTGGACATTTCTTATTGGACAGACCTACACACATATTTGCAGTACAGCGTGGACACACGTCTGTCTTTGAACACAATCAGAAGAAAACTTGTGGAATGTTGTGACTGTACATGCTACTCTAATTTATATTTGTTGGGTTGTCTTTAATTATTAAAAATGTCAGCAATTAAAGCATCTAATGTATGTAGCACAGAAGACAAGGCAGGTACAATATGAGGTTGTCCTGGACCTTAAAAATAAAGGGCATAATAAATCCTTGGCGTTTCATGCAACTTTGACCTCAAAATAAGCATTTGAGAAAATCATTAATGTAAATAACCTGTGACATATACATCAGTATGTATGTTTATTTGTACTAAAGTATAAGGCTGTATCAACTATGATCTTTTTACTTTTGCTTTTATCAAATCAAGGTTCTTTAATGAACGTATGGTATGATGGCCAGAATACGTCAGTGATTATTAAAAAATAACTAAAAAAGTAATTTACAGTGCTGTCAGGGGCTCTCCATCAAACCTTCGTCTGGATTTTCTGGCATTAAGGATCTACAGCTGCTGCTCACCTGTGAGGTACTTTGATGACGTAGTCTGTGAGCTGCATGCACTTGAAGGGCATGGACTGCCTCTTCACGCCTGTGCAGGGACCATCAACAAGAGCCTAAAAAGCACAGGGCACATGAAAAAACAATTAACGTCATACACAGTGATACTTGCACTGAATGATCTACTGTCCTCAAGAGAGCTCACCCTGTTTTGGTCGATGACATCTACGATGGCCACCAGCTTGCCAGCATGGGGTCCGAAAGAGAGGTAGGCAACACGGCCGATCTCAACGAAGCGTTTGAACACCTGAGAAAGACAAAGTTGTACATTAGAAACAGCTGAAATTGAAATGGAGGCCGATCTCGTTGCAAGTGGACTGTTGAATACAGTTTTAGCTTAGCAAGTCAGACCGAATTGCAGACGCACAAAAGATAGTTAATATCTGCGACAACCCGTGAAGTTAGCGTAGACGCTGAGAAATCACTGGACAGATGAAAGCTGAATAGTATAAACCGGCAACGTTACAGAAACAGCCGACAACGTAATATGCGTTGCGACGAGCTAACGCTGATTACGGTTAGCCAATGTTTCTGCTAACGACTAGAGAGACGTTTACAAGATTGGGCAATGTTAATATGTAGGTTAAAAGCGTTTCTGAATGTAAACGCCGTGTGCGCTTAATATAAGTCGCTGTTATGGGGACAAACTCAGTAAAATGTGTTTGCTAACCAGCTAGCTCTCGGCCGTCTCACCCTGATGGACCACGTTGTAGTGCGGGCAGTAGCCGACATCTTACAGACATGGCGTAAAAACTTGAAATAATCTTACATGTCCCTACAAAACACTTCACAAATATGCATATTAGTGTGTTAGAAATGCCCACGACTCTTGCTGTCCAAGAACAATGAGATATATGAGAAGAAATTCGACATAAAAAAATGCTAAAACTCTCATGGCGAACTCACCATGATGGCAGTCGGGGAGCAGAAAGGACGTCACAGCTTCCGCCCGACGCACATACGGCTTCCGTTTTCAATGTACGCATGTGCAGTCCGGCTTGGCTTTATTTTTTACATGAGCATTTTATTAAAGCGTATAAGTTTTGATTTTGGAAGATTTCTACAATCTAAGATTAATCTGGTGTGAGTCAGATTCCTTGTGGCGTTCATAGACACTATCAGAATTATCACAGGGAGAATCAACCTCCAACATACGTTAACAAAACAAGGCATGGGTGAACTAAAGCTAATTGAAAGTAACTCCAATTATTTCTTAAAAACAAAAAAAAGTTTTGTGTTAGCAAATTAATAGATATATACACAGAAGTTGCCATTTACAGAAGTCCAGTTACATTAATTAAATCGCGGAAATTGAGATACCATATCACTATAACCTGGAGTGTGTAATAGCAACATTTGAACACGTGAGGGCAGCACGGGATTTGGTCACAATACACAGAAGTTACAATATCTAAAATTGAACTGCTGTTTCTGTGAGGAAAGCAAAGGTCTCAGTATTTTCTTCAGATGAGGTAATGACTGTTATTAAAGTTTGTTTGCCTTTTTTTGACTTTCTTTCTTTGGATATATTTATTTCAGTATTCAGAAAGTAATTTTGTTTAAATAACGTAGTAGGCCTAGCTTTAAACAATGTATTTGAAAATACCTCACACCACTTTCTGCTTTTTACGTAGCTTACTTTAACTTTGTTTTTTGATTTTACTTTCTTAAATGCTAGTGTTGTTTTCACAGTTGGGATGAAAGAACAAAGTAATGTTGTGTGTGAATGCGTGTGAGTCATTGTGTTTGCATGTATTTGCATGCCCACATTTTTGTGCTTGTGTAGAACCGTCCTTTATCATGGCAGTGTGTTAACCTCATGACACTCAGGACAATACTTGATATTTAAGAAGTCAATAATACACATGCTAATGGAAAATTGGATAACAATGGACCAACATGTTATTTTATTGACTGCAATGTTCGTTAATAATTTCAGATAAAGTGCAGTAAATTAGCTGTTCTCCGTCAGTGCTGGCTCCAGGGCACTTTGCTGCATGTCTCCCCCTTCTCTTGTCATTGGGGGTCAGTTATGAAAAGTGGATGTTGATTAATAATACAGGTAACTGTATGAAAGATAAGGATAGCAGCAGAGATGCGCGTGTTTGTCAACGGGCGTGCCAATAAAGCTTTGCTCCTACTGAAGAATAAAAAAAAACAGTCAGCAGTTCCTGGTTTAGGCCGTTCCCCGGTCCTGCCTGACTCAACGTTTCACGACGACACACAGAAACAGGGAGTGGTGCGAGCACGATTTTCTCGGAAACCGAACCCGAACATTTCTCTACAGAACAGCAGGGATCAAGTCCACTCTTCAGCTGTGGTAACTATCACTACTATACCTATTATTCAGTTTGTTCGAGAGGGCTTTTTTCCTCAAATGCCTTCAAATGAATTTCAGTTTGAAACAATTTAGCGATATTTTCGGTGATTATGGAAACAATACACCGTTTGTAGGCCTGCCTCATACTGTACATTGTTTACTGAATATCGGTTTATGATTTAAAGTTCCTAAATGTTATTCGGATTTTTACATACTATAGGGTTAAAAAGAAAACCGAGTAAAGGACGAGGCCTAACTACGTTTCTGCTTTTAGAAGATACTCCTCCGCTGAGTCCTTGTTGTGACGCAGTAGATATTATACTATTAGCTACGCAGCTAACACCCAAAGATTGTAATTTTAACAATTTATTTAATTTGGGGAAATGGGATTAAAAATATCTTTTTTTTTTTGGCCAAATTATTTTTTTAGCCAATATATTTTGTGTACTCGCTATCTACAAAAATAGGAAAAACACATTTTCGAGAGATATCGAAGCAAATCGCCAACTTCAACGGAAGTGTACGAACTTAAGGCTGCAGTTTTACATTGTAATAAATATCAACTTTTCCGAAAAAATAAAGTCAACTCAAAAGTTACATTTTAAATAAAACTATTACCACTAGTTGCCTAACTTAATGTTGAAATAATCCAATAAAACATTTTCCTGAAAGCAAAATCATTTTTTTTAAAAATAATGTTGTTTATGTTTAAATAACAATTAATATTTAAGATGATTAATATGTTTTTTGTTCTTGTTGTCTGAAAATGTTGGTTCTTGAATTTAACAACTTTTTTATTAACAGACGAAAATTGCAAAAGCCACACTAACCATGGCAGAGTGTCCAACTCAGAGAAAAGTAAGTAACACCTGTTGCTTGGCTATTATTTAATTTTAATTTTAGTGTTTCTTTAATCATAAAACATTTTTTTGTTATCTATTAAGAACTGAATAGTAAAACATAGTCTTTCTCATTTATTGACAATTTTAACATTTCTCTACAGATTTTTATTGCAACATTAAGATGCTGTACTTATGACAAGCATCATCTAAGTTCAGTGCTTTGTGAAATTACATCATGTTAATCCACTAAAAGTCCCTAAAGGCACCTTACCAGCTATATCTGGCCTGCACTCCAACCACAGGCCAACAACAAACATCTGTAGGTCACAGTGTTTTCATGTACTTCGAATAAAAATGTATTGGACACATGATTAGTATATTGCAGAGTGCTGCCAAAAAGGTCCAGATTCTGTTGTAATATTTTAGTGATATTCCATGAAAGTACTTTCTGCATTTGAGTAAAGATTTTAATGTTTTTCCACTGCGAATTTTAACAATTACATTTCTGTTTCCTGATGACAGAGAGCCAGAATGGAGAACGGCCCTGCGAAGTGCTGGTAAGCACCTTCCTTTTGTTTGTCAAGTGTCAGTTTACACAGCTTACACAGAAAACCCCTTTTATCTTACTTGTATGGAGTCATACTTCATTCAGAGTGGTACAAATTGATTGCCATCTAATAAGGAACATTTTAAGAAATCAGGCTTTACAATTACAATTACAATTGTGTTAACAAAGTTGTTTGTGTTTGTGATCTTTTTTTAACTTTCAGGTCAGCAGTTTACCAACTTTTCCCACATTGCAATGGCAAAAAAGGTAATATGATAATAAAATTATTATATCATATGATAAGATTTATTTCTCCTGTTGTGCAGCAGTTGCAGTACAAAGTAAGGAAGAGCTCACACATCATAAAACCTTGTTCTGCATGTGTTGCAGATGCAGATCTGCTGAAATATTTGTCCAGCTTTGTCTCCGAGAACAAAGGCAATTCTTTCCCCTTAAAAAACCCACCTGGTGCCAGCTTAAAGATAGGAGACTTGAATGACACCATTTACAGCGGGGATGATGACAAGCAGAATGGATGGGGACGATTCTACCTCCCCAAGGTGGTTAGCATGCAGACCATAGGTGTAGCGGAGGGGACTTCATACCCGTGTGAACAGCTGGTTCTGATGACCTGTGAGGATAAGGCGGTGTATGGCTTTGATGGAGAGGATCTGCATTTGGTGGCTTCCAGCCTGAAGCAGCTGCATGAGGAGGGAATCACGTATCCATCTCCCCAGAAATATTACAGAGGACAGGCCTGCGATGATATGGTGAGAGGTTACAGTTAGGCTGCTGGGAGCAAATAGGGCTTAGTAATTGTCGACACTGATGATTGATCACCTGTTAGCACTGACAACATCTTATTATATTGTACATAGGATGACAAAGAATGGACAAAAGCGATGAAGAGGCTGGACCAAGAGCACCAGGAGCTGGTGACAGTAAAAAAGGACAGATTCCTGGAGAGTCTTCGAGCCGTCATAGGTAGGTGTCTTTGTCTTTGCTGCGAGGTAAAGATTAAGGTGTTCTTCAATTGTGTCTAGTGTGAAATAATTAATTAATCAGTAAAACATGATCAAAAACATATATTTTCTGTCTTTCTATCTATCGATCTATAATGTAAGTTTTGTAAAAATCTACATTTAACATGGAAACTCTGTTTTGAAAGTTTGTATATGCACATCTGAGCCTGCTAATTATAACTGGAACTTTTACGTTTCTGCATACAAGCTTCATTCATTTTGACTTGTACAAGCCGCGTGGCAAACCAAACCCTGTTTTACCAGCTAGCTAACCATTCAGGTTTTTTGAGTAGTGACTCACAACATTTGCAGGAAATGTACAACCACCATTTTGACTTGTCATAGTGGAAAAATACAGATGGTTGCACAAGGGCGGCTCCATTTTAGTCTGGTGTTTCAGTTAGGGAGACAGTGAGTCAGCACGTGTGATACCATGACTAAATCAGGCAGCTCTCCAAGTAAAAAAAAGGCTTGATAACCATGTCTTTAGAGAACCATGGTTTTATCTCACAGGACGGCTTCAGACGGCTCTCTATTAGCTTGTCATGGCATAAACAGAATTTCTGTCTCACTCATCATTTTCTCTCTCTCTCTCTCTCTCTCTCTCTCTCAGGTGTCCGATGAGGCCAGGACAAGTTCATTAACCTACATCTGTCTGTCATCAATAATTTGAATAGACATTTTGTGGATTGAAGACTACACAGTGGTGTAGTGGTCAGCACTCTTACCTCACAGCCAGAGGGTCGCCGGTACAACTCTGGCCTGCAGCTCTTCTGTGTGGAGTTTGCACCTTGCCAACAGTTACCTGTTTGTTAAACAGGTAACTGGCATCAGAGGGACAACCGTGATCATTGGGAACGGACGTCGCTTCACATGATGCGTAAGAGGAAAGGACGTCTCATGTGACTTTTCTTCTTATCTCTCCATGCATCCCCCGTGGGCGGCACTAAGACACAGGGAAAAGTGTCTGCCCCGTGGAAGTCTGGAGACCTATAATAACATTGGTAAAAGAGGAACTTTTACATATATAGTGCACATTATATATGCATTTTGTCTGTATAATATGTATCATTAAAACAAAACCAAAAAAACAAAACAAAAAAAATGTTCTATTATTGATTTCATATGTCCATCTGAGGGAATACCTTTTAGTCCCTTGTTTTAATCTTTCTCACTTTCCAGCAAGAGGTCAAAGCCACTCTCACTTAAATGTCTTTTCTCACATTACATGAACTGAAGGGCGCCAATGAGCACTGATGTCTTTTCAGCAAGTCCTCGTTTGGCACTGTGTTAAATACAGAGTACTACAAACTGAATCTTTGTCACATTTAAAACTACTTTAAATATATACAGTTCAGGTTCATATGACTTTATTGACCATTAATTCTGTATAAAACAGCTATTTGTCTTTGGCACTGACACACAAACAGCAGTATGTGACTCACAACAATACATAGAGCTACAACAACACAAACTGCAACATGACAAAGCTGAAAAATGTGTGTGATTAGATAATATTTACAACCTCTGATATAAATTTAAAAGTAAATGCAAAGCTTTCAAATAAATCTTAATGGGCGACAAGAGGGTGGGTGCAACTTATGAGATATTTATTATCATTATTATTGTATATTTGGTTTTAGAAGTTGGTTTTAAATGGAATTTTTGACTAGTTTGAATAGTAAAAACTTTACATGGAAAAGATGCACCCAGACTCCACATATAATAGCAAAACTCAATTTAATGTAGAACACAATGTACAAATAATCTACAGGTTAGGTCAGTGTAAGACGTGGATTCAAACTGAGAAAACATGGTTTTATACAGTGAGGCTTTAAAGATGCCTGTTCCTTATAATTATGTTGCCACTGCAATTTGATGAGGCAAAATTGAATTTTGCCTTTTTTGAAATTATATATCTGAAATCCTGTGATGAGTAAACAAATATTTGCTGGTGTGTGTTGTTCTCATTCCTGAATCTGCCCTCTGCAGGTTCATGTCCTACCACACAGAGAGATCCTTAAAGGTGTCTTGGAAGGTGGAAGTGTGCAAACAGCACATCTTGCCCCCAGTGGTACCTCTTGGGTCAGTGCTAGGCCCCCCGTCTCTTTTCACTATACATCACTTGGCACAATCATCCATTATCATGGTTTCTCATGCCACTGTTAGGCTGATGATGTCCAGCTATTCCTGTCCTTCTCGCCAAACAACCTCACAATTTCAGCTTGTATCTCCTCTTGTCTAGTTCATATTTCTGCATGGATGGCAGAACACCAGCTTCACCTCAACCTCTGCAAGACTGAGCTTCTTGTGATCCCGACCCCGGAAAATATTCATAGCGCTTCACTTTTTGCACATTTTCAAATGTTACAGCTTTATTCCTAAACTGTTAAATTATTTTAGTTCCTACACAAAATATCCAATAATGATAAAGTGAAAAATAATTGGTTTGAAATTTTTGCAAATGTATTAAAAATAAAGAGTGAAATACAATAAAGATATTTAGATAGAAATATATACTCAATACTTTGTTGAAGCACCTTTGGCAGTAATATGATGCTACAAGCTTAGCACACCTGTTTTTGACAGTTTCTCCCATTTTTCTTTGCAGGACCTCTCAAGCTCCATCAGGCTGGATGGGGAGCATCTTTCTTTAGGGTTTTTGTTGTGATGGGAAATTACAAACGTGCCTTTTACTCTAATGAACGGTCATTAATCTTCCTCACATGAGCTGTCTTTGAACCCGTGATTTTTAGATACTAGCACTCTGTTCTCATTTTATACTAAGGTTACTGAAAGCCTGTACTTGTTCATATTTTTATTTATCAGTGTTGCAAACTGCTGCTCAAGTTCACAGCTACATCTGTGGTCTCCCTTAGTTAGACACTTTCTGTCTTCATGGCCTGTGTGTAAATGATCATGCTTTATCAAAGAGCCTCAGCGCTCTCCTGCAGACTCTTTGACACTCTGTGCGATCTGTTCTCATGTTGCTGCAAGATAAAATAAAGAAAGAAAAGTTATTTCTCTCCAGTATTTTTATTTCTGACTTTTCATCGAGCATTGTTTCAATATGTGATTTTCCACAACATTGTCCTGTTGGAAGATGAACCTTTAAATAAGCCTAAAAAATAAATGTACAGTGTTAAAAAACATTAACATCAGCCATGTTGAGTTATAATAACTATAATTTTAGCAAGTAACCAGAAAAGTCATTTTCTAAAGTTGCAGTGTTTCCATTTATGTAAGCGTCTTGTTGGATATTCCCAGAGTAACCAGATCCAGAGTTAAACAGCTTTGAATCTGACATGTCTGTGCTGGTTTCTGCTGGCACTCCTTATACAGACTTCCTGCTCTTTAACCAATAGTATGACATTGAAATGGAACCATGCTAATGGATTCCACGTGTTATTCATGTCTTATTGTAGCTGCCATAGTGACTTCATTACACTAACCATGTTAGGAGGCGTGGTTTGAACAGGGTAGTGTGTCCGTCCCACTTTCTTTCTGTTTCATTTCCTGATAACTCGCAATGGTAAGAAGCTGTTTCTCAGCATTTAAAATCACAATGATTTAACTCTACTATTACGGCTTTTTATTGTACATATCTTACATTTATAACATGTATATATATATATATGAAATGTATGTATGTTATAATGTGTTTTATTTCTGATTGACATAGGCACAACCAGGGGGAAAAAAGTAAGTACACTGATTTACTGAACCTAAAGTTATTGCTCCCTACTGCTTTAATTTGCTTAAAAAATGTTTTTATTTTATTTTAGGGGAAAAGAAGAGGAAGACAAGATTTTCAGATCAAATGCTATCTTTATTATCGAGATAATGAGGAGTCTGGATACCTTCACAGATACTAGAGTGTTAGTTGATGAGGTATGTATACATTTAATGAAATCCTCTGTCTTGGGGCACAATGGATGGCCCAGTCATACTGAATTCATACACAGAATGTCTTTCATTATAGAAAAAATATATTTCTTTAAATGTGTTTCAACTTTACAGATTCTTCACAGCATCTTCTTTTTGGGAAAGTTAAGAGATCCTGGTTTTTCACCACAAACATTTCTGAGTGATGATAACTTGGTTATAGAGCTGAAGCGCCGTTACCCTCGGCCTTTTACACACTTCTCCTGTCAACTACCCAGACGAAGTCCGTTCTCATGTGTGCTCGACATGGTAAGATTATAGTTGTGAAAAGATAACATTTGTTTTCTTTGTAACACACAATAAGACTCAGGTTACATGCATTAATGGCAATAACTGCAGCTGGAAAATGTTTGTGGTTACTTACAGTTTGTTCGCCTGATTGGACCAGAGAAAGAAGACAAAATAAAAGAAAGTCTGACACGACTCTTTAGTCAACTGATGCAGGGACGTGAAAAAAAGCCTCTGGCCTCCTCCACCATCTGTATCTCTCAGAGCCCCAAGAACTCTGGTTCAGACAGGTACTACGGAGTCTCCATGTCCACGTCTGGCCGTAATCCAGGGCAAATCATGGTTGCAGCGTCCTGTCTAAGCAGCTGGGACAGTTATGTTGCTGGCGCAGTGATGACCTATTATCCAAACAACATCAAGGATCGTTTTGACGGAACCATCAAACTTCCAGAGCATGTCAGGTGCCAGACGTTCAGCCTTAGTAATGGAAGAGAAATGCTTCCTTGTGGGGCATGTGGGGAGTTGTTTGGTTTGAAAACAAGTGAAAAAGAGAGAGATTGGGCCTATGGCAACTGTGCTGAAGCTGAAAGTGTGAGCAACTTGTTTAAAGATGTCCAAACACTTAGAGAGGAAGCACAGCCAACATCTGAGACGTGCACAGAGAAGAACAGACAGATGGTTGAAGAGGATGTTCAGAAAAATCTGATAAGATTGCTGAAATTGGTAGGGTATGCTAAACTTACAAAGCAGCTGGAAACTAGAAAAATTAACTTCACTGATCTTTTCTATAAGCCAGGTGTGTGTGAAGGAGGAAGTGATAATAATAATTAAATAATAATAGGTTTACTGTTATGGTCCTTCATTATAGATTTCTTTTGATATGCTTTTTATCAGTTTAAACCTGTGAAAAATACATTCCTATGTTCCCTTCTCTGACCGGCCTGCATTACTGAAACCTTGTTGTTTTATAATATTTCATGACCATTTTGATCTTCTGCTGTGTTTTTTTAATACAAGCAATCACACAAATAAGAAAATTGACAGCTCAACCTTTTTATTGTTTGCACTACACACACTGTTGAGTTGAGCTGCAGGCCACGCCCCTCTCTTCCTGAGTGCATCAGCGTTGGTTGTGTCTCCAAGCCTGAAGGAAGCTGATTCATGCGGATTCAAAGAAGGAAGAGGGAGCCGGTGAGCTTTTAGTTATGTGTCTCTGCTTCTTGCAAAGACACATGTCAACTTATTATGTGATGAAATTCAGGTTCAAATGTAAAGCGTTGAATAAGTTATGTGATTAAAATGTTAGTTAAAATGTTTTATATTTAATATCATGTGGGTTGAAAGCACAGTTAAAAATGTGGTGCATGTTTGAAAAGTTTCATTTACAGCAGTTTAAAGCTGCTAAAGTTTCTAAGGTTAAAATCACCATTCAATTGATTGATTATGGTTTCATGGGTCACATTTTTCTCGACATTCTACTTGTGTTTGTATTTAAGGTTTTTCACCTATTGGCTGTGATTGGCTACGGCAACTTTGAAAATAAAAGACAGAAAAGAAAAAAGCTGAATCTTGGTCATTGAGTGAATTCCAGTCCAATCTTCTGAAGCAGGCTGCCTTTCCAAGTGGTAGGAAGCTGCAGTTCAAACTGAGGGCCACTTGTCACATACTGTCATTTAAACAGGAGAACGCTCAATCTGTAAATATACAGCTTTTAAATTCAGAGACTCACACCTCTGACATGTCTGCATTTGTTTTAGTCCTGACACACCTTTAATATTTGAGTTCATGCTGAAACTCATCCTACCACAGAACAAACACTTCCTGTAGTGTGGCGCTGCATAACAGCAACACAACAGGATAAAAACATGAAACATCTACGCTGTATGGGTGCAGAGCGTAGAGTTGTTGAGTTTCTATTGAACCCTAAATGAAAGCCTATAAACTATGTCTTTACAATAGGTTAACCAATCCCTTTGGGCTTTTGAACACTTCTGCACCACCCTGCAGTCCCATGCTCTGATGTGATCATGGTGCGCCCCCTGTTGGCCGGCCATGTTTGCTTCCATTAAATCGAACTCCCAATAAAGGAATGAATGCGTCTATTGTTACTCTCAAACCTAAACTAAAAAAAAACTCTGGAAAACATATGAATAAAAGTTACTCTAAAAAAAAACAACCCAAAAAATAAACTATTCCGGAAAATATAAATAATTACCCCCCAAAATAAACCAAAAAATAAATTACTCTGAAATTTTTTTTAATTTTTTTTAAGTGAATGCAATATACTTCTGTAATACTGAACGTAGCCCAATGATTAACACTTCAGCTCTATGACTGATGATTTTATACCGTATCCTGTATCCTCCACTGGGTTTGTCTCAGTGGTAAAGATGAACCACTTGATGGCAGCATAACCATGTTCATTTAAAACCATTTCAATATCTGTCAGGTAACTTTTTCTCCAGCCTCCACCTCTGACAGGTCACACTGCTTCTTCCACAGCAAACAATGACAGGAAGCATGCTGTCGTCCACAGAATTATTTGCCATCTTTTATAGGAAAGGCATGAATCAAAGTGCAGCAGGAAAAACAAATAATTCACACATTCATCTGACATTTTCTACACCTATTCAGTGCTTGGGGTAATAAACTTTGAGGCTACAATTTACCTACTCATACATGCTTTAGAAACAAACTACCACTGCAGGTTTATCCAGATTATTTTGGCTAATTTTGTCAACAAAGAGACAAAATTTAGGACACATTTGGATCATCTTTTTTATACGCACCTTGCCAAATGTGGTCAAGATAATTTATGTTATGCTACGTAAGCCAGTCTGCACTTGTGTGTCAATTTTTACATTGCCAAGAAGGTCATTTGTGAATCAGAAGTCTTGAGAACCAAAACAAAATGCCATTCTTCAGGAAACGTCTGATGAGTGATGGGAAATCCTATTTATTTTCAGCTGCTACGTCACAGACGCTTTGTCTGGCTTTTCCTGTGGCCCTCTCTCCAATAACATGTTTGTCTGCAGGTCTATATTTGTGAAGCCAACAGCTACCGTAGGGGGAAATCCTGTGTGACCTCTTAGCCCGTTCTGATGAAAACACTCGCACTCAGTGACGTCCAGGAGACGGAATGTTAATTTTTTGTTTAAACCTTATGTAATTCACAGCTCTAATCTTTGTTTGAACAGGCAGTCCTCGGTGCTTTGCAGAACTAAAAGTCCAATAGATCCTTTTTGACTCCTAAAGATTCTTTACTATGAGAGAAGCTCACATGAGTATACACTCAGATGATTGAATGCTGCATCACACTTGCGTGCACGACCACATAAACACACACAGATGGTTGCAGTTAGACTGTAATATTTTCACTGAAGTTGCCCTTGGTGTTTCATGTCTGGAAAATCTGAGTCATGCTTGTTTGACAGATCATCTCTGATCTAATGTAGGCTTGTTTAATCACACTTTAATGCATTAAAGCATGTTTGTAAGTGAAACAGATGCTCAGATAATTAACACACAGCGTCATCACCATACATGCGCGTGTACTTGCAGTATGATTAACAAACCGACTTTAATAATTGACTGCAGTTATTCATTTTCCCAAAACAAGATAAGCAGAGCTAAGGTAACTTTAGAAGCAACTACATTAGCAACTTTTACTGGAGCACAGAGAATGGGGCCATTTACAAACAAAGCATAAAGTAACAGGAACATTTCCCCAGTAGCCAGCTGCTCTTTTTTTTCCATCGGCTGGTTGGTTTTCCCTGGATTATCTGTGAGAAATTATGATTATGCATAATTAGGGGCATGTCCCCTTTGAGTGACAGGTGGGTGCCACACAGGTGGCGTTTCGTCATCTAGACTTCATTCTTTTTGCCCATTTTTGAATGAACTGGAAGTAAGGCAGAAACCTGTGGGTGACATCCCAGAGGCCAAATCAATATTTTGTGGTCCATATACTCTTCCTACTGCTGGTGTGTTACATAAGATAGTCGAGTTCTGCCAATAAGAGCAAGCTCTTTACAAGAAAAACATTGGGATGTGTAAGATTTTTACATTCCTCAGAAGGACACAATATGATTCAGATTTAATGAAATCCAACTGTCAAACCAAAAACAAGTCATTTTTTACACTTTGGCTTTTGTACATATTAAACAAATGAGATATAACATATTGGAGCTGCTTGTCTGTGTTTTTTCTTAGCGTCTGTTGGAGCCTAGCTGCTGTGTCCAGAGGGGTATTAATCTCCTCATCTATTGGCAAAAAAGAATAACAGTGCATTACCCAAAATGTGGAACTATTTCTTTAAGTCTGATGCATATTTTAAACAAACCAAATGTTTGATAATCACCAGTTACCTTCTTTCTTAGATGTACCTAACTGTAACTCTTCTTCTACACGTCTGAAGTATCGGGTCCCGTCCCCTTAGAAATGAACTGTATGTGGGTCAGTGCACATCCCACAGTCTGCTGCTCTGTGTGTACAGTACCTCTGGTAGCTTTATCGCTAAGCTCTCTCTGGTATGTACCAATCCCTCTGACCACCCAATCAACAGTATGTTTGTTTGGGTGTAAACACTGTGGAGGACAACCGGAGGACTGTGGTTGTGTGTGTGTATGTGACAAAAATAGTAGCAAAGTAAGTTATTTGTTGTTGGGACATGCTGAAACAGGCCAGTGCTTGGGACACACACCCAGTGTGGTTAACAATAGCTTTTGTGAATGAATATTTCTGTATTTGTATTTGTGTGTCCTGTGCTGTTGTGTCTGTCTGCAACTACTGATCCAGACTGCCAGGCAGTCCCAGCAGGGGGGTTTGAGGGGTTTCGATGAGACTCTGGACCACCACTTCCCATCATGCCGGTCGGTATGGCCACCGTATGGTGACTCAGCAAGCTCGCAGTGGAAGTGTTCATGTGGCTGCTCTGTAACAAAGGAAAGTAACACAATGCTCCCTGTGGTGTGTGTCTGTGTGTGTGGAAGCAAGCCGGCTTTCCCCACCAATCAGAGGCCAGCTGTTGCTTTTACAGTCTTTAATGAAGACTGTGTCTTGTCTATTCAACTGTGATCACGTTTTCCTGCACTCATGTGTTTTAATGTGTATGACCAGACGCATGCCATTCTCACGCTCATTCAGGTTCGCATCACAGAGACACTGGTGAAGTTTTTCATGCATCATTCAGCCGTTCCTTTAGGGTTTATTCATTCTTGATAAACAGTAAAAAGAATGAGACGTGTTTGATTGTAGCACAAAGTGGGAGGATATATTCCTCTCTGGCCCATAAAACCTGACATGAAATCATTTATAAAGTGTTGCTGCTGGAAAATACAGTGAACTAACCAGCGTCAGTGCAGGTCTTATATAACAGGCCATATAGAGAGCAAGTGGGCCCCAGCCCTTGTGAAGCTGTCATCTGCTGAAGTAGTAAAACAATGGAAGTGAAGGGTGAGAGATAACAGTGCACTACCCCTGCTGTGATAATAACACTGTGCTATGGCTATATTTAGGGGCTTACTTTGACAAAATTGCTTGGTGTGTGTAAGTGTGTGTATGTTGCAGTGTACACTGGGCTGTCCAGAGCTCAGAGCTATGCAGCGCCACAAGAGCACATCATTTAACTTTGCCAGTAAAATCACTTTCAAATGCACTAATGTCTATAGTTGCACACTTCCCCTGCAACAGAGACATGTGAAGTCAAATAAAACGATAGGTGGGCAACTTTGTTTTCCAGCAAAGAAAATGGGGTTTGTCACTTGTAAAGCCATCCTCACATACTATTATATCATTTTAACTATGAGTTTTCCTCATAATACACACACACACGCACGCACACGCACACACACACACACACACACACTGTTTTAAACTTGACCTTTTCGTAAAGGGACATTGTGGCCTTTCCTCTGCATTCTCAGGCCGAAGCACACTACTCATTAAACCAGCACCAGAGCTTGCTACCACAACCTTACCTCCAATAAAAAACAGCTCAGGCCTGGACAGCGGAATAATGACTTTTCACTAGATTTTTACTTGGGTTTGAGGCCAGCTGATGCATTTACAGGAGGCGCAAAAAAGCCCCCCTCCTGTCCTTTCCCCTTCTGTGCTCTGAAGTGAGACACACTACTTTTGACCAACCACTGTACAGACCTTGAGTAGATTTTCTTTTATTTCATTCGATCTACGATGGTAACATAACTAAAAAGCAAGGACAGCCTATACTGGGCTTCAACAATTAACTTAAGCATGTTTTCACAGACTTTCTTTTAACCTACAATTTTTGTGCCAGTGAGGCAGCAGAAACAAATAGTGATAATCATTGTTTTTTCTATAACCACAGACTGTATAAAATATGTGAATGAAGCCACCGTAGCCTCTTTTTTTTTTTTAAAGAAAATTAAATATTTGGCTTTTATGGCGTTATTGATAGTTTGATAGATACATAGAGAAAGGGGCAGACAGAGGTGACAATAGGCAGGAACTGAGGACTGAGCTGTAGTATTCACTCTACAAGGTGTGCCACTGGGATGCCCCATTCTGGCATTTTTTGAGGCCACTAATTTGACTGAATTTAGACAAACACAGTCATTCTTATAAATATCTCACAATACACAGCCAGGCCTGAATGTAGGGCTATTTTATTATTATTTGAAAACTTTTCAGTTGTTGTTTCTTGTTTGAAGAATATTTATATTTGCCACTATCAATACTTCACCAGGTCAGTGTGTGCATTTTTCTTCTTGTCTGTGTGACTATGGTGTATCTTGCTCTCAGCTAGCTAGCTATATTAAATTAGCAAGCATATCTACTGTAGTTCAACCTGCATGCATTGGGTTTTTGGCCACTTTAAATTATGGCTTGCTACTATCGGTACTTAACCAGGTAAGTGTTGTGTATTTATCTTCTGGATTAATCAAGTTTATCGCGCTCCCAGCTGCTGTAGCTGTAGTAAGCTATTGAGCATAGCTACTGTGGTTAAACCTGCATGAATGGACATTTGGTTACTTATATTTGTCACTGTTAATAGGGTTGTGAATTTATCTGTATGAACGGCATATCTTGCTTTCAGCTAACTAGCTATAGTAGGCTAGCTAACATAGCTAGCTCCTGTGCTCAACCTTTATGAATTGATTTTTTGGCTACTTAAGAGCAGCACAACGAGCTGTAAACACAAAGGTGACATACTATAACTTTGTTAAGTTGTTAATGTGAACACTATTTGCTAACTTTGTCCGTCATGTTCCACTAGCGTACAATGGGAGCTTTTCTGTAAGGTTGACCCGAGCCATTAAACCAATATATGCTAAGACCATTGGAAAATATATAATTATTATATTATATTTCTACGGCTGAGACTTTTGCTGTGAGGGACTGCAGATAGTCAAGCTGCTTTCACATGCCCCTCTGATTATCCCACTTCCAGATTTTAAAAAAACCGTTCTTCCGACTTTAGTGTGTTAACTCATAATGTGTATTTTATTGCTTATGAGTTCTGAACCACTAAAAATATTGGTTTACCAGGCTGAACTTCAAAAAGACAGCAACTGTTAAAACCTAATGCCACATTATGGGAACAAAAAATGTATTTACAATACGTTAATTAATTAAACGTGTATTGCAATTAGGGCTGTAACTAACAACTATTTTAATCGTTTAACCATATATTCAATTAATGTACACAATTTTTTTTAATTGGCTGTTAACCCTTTGGTTAACTTACACAAAAATAACAACCATAACTTTTCCCATTCATCTTTTAACCCTTTATTTAGGAAATGTAATATAATAACTCAACCCAACCCAAACTTTACGTTAGTCCACCATGTGACTTCGACTCTGCAAGTTATTCTGCTTACTCTCTGAGTTGTTCCATTTTTCAGATTATCTCAACATGAGCAACATAGCTAAAATTAAAGTTAAAGTTTGAATAAACACATTGTCCAAGGGCAATGACGGGATCTAGCAAGCACTGACAGACAGGCCATATCTACTGTATCGTAACCAAGACCTCAAGACCTGCGACTCCTCACAGGTTCACTCCATGTCTCAGCACAACATGTTTTCCTGCCATTGATTGGGGCAGAGTGTTCCCTGCTCTGTTTCTATTGGCCGGCAGCCAGGGTTTTTTGAAGCCATCAGGAAGAGATAAGCCAATCAGAGTGGCCAGGTTAACCTCAGGGTTATCAGCGCTACCGTTTACTTAACCCTGTTCACCACAGATACTGTGGATGTATGTGCACGTGAGTACTCTAGCCTGCTTTGTTAGCTGTGTACAGCACAGTGTTTCATTGTTATTATATGAAATGAACCATCACAGGAGCAGATGTCCCAAGCTTCTTGACACTTATTTATTTAGACACCTTAATACACACACACACGCATACACACTGTCTTTATTTTGCACAGTCTTCCCGTCCTTCCTCTCTTTTTGTCTTGAAATTCTGGACAGATGCATCAGGGTTTGGGTGAATGCCAGTTCCAGAGATACTTTAGACATGGCTCTGCAGAACAGACTCTCTGTCATGCACACACATGAATGCACTCACACACACATACACATACACACACTCTCACACTCACACCCCTCTTCCTGTTGGATTTCGTTCACGCTGTTCTGAGAAAAATGAGGCTTGACTTTTAAAAGGGAATGCTCTGGACCTTGTCAGCAGGGTTCGGTACTGGTCATCCAGTCACGGTCCGCCGGGACAAACTCACAGCCTTAAATGTTACATCATGCGCTCCAGGTTTGCTCATGTTTGACCTTTTCCTGCCACCTTAAACGGAAAGTCCCGCTGGGCTCTGACAAAGTAATAATCCGGACGTCTCTGAAATTGCTCTGTTGCAAAATCAAAGTGGTGACCATTAAACTGCACTGAGGAGGTTGCAGTTGTAGTTGTATGATTGATATGGCTGAGATTACTGATGCAGCTGAAATAATAAGATATGTACAAAGTCATGTTCATTTGTCATGTCTGCTGAGGCCTGTGCACTAGATGTCACTGTTTTACATAGAGAACCCCTTTCTATGCATAACCCCACTAACTAATTGCATTTGTTTTATTGTCCTGAAGCTCATGGTAACGCCACAGCACTTTCAGTATAAACACATTCAGCTCATGCATGAAAGCAACGTATACACATTTTTGGCAAGACAACATGTTGCATAGTAGAGTAACTGACATGAAATGAGCCACAACTTCTAATCTAGTACAAAATTAAAAGTGTTTCTGATCTAAAGTGGTTGTTTGAGATTAAACAGCTTTTGGTCTTCCAGTTGATCTCGGTGCTGCTACCCTCACTCTGGCTTGGCTGGCGTTCAGCAGCGAGACTCCAAGTTGCTGGCTGACGCATGTACAGTGCACTCACTGTCACCAAGTTTAAATGATTAACCTCTTCAATCGACTTTTCCATCTGAGGCAGTTAGAACATCGGATATCTGTTTAGTTTATCTCTCATTCCTCCTCTTTACTCTGCCAGAGTCATTTGAGTTTCTCTGTATTGTTTAATGGACGCAGGGCTCAGCCTTGACCTAAACAAATGTGGTTTAGATTCTGGGAGTGTTGCTATTAATATCCAGTCTGTCTTTTGGCAGCAGATAGCTGATACTTAAAGAGGGAGACAGGGCATGTTGGGAGGGAACTGCCTGCCTGCCTGGTGCACAGGGGAAAATCTGTTAATCTACTGAGTGTTTCACAGTCAGCATCTTAATATATCAGGAATCTGCAATTACACAGCAGCATTGCCAGTAGTTTGGTGTGTTTTTAGCCACAGTTGAAGTTGATAAGCACTGACTGGAGTGTTGTTTCTTCTTGTTGCTCTGGGTAGGCAGTTTAAAGTGTTAAATGGTTCTGTAGTCCTTTGTAAACTCCCAAAAAGTGTTGATTTATATCCATTATCAGAGATTAATTAACAACATTTATGTCTGTAATCCAGATGTTTAAAATATGATTGCAATCTAGGTTGTAATCCAGATAGATGTTCATCGTCTAAGAATGTAAGCCCTTAATGACAAGTTGAAACATTAACATAGAAAAGCAGCCTTTGTTTCCCACTTGTAATCTCATTTACACTCACAGAGTGTTTGTTGATGTATTTCACTCAACAAGACAGATTTTTCATGCCAGCCTCACTCTCAGGGTTCATTTGCCTTGCTCATAATAAAAATCCCTGGTGGTGGGACAGATTCAGTTTCTGAGGTGCAATGCAAACATTCCAAGTGATTTAGCCGAGGCAAAATTAAATTCCTCAAATGATTATTGCTCAAGTCTTTTTTTTCTTCTGGTGCACTCATAAAAGAAAAGACTTGCAGGTGCAGGAAGAACATTCCTTGATCCTACTATCGCTATTGAAAGGGGAGTTGTGTTCCCTGCTTTCTCAGTACTCTATTCCTGTAGACTAAGGAGCCCGAGCCAGATGGAAGGGTGGCGTTCCACCACACGCCGTTCCAACCCAAACATCTGCCTGGCAACGGCCGAAGCCTTCTCACTGAGACAAAACACAGGCCCGCTCTGTGCAATACCATTACAAATGATTTCTCTGTTTGATCGGAACTAGCTGCTGCATGCTGCTTCCGGCAGGGAGATGTTTGGTTGGAAATATATCAGTCTCAAAGTAGGATTTGGTGGCCTTATCTATAGGTTTTTGGAGTGATGTTTTAAAACTTTGATTCAAAATTTGCCAGTGGTGTGTTTCAAGTCATATGACTTGGAGTTGATTCAGCCTCAAGCAATAATTTAGATGACTTTAGATGTGACGAAGTCAGAGCTGACGAGTTCTTTCATACCCCTTTTCAACCAAAGCAGTTCCAGGGCTGGTTCAGAGCCGTTTCTCGTACTGGTCTGCAGTTGGTTCAACTTCCGCACCAGCTCCCAACCTGTTTGCTTTTCCACAGGCTTGAGAGCCACGTCATTCCGTCACTGTATACATCTCCACTCTCTCGGCAAGTATTATAACAACAACGGCAGACTACATTGTCTCTTTACAAATGCTGTTGTTGACTTTGTGAGCCGACATTGGCATCCAAACACCACTGATACAGCACATTTGTGCAGCTCGTCTTGATCACTATGGATGTAAGATGTTGATGTTACAACTCTGTTGTAAGCTAAAGCTAGCCCGCTAACATAAGCCTGCTATCGCTAGCCCGTATCTATAACATTGCATTCAAACATGTAAAAAATGAATAATCTACGTTTTCGTTGCTTAGGTTACCCTAAGCACAGGTGACACAGGTTCAGAAGTCTGGTTAAATGAGATTAAAAAAAAACACATGCAAGTACTGCTTATTGCCATGGGTGCCGCTAAGATAACAAAACAGAGATCTTCTAGATGGTAACTTCAATATAATTCTCTTATATTTATCTGGCGATTACATGCAGGGAAGGTTTATCATTTTAGTGCCAATTAAATCTGCTATAATCCCAATATAGAGCCCCTGCACAATGTTATACAAGGGCACATGAATGCTCTCTGAGAAAGGGTGTTAAGCTTTAAATATTTTATATCATACTCTACCCTCTTGATATTTATGATATTTACCACTCTGACAAGTAAAACAGAAACAGTCCACTCTGTAGACTTTCAGTATTTTGTAGATGTGGTCGAATTTACTTTTCCTGAGTCCTAGTTTGAGCTGTGTGCGTTGGTGTGACTGCAGAGGCTCGGTGGCACTGACGTACCAGGCAGCCAGAATGAAAAGAATGTTCTGTTATTAGTGGAAAAGCTCCTGTTATGTGGATTAATCTACAGCTTCGACTTTGATCTCCTGGTTCACTCTAAGCGACTTTGGAGGGCCAGCGTTGGGGCCAGTGCACATTTCACACACACACACACACACACACACACACACACACATGTACATGTGTACATGGTGCAAATAATGTCCATCATGAGTCACATAATCTGGGTTGAAAACGAAATGTAGTCTTTCAAAACAAGTCAAAATAATCTGTCAAATTCCTCTGTGTTTAGTTAATTCGGTTAATCAACAAATGCTCTATTGAAGTTTCCTGATACTGACACTTCTTTCTCTAAAATACCTCAAACATAATAGTTTGAAATCAAATGTAATCCTTTACCCAATTAGCAGAAATGTCCCTTTGTTAAATAAATCCTGAATCTGAGATCAAAAAAGGTATTACAGATTTTTTTGCTCTGTGGAAATTGAAGATAGATTTACTGTAAATGAAGCAATTAAAATGTACTTGTCTGCATATGTGTGTGTGTGGTTGTGTGTGGCTCAGGGCTTATCATGACGAGAAAAAAAAAACAAAATCTCTGAAAATCTCCCAGTGTTCCAAGCTCTTAATAAGATTTAAGTTTGTAATGTAGATGCCTGATTATATCCCAATCCCATGTGGAGGGAAAAGACAGAAAAAAATATTTTGCTTCTAATTTAGATTTAATGATTACTGAGGGATTAATGACACTTAAAAATATTAACTACTGTGACCATAGTTTAAACCAAAAGTCCAGGGGACCCTGTCCAGATATGTTTTAAGGAAGCAATGACCTGAAAATAATGAAGTCAGTGGAAATATATATCTTTTAGAAAAACATAAACTCAGAAAAGAAAACTGTGTCTTTTGAAGATAAAAATAATCAAGTGTAGATGATTTAAAACTACTGAAGTGAGAAAAACTACAAGAACAATGAACTTGGTTGTGATTGGCCAGTGAGCCCAGTCCCAGAGCAAGCATGCAGCTCTGATTGGCCAAATTAAAACAAAATATTGACAGTCATCCATCAATGAAAGTTCATTGATACATTTTGGTCACATAAAAGTGTCTGTTTTCAGTGTACGGTTGGACAAAGAACACTCTAAGGAGACCGCTAGCATTAACTGATGACATAGCGGACTGTTCAGCTCATGCGCTGGTTGCAAAAAGCCAATATGGCAGTCTATAAAAGAAGAACTACTCATCCCTCCTGATTTATACAGATCTAGTTTCTATCAGTCGCATCTTCCACATCTCTCCACTGAACTCCATCTCTGTTTGATCCTATGTTTAGAAAAGTAGCGGCATTCCAGCTCGGAGGTGAACATCACTAAAAAACAGTAGGTTGTCAACAACAGCTTTCAGACCACCCAACCACAGGCACATCGTCCACACAGACACACCCACAAACACAGACGCACACAATGAATCACCTCCAAAACTCGCTGTGTGCACACACATTGTACACTGGAAGAGATGACACACACATGGACACACAATGTCAGGATGACCCAGTTCCATGTGGCTGGACTTTGAGTTTTGTTTACTCTGCGGAGCTCTCAGAGGTTTCAAAACGGTCACAACACGCTGAGTTTGTGAACCAGCCATTTATGGCATTTTAATTGTCTCACACATCAAAACGCGCATTCAGACGGGGAAGCGCTTTGATGTCACTCTTTAGCCTGTTATGCTTCCCTTGCAAGCATACTGTACACTGTATTTACAACTGGGGACAATTTAGCCCATGGTGATGGTGGCGTGAGTAGTGGTGTGTTGTGTGTGTAACTGAGTTGACCTCCCAAGACCTTGAAAGACCCAGATTACACCACATCTGGGAAGCCTAACTATTTCCCAAAAAGGGTCAGTGGAATTTTTATGTAACAGCCACGCTTCTCCAGTGTTTTCAAAACACTCTGCTTGTCCATGTGTTTGTGCGTCTGACCCATTTCAGTGGGAAGCATCAAGCTGTTTCTGTTGCCCATTGCGTAACTCTATTACACTTAACCTATGAATGCAAACAAACAAAGCAGTGGGAGTCATCGGTCATCGGACCAAGCCAGAACTTAGCCTTTAAAGTTTGTTGGCCTTCCTAGAAGGCACTGCGCTTTGAAGTGGTGGAGGTTTTTTTGTCTCTTAAAGCTTGCGCTCTGGTTTCCACCAGCACATAGTGTTTCATATTGAAGCCCGTGCGTGGTGTTCCAAGCTAAGCATTCAAACAAACCTCAGATATTCCTAAAATCTTCTCTAACGGAGCCTTGTTGACAATGTCTTTTTTAAAAGTTAGAAAATATGCCAGTTGGAGCCAGATAACTACAATTGCTTCCAAAACAACATAGCTTGTTTAAAATATGTTGAATGAAGGGACAGTTATGTAGCTATATCCTGCATTCTTTCAAGACACTTTTTATAGACATTTATTGAAACAGGTGATGCTGCAGTGAAAATAAAACTCAGCTTTCCTGGAAGAACTATACAGTAAATCATTTAAGATGAGCTTTTTGCTATCTGCATGCATATTTAAGATGATCCAGTTGACAACTTTTCCACTACCATAAATTGCAATATGTGTGTATGTAAATGTGGTCAGCAGTTTAATGTTGCTTGAAAGAGGGTGGCTCTGATTGTGTGGGCAGTGCAGGAAGTCCGCTCTGTTGTAGTTACACTAGCCTGAAGAAGCGCTCCTTGTTCAGCTGATTCAAAAGATGTATAAAATACATTCCCTACCTGGTGCAAATACATATCACAACTTTGTACAGGGTTCAATCTGTACTCTCTGTCCACTTTATCATGTACATCTTGCTAGTACTGATTTGGATCCTGTTTTTCCAGAAGAACTGCCTTAATTCTTTGTGGTATAGATTCAAAAAGGTGCTGGAAACATTCCTCAGAGATTTCGGTCCGTATTGACATGATAGCATCACACAGTTGTTGCAGATTTGACAGATATCCATAATGCCAATCTCCCATTCCACCACATCCCAAAGGTGCTCTATTGGATTGAGATCTGGTGACTGTAGGGGCCATTGGAGTACAGTGAACTTGTGATGTTAAAGAAACCAGTTTGAGATGATTTGAGCTTTGTGACATGATGCTTTATCCTGCTGGAAGTAGCCTTCATAAGATGGTACACTGGGGTCATAAAGGGATAGACATGGTAAGCCACAATGCTCAGGCAGGCTGTGGTTTTTAAACGATGCACAGTTGGTAGTAAGGGGCCCAAAATGTACCAAGAAAATATCCCCCACACCATTACACCACCAGCAGCCTGAACCATTGATACCAGGCAGGATGGATCCATGCTTTCATGGTGTTTACTCCAAATTCTGACCCTACCATCTGAATGGTATTGCAGAATACTCTCTGCTCCAGCTGCTGTGAACCCCAGGCTACTGAAAGTACAGTCGAATTGAAAAAAAGATTAATGTTCAATCTGATATGTAATCACAGCCAGTACTTTAATGAGTACAAATGCTACAAAAGTGCTGCAGAGAAGTTCTGCCAAGTTCTGTAAGTGAGTATAAACACTCCCATGTGATTGTTAGGGGTTTGATACTCCATGTGTTTTTCTAGTGTACCTCCCGGTGTTGGTTTTGTAAACAAAGGGCTACGTGGAGCACTGATTCTGGAAATAGCCTGTACCTTTGACCTATTTACAGAGCAGACTTTTTCCTGAGAAACTGACGAGGCAACACATGCACGGGGCATAAGGCTCACGTATGTGCAGGCTCATGTTGGATTTTGGCAGGCTTACACATGTGTATAAGCTGGCTGTCGTTACGACGCTGCTGTCTCTGGGCTGTCTGACTGTGTGGCAGACAAGGTGCCAGGTTACATGGATGTCCAGCCTTGAAATAAGTGAATGTTGTGTGGTTATATGAATAGCTAGGTTTCAAATAAAGTATCCTCTCTCCTGACTTGATCCGCTCCCCCAAGGCTCGTCCTTGTCTGCTGTCAACCCCAACATGTGTCCACATACTGCAGGTCTGAAAGCAGATAAGTGAAGGGTTTAGTTAACCTGTGAGTGGGTGAAACCCGAGTTTGTGAATGGCCACCGGATGATGGATAGGTGAAATTGAAGGAGGTGTCAAGGATTATCTAACACAGTACAAACAATTTATGGCCTGCAAAAGAAGTTTAGCTGCATTAGAGGCAGCATGTGTACATAGTGTTGGTGGGAGCTATGAAATTGTAGCTACCACTGCCAAAACCTTTTTCACATTTAGTTGTTTGCAATATGGGATATTCAGCCATTCAGGTAAGAATATAGATGACGTTTCAAACCAAAATAAAATAAATCTCCAGTCTGTGGCCAATATATGTTAAGACAAACACCCTACATTTCCTGTAGTATTATTTTTAGTATGGGTTATAAACCATGCATGACCAGCAGTTTTGACAAGCAAGCAAAACAGTAGCCTAACAAATTGTATATTAACATAATCAACAATCTATTAGAGTTTGCAAGAGCACTGAAAATCACGACTAAAGGCTGTAAGGTGGACTAGTGAGAGGGTTGCCGGCGTGATGGCATTTAATGCCCCCGACAACCAGTCGTCACATTTAGCCACTTGTTAGCAACCCCCTTTTTAAGGACACATAAAAACACCATAATTCACAAGTGGGGGTATTTGCTCATGTATCTTATGTCATGCAACAAAACACAAACATCTCTTTAGTTTGTGTTAACCACAGACATTATTTCAGACATCTAACCAAAAGCCCATTCAAAATCCTCATTGAGTTGTATAGGATGGACCCCAGGGTGCTAAATAATATTATTAATAATAGATTAAATTTATATAGCGCCTTTCATGAAACCCAAGGACGCCAAAATGCTAACTTACATCTGGGTTTAAGAACTCTTTCCTGTGGCGCACTATATGGATGGTAATTATTTCTGTGCTAACATGTAAATGAGATTCTTTTTGTCTTAAAACACTGCGGGCTAGTGGCCCTGTGGCTGACATTGACTTAAAAGCTAATGCTAGAATGCTAACATGGTCAGAGTGGCAATGCAACCATGCTGATACTTTTTTTTTTTTATCACAAATGTTAGCGCACTTATTAGCAGTTTAAACAAGTACCTGCTGGGAGGTCATTAGCTTTGCAGGTACTATTTGATGTTACTTTGTAGTAGGTTCAGAATAATTTTTACTCAACAGACTTCTCCTTTCTTTTTTCCTCATGCAATATTCTGTTGGGATTTTTTGTGTATTTACAGCCCACAGTACTGTACTCAAGTTGTCAGCGTGTTTATGGCGATCAGTAATGAGATAGTGAGATTAACTCCTGTGGTATGGCTGTAAAACGCCTGTAGGAACTTCAGGAGTTTGGTTGTTTTGTTAGTTTGATCATATGCTGCAGGCAACAGAGCAGGTATACATAACTGTAGTAGTGACACCAGATGGATGGATGACTCTACTGATTGTGTCACCCCCCAACACCTACACATATACACACTTTGAAGGGTAAAGTCAGGTCTTGAGCACACTGCAAAAAATGTCAACATTCACTTTTATTTTTAAGCTAAAAAACAATGACAACTCCTTTGAAATCCAACAACAACTTTAGAAAATGATTTTGCGGTGTTCTTTTCTCTTACTCTCTACTCTTTTTGCTGGTGAACTGACCAGCAGCTTGTTAAAAAAAAGTAAATTTTTGCAGTGTGCTGTTGTGAACAGGGCGGGGCTGAGAGAGGAGGTTTCCTTCAGAGAGAGAGAGAGAGAGTGAGTGTGCGTGTGTGTGTGTATGTGTGTGAACGTGCGCGGAGAGAGAGAGAGAGCGAGAAAAGTCAGCTGGTCGAGAAAGTGCAGGTTGAGAGAGCAGTGCACGTGTGCGTGTGTGCGTAGATGTGCGCGTACGTGTGCGAGGAAAGGCACCTCGTGGGGGAACAAGGTGCAGACAACAGAAGAGCGGGCAGAGTTTTGTGAGGGAAGCAGTTTGTGTGAAGATCCAGACGAGGACAGTCGAAGCGCGCCGGGTGCTGCTGCTCCGCCGAGCGCCCCGGACACGATTCTTGAGCTGCGTGCTGCTCTTTGACTACCGTAAGCACTTCGGTTATTTGTTTGGAAACTCAGTATAGAAGGCATGCAATTTAACTCAGGGTCAGACATTCTTCCTATGTAGCTTAATGTTCGTGCACAGGGATACAGAGCGTTTTTAGCTTACTTTTCAAACGCTTTTATGGGTAGAAATAAGACATTTCTAGCTGTGGCATTGGATACAAAGCCACTGTATATTTCTAAAAAAGCTGTCAAACCACTGTGGGTGTTACAGCCCTTGCAGGCTTGTGTTTAAAAAACATAGAGCATGCAACTCTGCAAGAGAAGACGTTGTTGACTTTATGAAGATCAGCTGTAAGTTATTTTCTGACATCACTGCAGGCACTCTGGGACTGTATTGGTAATGGATGAAGGGGTGTGTTTAATTTTTTACAAGACAAAGATTGACATTACTTTACATCACACCAGTCAGTCTCCATCAGTGTCAACAAGCCTCTGCACAGTGACTGTTTCATCTGCTCACTGTAGCTGCACTTTGGTTTCTTCCACTAATTGCTACTTTGTAAGGGAGTTATATGAACCCACAGCATAGGGCTACATCAGGCGGATAAGTGAGTCTGTGTATGTGTGTGTGTGTGTTGATGGTCTGTCATAAAGCTCCATTAGCTGTGACTTAATGCAGGCTAATCTCTGCATGCTGCTTAACTTCCTCTTTCCGTCCGTCCTTCCTTCCTGGTGCATAAAGAAGACTACATGTCTGTTTAGGATCAGGCAACATTAAGGCCTTTAAACGGACCTAAGTGGTATACCACTGTGTGTGCAGATGCATAGTTTAGCATTAATGACTGTCACTGGAGAGGTTGCCGTGCAGTCCTTGTATAATTTCTGGAGAAAACACATCATAATCAGTAAAAACCTACTATTAAATGCCCTAAATGTCATAATCTGACCTGATTTGTACATGGAAACATGTAGGAGTGCAGTGTGTTATATCCACACACACACACACACACACACACACGTGGCATTATTAAGTTGCACTCTGCTTCAATTAATTCCCTAGATCTCCCCGTATGACCAGTAAAGCTGAATTACTCCCTTTCTCTGCAGGAGGAACTACAAATGTCAGCAAATGTCAAGCACTCGGAGCTTTGGCTTTGCTTTCAGGCTTATTAGCCACACATACGATCAGCCCCGCTTGCCCTTTTGGCCAACGGTTTGATTTGTGTGAACACACGCACGAGCCTATGCGAGAATGAAAAAAAAACATAAGAAAAGTGTGCAATTATCAGCAGTGTAGAGGCTGTCTTTTCAATGTGTGTGCAACTCTGCACACACACATTTAGGCACAGATTCTCAGTCAGCAGAGCGACCTAAAGATAGCAGAGCCCCAGTGGAAACAGTAATTAGTGGGGTGAAAAGAGAGGGAGAGGGAGAAGAGGGGAGGAGGAGGAGAGGAGGTGGAGGAGGAGGAGGAG
>CAFUXE010001199.1:37794-50347 GCA_903364295.1 Serranus cabrilla | reverse complement strand
GTGTGTGTGTGTGTGTGTGTGTTCAGTTTGCTGAACCTTTGTTGAAAGCAGTATCGGTTGCAGCACTTCCCTGAAATTTGTATGTGGGCTGCAGAAATATCCATCTTAACAAGTCATTTCTTCCTTTGTGGAGCATTAGTGTTTTTCTTGAACTGAGAGCTGGACATCTCTAACATGTTATTGCAGCTTTCCATTAAATTAGATGGGCAGATAGGAGCTCCTACAGGGAGCAGGCAGTTAGACTTTTATGGTGATCCGAGAACCCATTTATCCTCATATTTAAAGGAACAGTTCATGTTTTCCTCTTTTCTGTTGGGCAATCTAGATAGTTTAAGTGTGAGTGTTGGAGACATCGTCCATAGAAATGTATGCCTTCTCTTGAATATATGGCACTTGTCGTATTCAAGGTGCCAAAAACAGCATTTGAATGTCTTTAATGTCACTTTCCAGAAATCACAACCCAGCTACTCAAGATAATCTACGACCGTGTTGTGCGCATTTTCACGAGGGAACCATTAGGGTTTGGCAATATGACTGTATATTCCGGAGTTTTTCTCATGTGATCTTGTGCAGTCTCATAATCTTGTGAATCCAGTGTTATAAATACAAGCCAAAATACTAGAAATGTACATTTTTGAAAGTTTCAAATAAGAAATAATGTTAGATATTCTTTCAACGCTCTTGAAGGAAACAGTGCAGCAGAATAAGCTGATTTGCAAAGCCATCCTAGCAACACAAGGTTCAAAGAATAGCCTGAAATGGAAATGCATTGCTGTGTGTGCTTTCCAAACACACACATATGCACAGCTTCCTCTTGCTTACTCACAGCAGATAATGCTGCACAATGCAGTGGAAATAGCCTACTCCTATTTCAAGTTTCTTCAGCGAGGCTCTCCCCCTTTTCCCCTCCTTTTGCCTTCCCCTTCAATCTGCAGGTGGTGAGTGGTCATGTGTTGTTAGCTTGGACAGGGTTTCTTATTTAGTCTTAAGCCCCAGGCTTTGTTTGGGAACTGACTTGTGTGTGTGTGTCGTACACAATGGCTGTGTTTACATTGGATTCGGTGTGCACATGCTCATCCATGCACGCACATGCAGGCTTTGTTTTCTCTTTACCAGAGAGAGGGGTGCAGGGTTTTTGTTTCTTGTCTTTAGGAATACCAAATAGATGCCGTTTTTTTCAAAGCTGTTGCCTGGTGTTTAACATGGATCACAACACTCACCTGGGAATGAGTGTTTTCTGTTGTAATCTTTGTTCAGTAAGTTTAGCGATAGGCGCTTTCTTTCCTCTTTCTCACTCAGTGTGTTTTCTGTGCTGTGGTCTCCCTTCAGGAGCAGGGTGCTGGTGGGACCAGAGGGTGTCATTCCCTACAGAGGGAACACTGAAGGAACACCATGGCCTTAGCGGGATGCCCTGACTACTTCTTACGTCACTCAAACTACCAGGTAAATATTTATCGTGCTGTATGTATATATGCCTGCATGTCAGCGGTGGATGGGAGCATATTCATAAAGAACATGTTTCAGTCATCTTAAGCTACAGCTTAGAGAAAAGCTTATGCGTGACTATAGACCTTTTTTAGGGGAATCGTGTATATATCTACAAAGGTAAGATCAAGGTTGTTAAAGTGGCTTTACATGTACTTAAAAGCATATAAGCAATTTTTAGTTCAACACTCAGTGAAATGCACGCATGGCTCGACCACCTACCACAACAGTCTGTTGTCGTTTGTTGTTAACAAATAATAGAGAAGGCGTTTGGTTTTCACATTATGCATCTGGGACTTCCACAACAGGTACAAGGCAGCAATAATAGTTTAGAGGTTATTTCAGCCATGGTTTGTAATGAAAAGTTCTGGAAATGTCTTCTGCAAGTAATGCTTATAAATGCAAACGATTCTGTGGTAAAATAAGCTTCTTCTCTTTTGGCTCTGTTTGCCCCCCTCCAATTTCGTGTTCTCTAGCTACTTAACATTTCTCTGTGTTAACAAGCTAGCTGCTAACTTTGTCTATCCGTCGCTTGCTATCAAGATTTTTGTGCGCAGTGGGTTTCACAGAGAGATTATTTTAATAATAACCAAACAGTGAATGTGTGTGGACTAGCAAACCAAAATAATGAGCTAAAAGCAGCTTAAACAATTTGTAGAGCAGAGGGAAACTGCAAACTTGGTCGTAATTTTCAGTGTGAGGAAGTTCTGACAAGTGTGCAAACCTCTCTGTGTGTATCAACATGTGCAGAGTGGCTCTACAATGAGCCTACGTGCTCCACAGTGATGACTCCTGGCCTAGTTGGGTGAAATATGGCGTCTCTGCAGCACAACAGTCCCACTTCCACTGTCCAACTCCTGCAGAATGAGCCCTTTGTTTCTGAGCTTGGATTTTCTCCTCTCCAACCCTCCAGTAACCTAAAGAATTTGGCTAAAGAGCATCATAGAGGTCTATAAATAGAGTGCTAAACAAACAGCAACAACAAGCTGTGGGCTTTGTTGTATGACAGGCTTGAAAGCATGGGATTGATGGCGTGACGTCTTACTGGGGCGGATGGGCTGATGGAGGTGACGTAGCCTCAGCTGCCTTATTCCTCTTAGTGGAGGTACAAAAATGCAGCTCCCTGCTAACCCAAACCGTGGGACCGCTGAGCCCCTGTTGAGCTGACATGAAGTTGGATTGGTTCATGTTAGCTTCCAGGAAAAGGGTTTTGCACCAATAAGACTGCAGTGAATAGTGAATTGAATCCCCATAGAAAACAACATTCCTCCACCCTGCATCTAGCGGAGAAAAAACAGAGTTTGATAGTTAGAGGGAGAGAAGTGGGTTACAACATTTCTCTGTGTGTGTGTATGTGTGTATGTGTGTGTGTGTGTGTGTGTGTGTGTTATATAAAGCTTGCCATTTGACGTGACACAGCATGGCACACACACATAAACCCCATGGAGTCTCTCTGTAGGCAGTCACTGGGTTTAGTGTGTATAGATAAGGAGCAAATGAGCCCTCTTTTCTGCATACTTACATAATGCTATACATAACGCTGGGCATGTTTGGGAATCTGGGCAGTGTTCCAGGCCTGTCTCCAAAGTGTGTGTGTGTGTGTGTGTCTGTCTGTCTATCTTAGTGAGAACTTTGGATCTGTGCCAGAGATGTCTCAGAGGAAGTAGCCAGCAGCTCTTTCTCTCTTTTCCCTCCCATCTCCTTATATATGAGTGTGTGTTTGTGAATGTGCATACACACATGCAACTGCTGAGCACTGTGAAACCACAGTCCACGGGCTTGAAGCTCAGCTGAGTTATAACCAGTCAGAAGAGCAGAGAGAATGAATCGTCCCACAGATCCTCCCCCTGAACATCGGCATTTGTGCCAACCGTCCTGAACGTGTCTGTTCTGTCTGAGAACATGGACAACAGTTCTGTCTTTATCTTCTGAGGAGTCAGAGGTCAGCGACTGTACGCAGTAGTCACCAAGGCAACAGGCACGCTCAATCTTGCGCTTGTGCTTTCGAGGAAGCGAAGCCTTTGATTCTCCGAGAGATAGTATGTTGAAACGTCTAGATGTTAATGTTGTGGGCTATAGAGGGAAAGGGGAGTTGCTTGCTCATGATCAAACAGATGTCGGGATCTGTCATGACTACCCAGAGAAACCCAAATGTGTCAAGCTGATCGAAGCTCCAGGCCTAAGTTCTGCTGACTCCAAGATCCATAACATTGATCCATGCAAATGCATCTTCAAGATGAGAAATAACTTACTCGGATCCATGAAAATCACAGGAGTTATTCGACTCTTTGATTTCAGCAGGACAGAATAAAAGCAAGTAGTAATGTGGAGAAAAAGAACAAGCAGCAGGAGGAGACGAGACAAGACGATGCTCAAAGCCAGAAACCTTAAACAAGAATTCTTTGCACTCCCTCCAACAACAGTTTTCCCCTGTTCATGGCTCTATGGATGGCAGTGTTGGTTGTGGGGTTGGTTGATTGGACAGCTGGCCATAAGAAACTACAGACATGAATAATGGACTGATGAAAGACTTACCAAACTAACGACGTATTTGCATCTTTCCATCTGGTCCATGATTAGTCAATGAATTTATTCAGATTAATCATTAAACCAATTTTTCATACATCATAACAAACTGAATTTGGGTTTTGTACTGACAAAACCAAGAAACTTACAGACATCGTCTGGACTTTGAAAAATGGATGGACATTTTTTTTGTACTATTTTCTCGACCAAGCAGTTAATGTGCACATGAGCAGATAATGAAAATAATTGTTAGTTGCAGCCTTGGTAATAAGCAAAAGTTAGCATGCTAACATGCTAAGCTAAGGTGGTGAACAGGGTAAAATAAAATACCTGCTGTTACCATTGGTGAGAAAACCACATAGACTGGGACTGCACACTCTTAATCTATTAAGATCAACTAAAGAGCTATCGACAAGCTTTCTAGGTAATTTGATATTTAAAAAATGAAAGCTAGTTTGAACTTGTTTTGTATCTTTTTATCATGACTAATTGAAATTGGTAATATAACTGCATACAGATATTAGCTATATATCATCTTGGGGGTCAGTCTATCCTGTCACTGGCCTGAAATTTTCTGTTGTTGTGGAACTTAAAGCACCAAACTCGACGACTGAGTCACAATCCATGAAACTTCAAGAAGAAAGCCTCAGTTTATGTACTGTGCTACTTACACCCTTAAGACTAGTAATATCAAGAATGTTGTTTATAACTGTTGGCACATTGCGCAGAACAATCCACATCTGGAAAATATTCTGAGGAACCAATGTCTACTTTTAAGTTACTTTGGCAGTTCCTGTCACTTTGGGACCTAGTTAAACATTGAGGAGCATCAGTACACTCGCTCTTCAGACTACAGAGTCAGAGAAAGTGCGTTACTGGGAGTTCACAATCAGGTTTTTATGGGTAATGTAACCGTTAAAGCTGACTCTTTTACTGCACGAGTGCTGCTGAGAGGAGGGTGTGTTTACTTGTGGCTATATATTAACACTGGTGATATCTGTTACAAGATCCAGGACACTGTCCTGCCTCCAACACCACACAGTGTACACAATTACACCATTGTGTACAGGAGAAGGCTATCTGAACCCCTGCTGATAGTGCTGAAAGAGGAATGACAGGCACACAGGTTTTAATGTTTATTAAAGGCTTATTATGACTTTAAGTTTCTTAAAGCACATACATACATATTCCCCATGTGCTGAAGCTAATGCTTCATCTTTATTCATTTAGTTACCAACATACTGTATTACAATTCATAGTATTGCCTCTTTAGCCAAATGTACCTGGTGTTGAAGTGAAACTCAAATATGGTTATTTTTCCTTGCCAAGAGTTTTGGTGTGTCCAAATGCAAAGTACATTTTTGCACTTGCTTGTTTTTTAATTTATGTGCATGTGCTTAAGTCACGTGAGACATACCATGGCCAAACAACAACTATTGCTGTTTTGTACCTGTTGTGGAAAATCCAGAGATGTCGATGTAGGACAGCCCCTTTTTTAAATTTTTATTAATGCAATCTTTTTCTGTGATTTATTTACAATAAATGGATCAAACGTATGCTGAAATTACTTTATCATGATGCTGTTTTGTAAAAAGTCCAAACTCATGCTTTGTCTGGTCTGATCTGTTGTCATCAATCAATCAATCAATCAAAATCAAAGATTAAAATAGCTTTTTTATTCCCAAGAGGTATTTTTGTTTTTATTTTGTTTGTTTAATCTGTCCAAAAATTGAAATGCAAAAACTACAAATTGATGTTTTGGGGGGCTTTATAAACTGGACTATATCCTAGCTCCAATAAATTACTGCCTTTAACCCAGAAAGAGGCTGGCACATAACCTGCCATAACACATTTAATTTGTGCAAATTAAACTAGGGCTGCAACCAATGATTATTTTAATAATCGATTTTTTTTCTCACTAAAGTTACATTTTCATAAGCCACTGAGAGTATTTTTAAACTATTCATAACTTAAACTTAATTTGCGTTGTGTTGCTGTTGCCTCAGCAGAGTGGCTGTCACCCTGTCAATCAGTAGAGGCTCCGCCCACCTCTCCTCCTCCTATGAGTCATGCGCGTGCATTCACACACTGTGGCCCTCAATTACGAAACGAGCGTACAGCGGAAAAGTGGTTGTACGATCATTTCTATGCAGGACAATTTGGACGTGAGCGGAGGGTACGATCAGATCTCACGTCAGGTCTCAGCTCGTGTACGCAATTTTGAGTCAGCGTGAAGTTCCCATGTCTGAGTCTTATAATTGTTGTAGGCTGTTGTATCGATGCCTGGAGTGGATAGAACTAAACTAAATCGTGCAACAAAACGAATCTATAATGAAATTCGTTGCCAAAGCTTTTAATAATCGATTTTTATCGATTTTATTGATTCATTGTTGCAGACCTACATGAAACAGAGGTGCTCATAACCACATTATTAACCTTTGCACTGTCAGATTAACTACTTTCCCTCATTTCCAGTCAGTGCTAAACTAAGCTAAGCTAACTGGCTGTTGGCTGTATTCATTGTCATGGTTTGAACAGCGATTGGGTGTGCAACATCAGGCGTTCAGTTTAGGAGGTGAATGTGAGGTCATCTTGTCTCTGTGCATTAGGACTAATGCTTATTGTTGTGTGCTTGTTGGCTTAAATGTTTCTTACATGATGAGTAAGATATCAGAGGGAGCTTTGTGAGCAAGTTGTTGTATCTCTAGCTAATCAGCTCTAGCTGAAGCCTGCAGACTTTCTTTGTCAGCTCGCAGGCCCTGCAGCCAAGTTGCCTTCCTTGGAAAGCTTTTGGCTGCTGCTTCTCAGAGCTATAAATCTTACTCTGGGCATTTATGGATGTTTTCGAAGCACTGAGGGGAGTTGCGAGTGTGTGTGTATGTGCATACATGCACAATGGGACCCCAGGCCACGAGCAGTTCCTGGAAGCAATGTTTCCTCGTTCTTCGTTTTCCTGGAAAAGGGAAGATTGAAAATTTGTTTGGCTTTCTTCCCTCCCTTTCTCCTCTGCAGCTTTCCTGCCTCGAGGCTGCTTCAAATTAGACAATGAGTGAGGAACTTGGCAGTGTGTGCGTGCATCTCCAGACGTGTGAGATTGTATAAGTGTGCCTTAGCTGGTATGTTTTTGCTCTAAAAATGATTGATTTGTTTTTTTTTTTAAACACACAAATCAGTATCTGATGTGTTTTACATGTGAGACTTTAACAAGTTGGTGTGCAAGAGTGCATGCGTCTGAGAGAGACAGGAAGAGAGCGAGAACGGGAGGGCAGGGGTCACAAAGTCACAGTGCCACAGGGTCAAAGTGTCATCGCTCTCTGAACTTGATGTTCCTCGAGAGCAGAGGCATGAACCCACCGTTGTCTGACCCTCTGAACCCTGTGAAAATAACACGTTGTCTTACCCTTCACTGAAATATCTGACATGTTAAACCCACTGTATGGTTTTTACCGCATGGCCTTCGCCTTGTAAAAAAATCTTTCTTTTTTTCTGCCTTTTTTTGACAGGAAAGCATGGACCGCACCTCCTCTCGCAGGCCTGAGGAGCTGATTGTTCCAGGCTTTCAGCGCTCGGCCAATCAAAATTTGCCACATCACCATGGTAACTCTTTGCTCCTCATCCAACCTATATCAGATCTATTCACTAATGGAAATCAGAATCTGTGAAATGTGGTCACTATCCCCCAATCTCTTTATCTCCTCATCTTCAGGCTGCATAGACAAAAAAGGCCAGAACATAGTGTGATATTTTTGGTGTATCTGAGCTTGTTGAATGAAGCACATTTCCACATATAACATGTCTTAGGATTGCATTACTTGTAATCAAAACTATTCGACAACTTGCTATCACAGCCAAACATCAAGTAAGTACAACAACACAAGACATGTCAAGTCAGCTAATATTTGACAACTTACTTGTCCAACAGCAAGTAGACCAGCTCACTGTCTGTCTTTCTAAAAGCCAGTTCAAGATTTACTCTTGTGCGGCAGCCTCGTGCTCAGTCACTCTACTTTTTTACATCCTCTTCTGCCTCCTCACCTCTGCCATTATATCTGTATCGGCTGCTGAACTCGGTTTTGTTGTTGCATGCCCGGCTCTGGGGCCAATTCCCCGTCCTGGGCCTGAAAACCTTCTACTCCCAGAGGTGCAAAGCCACTGTGCCAGTGGTGTAAACACCAACATGTCTCTGTGCTCCATGCAGTTCTGGCAGCTGGGCAAACTAGAGAGCTGAGAGCTGATGGTTCAGACACATTTCAAAGCTTGTCTCAAGTTTAAATGGTGCCAAAGTTATTTAAGGTTTATGTAGAAAGTGTAACATAGTATCACCGCTGATTGAGGGTTAATGTTGGAATAAGTGGGTGACACGGTTCTATCCATATTTCACTCATTTCCCTTTTTCATACTTTTCTTTATGGGATCTCTCCACAGCCAAAATTTATTTGCTGGCCCACTGAATGTTCTTCCTGTGTTCCTAGAAATCCCCCCTCTTCTCTATCTCCATCTCCATCTAGGACATTGTGTATCCCTTCATCACTGCAGGCTCTGCTCTCCAGATGGACAGGTTATAGACGAGTGTTAAAGTGCCTCCCCCCATTTTTAGCACTCCTCAGCACTTTTTTGAAAAAAAAAGCTCCACACACACACGCATGCATTAGCCTGCTCCCAATATATTCCCAGAAATCCCTTCAGCCATCGTGGAAAATCATGGGAATCCTTTTTGGAAAGCAGCCAACTTCTGGAGAGGAGAGGGTGTAAATTCTCTCTCCCAGACCTTTTTCCCCTCTCGTTCAGCTTGGCGGTTTAGTGGATTGTCTGCTCTGCTGATGTGTGGTGGTCATGCTTGTGTGACAGCATTAAATATGGGTTCAGGTGACTGGGTTGAGTGGATGTGGTGTTTATATAGGCCTGTAGGTCACCCAGTGCCGGGCAGAGAGGAGTTTATGGTAAGTAGGCCATAGGTCTGTGGGGCAGGAGTGCAGATAGTACAAGGTGTGCAGTGGCATACTTCCTCACAGGCTCTGCCTTTTTTTTTACAAGTGGAAAAACCTTTGCAGAATTATTCCCCCGGCTCTTTTCACCTGCACATAGAAATATTGATTGTAGCAATTTCGTTTTGTAGTTGTAGATGTAGTCATGGAAAGTGAAACAGGCACCGCAGTAGAAGTTGGTGAGTTAGGTTAAAGAAACAAAAGAAGTCTCTACAATTGTTATCATAAATAACTCAGAAAGCACTGAATCAAACCACAGTTTGATGACCATTGCAGGTGAAAATCTTTGCGATATGTTCACAGAAGATTTGATCGTGGTGTAGCCCAGCACTGTTATATGTGGTCAAACCAATCATACTAAATAAAAACCTTAACAAGCCTGTATAATTACTTTCTGATGTGTCATATGATGTTTCCTAAGAAGTTAGAGCAGTTCTGCCTCCATTATTGATGATGAAGCGTGGAGGTGGGGCTTGGTGCATTGGAAACATGGCCTCGCACTGCAGACATCAGCGCTGAAGTTAGCCAGCCCCCACTGGTGCAGTGTGAACTTCCTAGAGTCCGGGAAGTTGTGCTTGCTCTGTAAACGAGATGTCCAACTGGTTTGTAATAAGGGATTTAAAATTCACTCATCTCTCGTGCTGAGTAAAAGGGCTCAGTGGGTGGACGTCCTGCTCCATCTCTAAACATCTCTGAATGAGGGTGCAGATTAGTTGATAAGTTGATTTGACTTGAATTGCGTTAAAAGTGTAAGATAAACCAATCTTCAATCATCCTGTTAATCACTGAGTTCCAGTCTGATGCCCTAAAATGTTACATATTATACCTTTAAAGTCATGGACACCAAGACCTTACAACTTCCCATCATGCAACTTCAAGTTAAATGAATGTACTTGCAAGAGACGGATTAAAAGAGTTGTTTAGTAAAGCGCTCTTATAACTGAATAGGTAATGTTCAACAGAGTGAAGTCCAGTTCCAGAAAATAGGACTAAGACTCTGTCCGTATAAATGATTAAGACACTGTAGTTATATAACCAGGTCAGGTCTATCAAATGTCTTCATTGTTTTCAGGGTGAAAAAGCGAGAGTTAAGGTCCCCCAGCTGCTGTTTCATTCTGACTTGTACTCCAGAGAAACATCACGTCAACCTCCCCGACAGACGTGCTGTATATTTAGATCATGCCAGACTCGGGTTACATGCCCTTCATTTTTGCTGGGCCTGTCTTTCTGATGATCTGATGACATGTGTCTTAATGCATACCATGGTGTTGACTGCATGTAAGCCGTCTCATATACTGTACCAGATTGTATGTTTTTTTTAATTATTATTATTTGAAGCCTCTGTTTTCTTTTGTTGCTTTACCTCTTTGGAGTTAATTCATTGAGCTGCTCGATATAAAAGTCGACTTATGCTAGATACTTCCATCTCAGTTAAGTTTAAGAGAGGAAAACATTCCCCATTGAATTTTCCCGCCCCCAGTTATCATGTGTGGTGACTGAGAGCTGAGACACTAGTTTCACTTTCACTTTGTCCGTTAGGAAAACCTGTGCTTCCTACAATGCAAAATGTGAATACAGTACAACAACAACAATCTGTGTGGTCTCAGTACAGAATAAAAGGATTTGTTGACTTCTTATACAGAATACCAATGTGCATTTTGATGCTAAATATAACTGTATTGTTTTTTATTGCATACAAAGAACCTCAAACGCACTTTGCCCTTGAAAACCCGAACATCCAGCTTTCCTCTCTGACCTCAGGACGACTGTCAGACATCGTTGATTGCAGGTTGCCGTGGCGAGGGACAGAGAGCGCTCGTTCAGTGTGTTCTGGGATTTTACAAGAATGAACTGGCAATGGTTGTAATGTAGGTTTTGTTGACTGATGCTAACCAGAGTGCTGCAGCAGTTCATCTACATTCAAAGTTGCAGTCAGAGAAAAAGTAGGGAGGACGAGACATTTTCATGCTATATGTCCTCTGGATTCCCTGACTGAAGCCAGCAGTGCAGTGTGGGCCGAGTCAGCATTGGGAGGAGGGAGAGGAATGCCAATGATACCATCATTATCCCCTTCAAGCTGCACTGGGCTACATTTCTATGTAAAAGTCCAGCCGGGTTATCAGCCTTAATCACAAAGTGGTTCTTCAGCAGAGAAGGGCTGCACCAGAGAAAACATTCTTGTGCCCCAAATTAAGATGATGGAGGATATTTTTGCCTTGACAGAATGTTGGTTTCAAGTGTAGCTACTTGAGGAAATCTTGTTGGTCAATCAAAACTGACAAATTGGAAGTTTTTTTAGCCTGTCTGGAGAAAGCCTGACTTGCCAATGACACTGAACCGATGATTCTTCACCACCTCATCTGCTGTCAGAGCTAATGTTAAACTTTCACAGAGCAATCTCAAACTGAATAGTTGTTTCCAATAGCAAAAAATATGTCCATATTTGTCGGGCCGAAATACGTCTTAAATGGTGCACTAACCATTGGTAATGCAGAGGTAAACATGGTTAAAGGCCCCAAAATTAGATCTGGTTGTTGGACTTGTTGTTGAACTGTGGTAGCATTGTGTCACAATAAATCAAGTGAATTAGGGTAATTTTCTCATACACTTCTATACAATTAGACTTCTTTTTTTCAACCAATGAAGTCGCCCTCTTCTGGCCATTAGAAAGAATGCAGGTTTATGGCACTTTCGCAGTGACTTCCCTTTTCCAAGTATCAGGTATCTAAGCCCAATACTCCAAGAGTAGCGCTAACTCAATTTCACACTTTAATGACTTACTGAGACACTCGAATGGGACAGAGGAACACTGTTCACGTTATCAGTAACACCTGTGCGTCTTCAACTATGAGAGGTCTGCTGTGGAAAATGCCTTCAGTATATTGCAGTTTTACATTGGAACCCTCTCAGACTGTCCTCATGTGCTCTCTTGTTCTTTTCCAACTGTGTGCGTCCCTCTTTCATGGTCCCCCCAACCCATGTCCTACTCATGAACTCCAGCATCACATGACCCTCTGTCCCAGACTGTCCTTTCTGTGTGCGTTGGTGTGTAGTGTGTACTACTTTGTGATCTGAGATCAGACGGGCCGACTCCTGCTGTTTCTGGTACAGTGGCTTTTTTTCCACTCAGTGGGCTCAGCATGTATGTTCACTGTGTGTGTGTTTGTACATTCAGTACAATGCGTTCTTTTTTCCTCTTAATTCTCCTGTATAATTACATGCACATGCTCATCAACACTGCATAGCGTACATGGTGTCCCAGGCTCTTCAGTGTGCGTGTGTTTGTATGCGTGTGCGTGTATTTTGGTGCCCCACTTTGTCCTGATCATTTGGCCACCATATGCCATGTTAAGGCTGGTGAACGTTCCCTGAGTGCTGTAATTTCTTCCTACAGGAATGTCAGGAATTCTGTGTGTGGTGTCGGGGTGGGACACACATAGGACCAAAGGGCTTTGGACACACACATATAAACACGCACAGAGAAACACATTGAGACACGCCACACTTGTGAGCACATTTAAAGGACCTTACAGTCATTCTGCCCTTAAAGGTACACT
>CAFUXE010001199.1:26420-37765 GCA_903364295.1 Serranus cabrilla | reverse complement strand
CTAATCCCTCTGTCATCACTTGAGCTACTTGAGAAGTGTGCGGTGATGTCTGTTTTTGCAGAGACCCCGTCCTTTTGCCAGTATTTCTCCTTACTTTTCATTATGCTGTCTTTGGGCCTTTTATGCCTTCAGCCCAACACTGACTTTGTTACAGTGATTTCTATCCCTGTAGTATAATTTCCCCGACAAGCTGGCAGGACACATTCGCTTGTAAGACGTGTCTGTTTTGGAAATACTTCTTTTGGCCTGGGAAATGGTCAATAATGACTTTCAGTCTGCAAGTTCAGCGCCATTTGTCCCTGGAGGACAATTGATTTTGTAGTATTTCAAGTATTTTAAGTGTAAATCCTGGACTACTAACAGGTCAGGTTAAAAACGAGCAGTGACTGGTGACTGACTTGTTGATTGTTCTGCAAGAGCAGCTCCAGAGACCCTTTCACCCTGCTTTGGTTTGGTGTGGGTTCATCATGTGGGTGACTGTTGGTTCCAACAACTCTGCCCCTTGAATGACAGGTTTTGCATAATCTGGCCAATGACAAGCTCGTGAGTTAGTCTACTACACAGCCACTGGAAGAAATCCAAGCCAAAGTGAAATCCAACACGGGGAAACTTCAAAACAAGACAGTGTGTTCTCTCTCGTGCACGAGGGTTCAGGACCACAATGTGCTTCTGGCAGTAGTTTGACTGTTGACTATGTTAAATTACAACTAATTAAAGATACAAGTTAGAATGCGGTGGTATTGTCTCGGTATGTTCAGTAGCTGTGGGACAAAAGGTTAGAATGCAGAGCTGTGTGCTCAGACTAAAACAAGACCCCTTTAAAAATGATTCCTGACAAACAGTCACTTTTTAAATGAGACAAGTATAATCACTAGTAGGAGTGTCACTGCTGTACCATTGTTGGACAGTTGATTTGTAAAGATCAACAGAATATTGGTTTTAAGCCCTGACAGCTAGGGTTGGGCCAGTGTGAAACATCTTCAAACCAGTTTGATTAATTATGACAAACACAGGACTGGACCAATATATCGAATATAACCACAACTCAACTTGGTGGCAGTAATGCACCTCTAAGCCAGCAGCACGTCCATTTATAAACTATAATGAATAAATATAATATTAGAAATAACAGTAACTATTAGTATTGTGTTAAACTTGCTTATTACTATTACAGATGCAATAAAAGTCTGTTTTAACGGCATTACCTGCACTGTGATTTCTGCTGTTTTCTGTCAGTAACTTGTGTGGAAGGCAAAATGTTGAACACATTTCTGACTTCAGCAAAGCAGGAGGATTTTCCAGTTTTGTTGTTTCTCCATCATCTCTGACTCCTGCAGTGGCCATGGCGTTTTTAAAAGTGCAGCTGCAGGTCACCATTAAGCTATGCTGTGTCATTTGTGCTGTCGAAACCAGGACAGCCTTAAACACAAGAAACAGAACTTTTCATGAGCAGACTGCACAGTTTCTTATTTTAATTATTAAAAGTTACTTTACTGACTTTGTACCAGCTTTGTGTTACTGCAGTGTGGGCAGTGTGTGCAGACGAATGATGTTTAGCTTCGGGGGGACGCTGCCCACACCGTGGTAACGAGATGCTAGTTCAAAGTTGTGAAAGTAGCTCTTTAAGTCTTTCATATTAACTGTAAAAGCTACTGAGAGAAAACATGAATAATAAACGTGAATGTGATCATTCTGGTTCTTCTTTAGAGAGGTTCCTCTACAGTCCATGAAAGATGATTTCTAATGAATCTCAGCTGGTTTAGATGGTTAAAAAGTATTTTATTCCACTGAGGTGAGCAGATTTCTGTCACCGTCACTCACTTTCTCCACCTCTCCTGTCCACCTCCACAGACGACGACGTGGACCTGGAGCAGCTGGTGAATGACATGAACTCCTCCATGGAGAGTGTGTACTCTACACAGGCAGACACTGCACTGCTCCTGAACAACGGCCATGCACACGCTCCGCACCACCACCACCACCACCACCCTGCCTACCCGGGACAAGGCCAGGTCCACCGTCGTCACACCCCGCCCCTGCCCACTTCCTCCCCCTCCAGGGAACGGCTGCTGCACTCTCAGCCCATGCACATCCAAGCCGTCAGGTACAAACACATGACCTACACTCTGTTCTTTTCCCTTCAGATGTGCACAAATAGGTGGAAGAAAAAAAACTAAGAGAAGTATTGCTTTTGATTTTCCTGGATTCAAGCGACCAATTTTTATTTTAGAGTTGAAATTGTGAGACCTCATATCAGCAACAAACCAATTTCAGCCTTTAGTGCATTTTCTCATTTATATTTAATTTAATCAGAGACATTGAGATTAAAATCTCACTCGTAGGTGAGACACAAGCCCAGAGAAAAAACATACAAAAGTAGTATTATAGTACATAGTAAACATGGTAATGATAATGATACGACATATCATTTTAATAATAAAAATGGCAAAGACTTTAATTATACATTCAAATATACAGCAAAATGACAAATAATGGATAAATGCATTGTGAAATATCCATTCAGATACCATATACTTTTCATCTGTGTCAATAAATTACATTGATTAGAGTGTAGCAGCAGCAAAAAAAAGACATATCTGAAACAATGTTTCTCTAAATTAGTAACGAAGTCACTACAAACTTTGTTTTGGCCATTTCTTTAAAAGATTTTTTATCCTGTTGATCAAATGTCAAAGATAAAAGTACGTTTTTTAGTCTAATATATGTTGTATGCCGTATGTTTTTCTATACCCAAATGTTGCCCATCACCATGTATTTACAGTGTTTTCAGTCTTTCACACCAGCTTCAACATCAGTGTGTGTGTCTCCCTCTGCAGGTGCCTGCAGGAAGAGCACCGGCTGCGTCCAGCCTCCCTGCCTGCCATCCCGAACCCTTTCCCAGAGCTCTGCAGCCCAGCAGGCTCCCCTGTCCTCAGCCCCATACAGACCTCCAACAACCACGTAAGCACACCTGTAACCACCTCACCTGCACTGCAACATGAGATGTAAGGGACTTCTTTAGAGGGGGACATTTTCACCAGTATGGCAGTTGGTATAGTGAATATAGAGCTGGAATTAAAATAGACCTTTTCTGTGTGGATTATGCAACAATTTTGCACGGATAGGATTATGAAAAGCAAATTTCTGAAACAAATAACTTAAATAACATAATTATACACTATACATTAAGTTCTGTAAAAATGTTTTCATATTGGTGCATATCGGAAAACATGGACACTGATACTGATAGATACTGACTGTGATAGGCTGGATATAATCAGCTGATTGATAAAATAGGCGGGATCTAATTTGATAACCTTAACTTGACCACCATCACAAGAAAGAGAGGGAGAGAGTGTGTGTGTGTGTGTGTGTGTGTGTGTGTGTGTGTGTGTGTGTGTGTGCATTTTGAAACCAGCTGACTGGCCTGTTATGTTCAGGTCAGAGCAGCATGTGTTGACTTTGGCTGCCTTTCCTTCCATTGCACAACAGCTCTCCCTGGGTTATCTGACTGTATAAGTGCATGTTATTGTGGAATCATCATTATCAATCACACATCCACACACACACACACATGCAGAGTGACAGACATGTTTGGCTGTGGACAGAGGTGAGCAATGTCTCCAGGATGCTGCAGACAGAGCGCAGACTTCCGTAGCGGAGCCGGGAACACGGCTGGGAACGTCTGCAGGTCTGATCTCTCTGAACTTTCTGAATCCGTCTGCCGGCTCAGGCAAGACAGGCGCCCATTTCCGGTTCACACGCTTCAACCTTGGCTCTTAACGTCACTACATGTGTGTGTGTGTGTCAGCCTTGCCCTTCCTTCCCGCGGTAGAGCCTCCTGTCCCAGGAATGTTCCATCTTCCCTCTCAAAGACGACATGTTCAGGATGCCCACCCTGAACAATGAGAGTTATTTTAGATGCTCACCCGTTCTTGCGCTCTCACACACACCGATACTCGCATAGGTGGCATTATTCATTTCATACACATACATACGCATGATAAGAGGAAGCATCATTTTTTCGCATTTTGTTGACATCATCTCACAAGGTCTGGAGCCAGAGAGCAAGTTTGCAGTTTGTACAAAGGATCTTTTGTGTGTTTGAGACTATGAGAGCTGACCAGATGTTGCAGCATGTCTCTTTCCCAGAACATCTTCATTTTGCCACTCAGTACTTGCTTCAGATAGGAAATACATTTGTGTTTGACTTTTTGATTTTAAATGCAGTTAGGTATTTTCTTAAAGGCGCATATGCTTTGTAAGTAATGAGTCACCAATGTCAAACTGATTATGGCTCAGAGCTCTGGCAGCATTTTGCTCTTTCTTTACTGCATGTTTCGTGGCATGTCACCAGGTTGGAGTTGGCAGGAAATTCTTCAAGACTGCTTAATGACACAAAAACAGGAAGATGGTAGTATTCTTCCAGCGTGAACAGCGATAAAGCTCTGGAAGGAGTAGAAAGCAAATGGAAAAAAACACTTCCAACATTCCATCATGTTTATCATCGTCAGCAAAAGAGAAAAACCTTTTGGCTGAACAAGCAGAGGAGGTGGCTGGGAGATAAATGTGTGGCTGGAGGTGATGGGGATCATGGGAAACAAAAACCACCAATGTGAAGACATATCACTAAACTTTTATTAGTTTTCCACCATTAAATGGAATGGCAATGATACGTGAATGCTTAAAATGCGACATGGAGTAACTTTATTGACATGGTCGGTCCTGACTGAAATATCCCAGACAATGTATCTTACTGACTTTTGGTTTGTTTTATGGGCAAATACCTGCAAAACCAATGTTACACATTACAATCAAACTTAATTTGTGATTTGTGTTTGCCCTGATGAATCCAGTTCCTGAAGACTCATGGGTGGCCAAAGCTGTCAAATTAGAAACCTCTTTTGTTGTTTTTGTTGCCACTTCTTCTACTGTTTATATACACAATATTCTCCGTCAGTTGAATAACCCAAATCGTTTTAGCTTTTTTGTTCTTCTGTAAATTATTTTCTTCTCCTCTTCATCTTGCTGAACCTGCTCCAGTATTGGCAATACCGTCCCGTTCTCAGGAAAAACTTGCAGAAATTTTTTCAAGTTTGGCACAAGAGCCACTTAGACTCAATGAAGAACTGATTAGATTTGAGAGTTTTAGGTCACTGTGACCTAACAAAATACTTCTCAATCCATGATGATGTAGTGATGAAATTTTGTATTCAGAAGGTCAAAGGGCAACTTCACTGTGACAAAAACTTTTCTGGCCATTATTCAACACACCTTAGGAACAGAAGGGGAGTCATTTGATCAGATCTCTGAGTGGGGACACCGAGCTTGGGTGTCCACCTTAAAACTGTGGTGACTGTAGAGAATAGATCTTCTGTATTGCTTGGTTAAAGTCGTGTGTTAAGCATCCACTGAATTTGTAGCTTCATTGCAACATCCATATTAGAAGCATTTCCTACAGTCATGGTGACATTTACAAGCCTGGACAGACATGGGTGTAAACCTTGCATGCAACACTGCAAAGACCAACACTGTCACTGCCCTTGGACAGTTGGTCAGTTGTTTAAACTGAGTTTGAGCCTTTTTGATCTGTTTAACTTTGTGTACAGATATCTGTGTACTCGACATCATTGCAAGTGAGTGAAACCTCGATAATGGTTGAGGCTTAAATGAAGGTTTGAGTGGATGATTGGAGATGGTTGGGTTCATGTATTGACCTTGAATGGTTAACATCAGGATAGCTCAATGGTCGGGGGATTGGATAGGTTTCCTCTCACAAATCTCATCATGCTTCCTTTTGGTTTGATTTGTCGAGGAATTGAACCCGGGGACAGGCTTTAATAATTTCTTCATAGAAATAGCCAATCTTCTTGCTAATGGTCTTGTTTGATTATGTTGGTCTTGTAGGTATCAGTGTTAAATGAAAACAGTTTATTACCAGTTAGAAACTCCTTGTAGCTGCTGTAGCAGTGTTATGAACATCTTCCTGAACTAGCCCCAGTATTAAGTGGCCTCCTTTGGTGGTTGCGTGTGGAACCATCGTGCACTTTAATCCTTTCTAATGCCATGGCTAGTCTTCGGCTGATTGAATGAAACCTTCACTGATCAAATCACTTAAGTTCAGCAAGACCAGCGTCACACTGGCCACGACTTTAGCTCCAGACTTTAGTGCCTCTGTTGGCATGCTATGTTGTGTAACGTCATATGTAATCGAAGAGCAAGGCTTATGCACTTGTGAGGGCTGAGAAGATGTTTGAGAATATGTATGCATGGGTGTGTGCAGTTGTCTGAAAAGCACTGAGGACAGCTTACACAACAATGCCGACGAGACTCTGAGACGTACTGTGCGTTGGTCTGCAGACATAGTTGCATCTTATTTGCATTGGCATGGCTCTATCATAGGATCTCTCTCCCTCCAGCTGTAGAGTTGCCGTCTGAACATTCTTCACTAAGCTTCAGTCTTTCTCAAAGGGATACACAGCTTATATTATGAGGCAGTAAAACTGTGTGCGTGACATGACAGGTTTATGACCTGCGTTATCTTTGATCAAATAAATGGATTTGTCCTCAGGGTGTCGTGAACAGGCTACCATGAACAGATAGTGAACAAGTTGAGAGGAATACCTACCTCATGGTAAATCTTATTTATCTCTTTACATGAGGTCTAGTAGCTGCTAATGCCAGCACTTCTTCAGCAGGCTGACTGTAGTTAACGTTGATCTCTGATAGCAGCCGTTTCCCACGCAAGTTGTGGCAGCGTTACGCCACACAGTTCAGTCATGTTACACTGGGTTTCACAAGAATTTGGTCAGGTCCTGTCTGTCATCACTGGGTGAATGGGTTTGCTTTGGCTTCGTGACTCAGGCTGTAACGCAACTCCTGCTTTTATTTGTGGCCAGAGACGCGGCACGTCGAACATCAGGCATGGCAGTGAGGCCCAGTGGTTAAAGAGAGCATCTCTCAAGCAAAGAACTCTGGTTCAAGCTCCCCGTGTTGGCAAGCATCCACCCTGCTGAAGTAGCTTTGAGCAAGACGCTGAACCCCATCCAGCTCTGGGTTCACTGCTCTTTAAACGACCCTGACCTTTGTCCTCCCTGAAGAAGAGGCAAGAGAAAAGAAGGTTTTAATTGGAAAACTGGGATGTGAAAGAGACAGTTTCTCATGACTTGTTATTTACTGCGTGGTCTGATTATTGAAATATTTGCTGCTTGCGAAATATGACAAACATTCACAGAGTGATCGATTGTGTGTTTTACTTTTTTAGCCATGTTGGGGGTGTTGGTCAATATAGTCTGTCCATCACTTTGGTCCAGACTGAAACACCTCAAATATTGGATGAACTCATGAATTTTTGCATAGAAATTTAGAGTCCCCAGAGGTTGAATCAAGTGATTCTCCTCTTTTCCAGGTGTTGTTTCTGGACGGGGCTGACCACATCATACAAAAATAGTAACATTATAGTTGCTAAACATGTAATACTGGAAAGCAGCAGCGATCACAGCTCCAAATCTTGAATGGTGTGTCAGGGTGCACGATAGCAGCAAGTATACAAAGGAACAATATTTTGACATATACTGAATATAATGGACGGCCTGACGGCTCGCCAAAAGTGAAACCAAAACGTGTCAGTCACCACCTGGTGGCTGGCTGCAGTATAGGTCTGTAAACCCCTTCCTCTTCATGCCAGTAGATGGGAAATGAGCCAAACAAAAAATGATGGTTTCTGGCATTTTAGGTAGTTTTTATCACAATTTTTTCTTGATATATATAAGTGCATGTAATGTCATGATTGACATGTGATTGGTTGGGTGGGTGCTTGGACAGGAACACGATATTGCAGCTCCTTCAGCCAACCAATGCTGCACAGACTCCGGCTCAGTGGAGGAAAGTGGAGATGCATTGTCCATTCTTTGTACAGCCCATGACAAGCCCTGAGGAAGAGCACCGGGACTTGAGGCCAATTTAACGTAGTGGTCAAACCGAGTCTTTCACATGATGCCATCGGACCAAAAAATACTTTTTTTTATATAGACTTGCATTAGGAAAGAGATCTCTGTAAATCAGCGAAACATGTTTTTCAAACATCATTAACTCTTCATAATGAGTCCTTTTGCTAACAGAATCTAATTCATGCTGCCCAATAACATTTGAAAATCAAAGACATTAGACGTGGTGGAAGATCTGAATAACCTTGTACATGGAAGTTGAATTTCTTGAGCTCAATGCACCACTGAGCAACTTTCATAGGATTGAATGGAGCCCTGCCTCCAATGCTGTATCCAGCTCTCTTTATACGTCCATGCTCAATGGTCTGGAGGCAATGTTGAGGTGGAGTTGTCAAACTTTTTCTTGTTGTCTGCAGGCAGTTTCGACCTCACTGTCTTCCTTGCTTTAAATGTTTGGATGCATTTTGAGATTATTCAGCATTGATATTGTTCAACTATTGTATGACCACTCTGATAAAACCGAACCTCACACTAATCAAGGTTCTCTTTGATTTAAGGTTCTCTTATATTTCCACCATCTGGGTAAAATGATCACCATCACTATAAAATGATTCTGAAAACAGTATTATAAAACCACTTAGCACAGAAAACCTAATAAAGGACTGTGTTTTACCTTGTATAATGCCTTTTATGGTTTCAGTTACTGCTTGAAGAAAGTTGTAAATAGCTGATTGCAAGAGTTGACAGTACCTCCAAACACTTATTTATTTATTATGGCTGAAGTACATATGCTGTAGCATTATCATACAACTAATTTAAGTCTGAAGCTCTGAGTCACACACTCCCTCTGTTTAGGACTCATACCTCCCCCTCTGTCTGTGGTCAGCTGATAAACTTCTGCACGCAATGGTCTGCTGACCCACTGCAATCAGATCAGGTGCATGTGCACATGTGTGTGTGTGTGTGTGTGGAGATGGCAGTGAAAGCCTGTACAGCAGCGTAAGCTTATAATGACATGGATATATGAGCTTTATGGTCAGTTAGACACTAACGATGGTTTATGTTAAATTGAATGTAATTCAACCAAGTAGGATATTCAAACTGTGTGTGTGTTATGAAGACTTCCAGCACTTTTCAGTTTCTGTCATGCAGCAAGTGTTTTACATGCTGAGCAATGTGATAACACATTGTGATTTCTTAGGGAACATAAACATCTCTGAGACACACACACAAATACAAACATAGTCGATTGTGCTGTCTGAGGATAACACGTGTCAGACTGGAGCTACAGTTTTTCACATACAAAACAATTGCAAGCAGTTATTGATGAGATCTAATAGTTTAAAGGTGCAATTTGTTATTACTCCATTACCCCACATGCTTCAAAAATAGTGGGCAGTATTTCACCTTGTACAAGTATGACTTATTTAAAGTAGAAATGATATTCAAGATTATATAAAGTTAGACATGCAATAAGCCTTCCATGTCTCCATGGGGCTCTGTAATGTAGAATAGATGAACCTTTATTTTAGGTAATTTCTCCCAGTTTGGGATTCAGAAATTCTTACTGTCTGCATCTGATTTTTGAAGTTAAATGTTCATTCCTGAAGAGGGAGTTCCCTCACATTCCTGTTTCTTTTGATTTTGTCAAGCAAGATCAATGATATTCTGTACATGGCTTTCATTCTGCTGTGGAATTGAGGATGGAGAGCTTCGTGTTTCCTGCTCAGACAAATTACATGAAGGATGATGTGTGGATGGGATCTTTGCATGGAAAATAAATCACCATGTCAACTTTTCTGCCAATTTTTTTTGCCAGGTCAAAATGTGATTCATGTTCTGTTTTATTGGATCACTTTCACCAACACCCACATGACTTTATTTTGTAAAACCTTCTGGTGATTCTTACATGAGGAAGGATTTCCACAACTGACCTGTAGATGTCTGTCAGTCTTTTGGAAGCAGACTGACCGTCTGACATGTGTGTGTATCTCTGTATTTGTGTGTCTGTGTGTGTAAGACAGTGTGTGTCACTGTTGGGTCGTGGGGAGGTGGGGAGGTGAGCCACTCAGTGAGGCTTTGTGGTGGCGCTCCAGTGAGGTGAAATTGAGTTTGGCCTGTCTGCAGAGCTAATCAGCTCTGTCTGGCTTGAAACCCGACCACTCACAGACATGAAAGACAACTGATGCTGTAATAGACCAGGGTGGGAAGTCACCACCAACCAGTCTTCAAAGACAGCTGTCATTTGAAGGTTTGTAGCTGTTGGTGTAATAAATTGGACTATAGTTGGATAATCTAAGAATTAGTTGTCGATCTATGGCCATTCAACACATTTTTGTTCAAGCTATAATATGTACTTTGTCCGCATTAAAAAGTCTAGAAACAACTACACCTATATTAAATATATTAGTGATTTGTGTTCTTACATTATCCCAAATTTAAGTTCTGTATTCAAGTAGAGTCCTAAGATGAAACGAGTATCCAGTACCCGTAATTGTGAAAATGTACAGAATCTAAATGTACAATTACGGGTATCATCAGAGGAAAATGTGTCACTATCCGTACTCAAGTGTAGTCCCTCAACCCTAGAGTGTGTTTTGTTATTATGATGTACCACACCAGCTTCCATAGGCTTTATTACATTTTCATTTGGCTGTGGTGCAGTACAAGTTGACACTTGCTTGAGATAACAATCTGTATGTGTTAACTTCCTACCTGATTGCTCTCCTGCCACTTATTTAAAGGAGCAGTGTGTAGGATTTAGTGGCATCTGGAGGTAAGGTGCAGATTGCAACCAACTCCATCCACCCCTCCCTCCCCAAGGGTGTTGGATAACCTACAGTGGCACAGAGGTAACATGAGGACATGAAAGACCCTCTCTAAAGCGTTTCTAAAGCGTTTGGTTTGTCTGTCTTAGGTTCCTGTAGAAACCTGCTCTCTATGTGGATATCAAGGCTCATTTAAGCTAACGACAACGTAGCGATTCTTAGTTTGTAGGTGATTTCTGCCTACATCCTACACAGTGGTCCTAACATCTTGTTTGATGCATAAAGAAGTGGCCAATAAGCAGTTTCCTTTACATCCGTGTTTATCTTCCAGGTTTGGTTTTGTGCTTTAACTTCAGTGCAATCATGACATTATTTTGAACATTTTACATTTCCTTTTATCGCAATGGTGCATAAATACTGAAACATCCCAGAATGTATCACTTGTACTTATATATTCAAACAAAAAGACAGTGGCAATCCCTTGCCCTGCCCCCCCAAACTCTGAATGAATCACGATTGCTTTTACAATCAGCAGGTCGTATTACTGTGGAATAGATCTGCTCTGGCTTAAACATTGTGTGCGTGTGTGCGTGCGTGTGTGTGTGTGTCTGTGTGTGTGTGTTTGCGTACA
>CAFUXE010001199.1:10932-23401 GCA_903364295.1 Serranus cabrilla | reverse complement strand
GTGGAGCACCATCCTATCCTTGGCCTTGGTAAGAATGCGTGTGTGTGTATACTGTATATGATGGACGTGTGTGCACCCAGCAACAGATATGGCACAGTTTTGTGCTATATCCATGCTTCTTTTGGCAAGGATTCTACTTTGTGCATCTCTGTATCTGCATTGCTTATGTGCAATGATAAAGCAGTTTATGAAACAGCTGTCTGACTTCCAGCAGGGCTGACCATCACTAATATGAGTCAAAATCTGCTATAGTATCAGGTATATTTTCCAAATAAGGTCAACTTTTGTTTTCTTTTGCTGTAAAAAGCTGTCTTATTGAAGCAAACTGTGAGACACACCAGTGAAATATGTTGTGAAGATTGATGTCAGCTTTGAGAAAGTGTTTAAAAGTCAATCTGAAAAGAGTGAAATGAGTAATGGAGGGTTTACCTTCCACTACATCCCTGTATGCTTCTCTGAAGGGCGAGTATATGTCTTTTCTGCAGGTGTGTTTCAGGCTTGTATGTGTGCGTGTCTGTTTCTATACCTCTTTTGTGTGTCTCTGCATGGTTGGGGATACTCTCTTGTGTGTAGCCTCAGTGTGTATGTTCACTTGAGCATGGCACGAGTGCTTGTATGCCTTCTATCCGGCTCGGGGCGGGAGGTGTGGTGGTCGTAGGATTAAGCATTTTCCATGTTCTGCTCACATGCCCGTTCCCTCCCAATAATTTGCTCCAAGGGGAAAAAAAGGAAGAAAAAACCCCCACAAAACTCATGCTACGCTTCTTCACTTTTGCCATGTCCCTGTTTGAAGCTTTATTAATGTTTTTATTTTTTTTCCCTGGGTCTGTCTTTGTCCTCCGCGAGGCTTTCCTACCCCTGAGTTGTATTTTTAGAGTCAAAGGATCGCTTTGTGCTTTGCTGCTTGATCTGCGTTTCTGGAAAAAAAAAAGTGCACTGGAGAGATGGAATGTGAGGTGAGGAGAGGGAGGAAGGGAAAAAGAGAGAGAGAGAGAGAGCGAAAGATGAAGGGAGAGAGAGAAAGAGAGACACAGAGAGGGAGAGATTGAAGGGGGGGAAGGGAGAGGCCCGGACTAAAGCGTCATACCAGAGCTGCGAGGAACCAATCGCATTTCTCCGTCGGACGAGCCCCTAGCCTTCCCAGCCAATCAATCTTTCCTTGACCCTCCACAGAAAATTCCCCTGCTTACAGCCAGCGCATGCACACACACACACACACACACACACACACACACACTCAAAAAGAACTCAGACATTTCCACCTCTAAACTGCAGCCAGAGTACTTTTTTAGCAAGAAAAGCGACGACAGTTTTAACAATATATATATAGTGTGTGTTTGCCTGTGTGTGTTTTTTGTCTTAATAAAACAAGACTTTGTGAGTTAATCTGCAAGGGAGAATTAGTGCTAAATCCCAGTTCCTGACATTTCATGTGTGTGTGCATGCAGAAGTAGAACATCCTGTCACTATCTATTTCTAAGCTGCCTCAGACTGAGATCATATGCCTCAACTTCAAGAAATGAGTAGACACACACACACACACACACACACACACACAGGGAAAGTAACTGTGTGTCTGTGGTGCCCGGTGAGCAGGTTAGGCCTGTGTGAGCTCTTAATGTGTGGTTGTGTGTTTGTCTGTGGCTTGTACTTTGCTTATGGCTTCGCTTCTCTCAGCAATCAGCCTAAATACATGACATCATCTTCCTGCAATGCCCTCACCAGCACCTCCTCCTCCTCCTCCTCCCCCCTCTCCATCTCATACCACTTCTCCTCTCCACCTTCACCTCCTCCCTCCCTGCTTCACAGTGCTGCTTCTTTTCACAGCCCCTCCTCATTTAACCTCTTACTCCCTTGCTCGTCTCTTAGGAACAGGCAATTTCTTTTTCTTGCTGTGTCATTGTATACAATAACAGTATTAACTGGTGATGTGTTTGTTTATTTGTATCTGTGGATGACCCATAAAAACAACAGAAGTTAGCATTAGGTAATGCATATGTAAATGCTAAATGAGCTGCACTTGTGTGGAGCTTTTTCTAGTCGTAGAGACCACACAAAGCGCTTTCACACTACAGATCATCATTCACCCATTCACACACACTCATTCTTACACTGGTGGCCGAGGCTACACAAGGTGCCACCTGCCACCATGAGGAATTAACATTCACACATCGATGCACAGCGCGGGGAGCAATTTGGGGGTCCAGTACCTCGCCATGGTCAAGGATCGACCTACAGACCCTCTGATTAGTGAGCCACCCATGGGATTTTAGAATACTATATTTAACGATTTTCTCAAAATATTTTTCTCCCACAATCAGCCCTATATTCTATATTGTATATTATTCATGACAATATAACACTTTATTCCCAAAAACTGTCAGAGGACACTGTTCAAAACTGTTTACACTAAACAAGGTCCTCTGGTGACAAGGACACCTCAGAATATGCTTTCAATATTAAAGAGAGAGGAGAAACATGAAGAGAGACGGGAGCTGCATGCAAAAGAGCTGCTTGTTGCGCTGAAAATCAGCCCAAAAAAAAAGAAAGAAAAATGAACAGCGAAACTATAGTTACAGTGTCTATTTATATTTTTAAAATGCTCTTTTCGTTGAATATTTTTTACTGTACGACTAAGCCCTCGAGCAGTGTACTGTATACCCATTTTAAAATCCGTGTTTGTCTCTCGTTGCACCCCTGAGGACAACATAACCCGGTTACATGACTAACACGGTCTGTTTCTTGTGTCCTCATACAGAGAGATGTCTGGAAGACCACGAGCTAGTGGTTCAGGTTCAAGCCTCCATGAGCAGCGACAGTAAATTCCTCTTCAGGAAGAACTATGCCAAATATGAATTCTTCAGGAACCCCCTGGTGAGTCTCTTGCATCCCTAAAAAGTAAATTCTGTGACAGATTCAGTTTAGCACGCATCCTCACACACCCACACACACAGCTGGGGTTCAGCCGATTTTCCAGCCTTGATATTTTTGGATTGGAGCTGCTGATGGCTAATTTCATGCTGACATTCAGAGACTTTACATTTGGTTATTTTTAGCCAAAAGCAGATGCCAGCTGAATATTTTTCTCAGTGTGGTGACAAACCCTCTCTAGCACTGAAAATAAGATTTTTCTCTCAAAATCTTCATTGTTGGTCACAACATCAGTCTACAGCCATGCTAGCAGCTCTGTGAGGCTCTGTTTGGTCCTTTTAGCTAAATGCTTATGTTATCATGCTAACATTGTCCTGAATTACCCAACGCAGTGGCCAGCTGTGATGGCACTGACCTTACATTTAAAAATTAAATATGCATAACTTTAAACTTTAATATTATATAAATTAGGTAAATTAGCTATAGAGAACAGTTTTTGGACAGTTTGTTGGACGTTTCAACATGGAGTTCTATGGTGTTTGATTGTCTTTGGAGCCAGTCTCAAGTGGTCAGTCGAGGAACTGGAGTTTTTGGCACCTCTGCAATCGCTTTTCTTTTCAGCCCTACTAGCTATAACAAGAGTACATTTTTAACACACAATGGCTAGCTTATAGCTGATACTATGCTAACTTTCTGTGTCTTGTGATAAACAGCTAATAATATGCAACTTATAACTTAGCACACTGTAGCGCTTTGTCGTTTTGTTGCCTTGTCAGTGGGAGTCTGAACACAGCCACCAGTGGCACTGTGAGACTTAATGTGCTCAGAGTGACGATGCTAATATGTGATGTTTGCCATGTGCACCATCTGATTCTTGTGTTAGCGTGCTAACATTTGATGATTAGAATGTTTGCAAGTCTTGCAAGTATTGAACAAATAAAAATAATGTTACCTGATGATGGGCTACTTAAAAAATCACCAAAGTGATTCAAATTCATCTCAAGTGTTGAGATTTTTCTGACATCCCTAATAGTCATGAGCCTTCTGTTGAAGAAAGCTCCATAATATACCATAGTTCTGGAGCATATTGACCTGTTCTCTGATCTTCCTGGTGTTGCAGTCATTTGAAGTGTGTTTGGATACAAGCTGAACTATAGTGTGCAAAGCTGTTCATCAGTTTAAGGACACAGACCTGCCTCTGACAGCCAGCGAGTCAGCGTTAGCTGGTTTGCGTGGCATCTTTTGCTGATGTGGGCTCAGCATGGGGTTCTGCTGTTGCGTGCTGGCCGGGTATACGGTGACATTATTGCCCCGGTGATTTAGGTGTGTGTCAGAGCCAGCAGGTGACCTCAGCTCTGTGGTAATGAGCACAGTAAAACACCAGAGTGCTGGCCGCGGCCTGTCAATCACGCTAAGAGTAGCGCTGCTGGCTAAAGGGGATTACATCAGCGGGTGAGATCATACTGCATCTACTCCCAGGCTGGAGTGCCCTCTCTCTTTCTCTCTCTCTCTCTTTCTCTCTCTCTCTCTGTATCTACCGCTCCCGTCCCCACCACTTTGCCTCTGAGTCCTTGTGCTCATCATACACACACACACACACACACGTACAGAAAGAGAGGCGTATTCTGCATAGAGAAACACTACCCCTCTCTGAGCTTGCATATGCACTAAGTGGTTTCTAGTGCCTCCCTCTCCTTCTCTCTCTCTCTCTCTCTCTCTCTTTCTTTCTCTCTCCCTCATTGTCGGTCTCTCTGTGTGTTTTTCCATCCAGAACTTTTTTCCAGAGCAGATGGTGGCTTGGTGTCAGGAGTCTGATGGCTCAATCCCTCAGTCACAGCTCTTACAGGTGAGGCGATGACTCAGTGAAAGGACACATATAGATATCTCGAATTGCACAGATGTACCAACTTGATTGATTAGCTTAAATTACTCCTTCATCTAATTATCATCCTCAACCTAAATCCTAAGGTAGACAGAGTGAGAGCAGAAAAATGCTCTCACTAAACAGGATTTTTATCTTTATGAGGACATCTGGTAGTCCAAAAATATGCATGCACACACACATTTCCTGAAATCTGCTAATTACATTCACCCAGTGTTGTTACTGCCAGATTTTAAGGAATATAGACAAAAACCTGCCTCATTATTTCACTGCCATCTCTAAACACAATTGTTTTTTAATCACCTAGGAACATGTAGACGCAAACATTTGTGTTGTGTACCTTCAGTCCCCCTGCAGTGGTTTTCCCAGTAGACACTGTTTGTCTGTTTTTGCAGAACTTTCTGAACTCCAGCAGCTGTCCAGAGATCCAGGGCTATCTGTACGTGAAGGAGCCCGGACGGAGGTCCTGGAAGAAACTCTACATGTTCCTGCGACGCTCCGGGCTTTACTACTCCACTAAAGGAACATCCAAGGTGATCAATTACTGCTGGGATCCTGAATCCTGATGGTTTGACTTTCAGTTGACACATTTCATGATTAACTTTTGGTGTAAATTAGTTGAGCTGCTATTTTCCAAGTTTATCTTACTGGTATTTGTGCTTTCAGGATTACAGTTGCGCAGTTAACACTTTCTGCCATGAAAAATCATCACTTAAAGCTTTGAAATCAACATTTCTCCATGTTGTTGATGACACTCCTTTCTCTTTTCCTCCCAACTATTAAACAGGAGCCTCGACACTTGCAGCTGCTGTCAGACCTGGAGGACAGTAACATCTTCACCATCATCACAGGCAGAAAACTGCACAACGCTCCCACAGACTACCAGTTCTGCATCAAGGTAACACGCAAGAAAACACTGCAACCGAACAACTCAATTGATCCATTGCTGGCCTACAATCCTTTTTAACTCCACTGACCCAAGTCTGTATGTTCAAGAGAATTAAGAAGAGGACCCCATATTAAAAAGTTCTTGTTTTCTCTTTTTTAAGCCATTTACCAGCACTTTGTAAAAAGGTTTATGACTGTGCTATCATCTGTTTTGATAGCAACAAATTTAATTTTAATTTTAATTTTTAGCATAAAGTGATTCCATAAAATAAGACACGCTGCATTATTAAGCCGTCCTGTCACAGGTGGATGTTAGGTGATCTTAACAGATGCACCTGCTTCCCTCTGCATACATTGTATCTTGTGAGTGTCAAAGGACACAAGAGTTAAAACCGCACAGCGGGGGTTCAAACACACACTCAGCACTGTGTGTCCCACTCAGGGAGTAATCTGTGGTGGGTCACCTGCTGATCTGGGATAAGCCCACTGGGATAAGCCAGGATGGTACAGGGAATCTGGTCCGCCTAACCCCCTCACCTCTCTTACACACCAACCCACACACACACACACACACAGCAGACAAGTAGCGTGTCAGATGCTGTCAGCGGGGGTGACAGTGCAGGATTGGGTAAGGGATTTTTTCTTGGCGGCTGGGGGTGACTGGATAGTTGCTATGGTGACATGAATTAATTTATCGGTAGGGGTTGCATCTAAGAAGCAGTGAGTCTCACGTCCTTGTTACTGATGGAGGGGAAAGGAGTCTCTGCTGTGATGCTGGCGTTGTCCTCACAAGCAGGTCTATGATAGGAATGATCTCGACCTTTTTATTGTATACATGTGTAGTTTTATGTCGATGAAAAAAGAGATTTGATTACACTTAACCCCATTACATTTTAACACAAGTAAAGCTTGAACACACACAAAGACTGAAATTAGTGCAGACGGACTTTGTTCTTAGAAGTATTACAAACGTGGAGCACTGTGAACATTGTATTGTCTACCAAACAATGAGCGGACTGTCGTTAAAAGACTTTGGTGAGCATTTCTGAGTGGTGGAATTATTTTATTATGTGTAATCATATAAAACTCTCTGTCACCATCAGCATGCTATTGTCTATTTTAAAGCAAGGCTATATATCGTCTCATTAAGTAACAATAAAACATTTTTATAAATGAAAAGTTGATTTCATGGGCAGTAAAATTAAGCCTTGTTGAATTTAACTCACTCAGAAGTTTATCAGCTGCAGCATAATTTGGTCTGTAATGACAAGATTAGCTTATTGTGGCTAATGTTAGCTAAAATTAGCAAGCAAGCACAAAAACTTGACTGAATTTGTCCAACGCAACGTCGAAAATAAAAAGCCTGTTGCTTGGAAAATACCCTCTGAAAAACCATAACCGACTGACCCTAACAAACAGAACCACATGGCTAATTATTATGCAGACTGACTTTTATGGTGTGAATCATTAGGAGGCAGTTGGACTGAGTCTCTCACACTGCAAGTCGAGTGTGTATTTTCAGACTAATGGACTAACAGCCCTGTCAGACATAAACAGTGATAGTCCCATCAGATAATGTTACTGTAACTTAACTGTAGCCTTGCCATAACTGTTGACTTATAGGCTTTAATCAACTGCTGCCTTTTATGTGATGCATTTGATTGCATACAATATTCACAGTACCATGTCACAGGTTTGCAGGTTCGAGGACCATTCGTGTTCATGATGAGCATCTCATTTACTTAACGCCCCACTGTGTCCTCTCTGTTTGGTTTACAGCCCAGCAATGTGAGGAGTGACTGTAAGGAGCTAAAGATGCTGTGTGCTGAGGACGAACAGAGCAGGACGTGCTGGATGACCGCCTTCAGACTGCTCAAAGTAATTCCTTTATTGTGTTGTTGTTGTTAAATCCAAAGCTGTGGGTCGTATAACTACACAGTTCATAGGGGATTGTCAGATACTACTAATTGAAACCCAAACCTTGTAGTTTCTTGCTGGTAATAGGTAAGTGATTTATCAGCTTTTGAAAACACAAGCTGATGCCGTCTCCTTTTTGTCCTGCAGTATGGCATAGTACTGTATCAGAGCTACAACGTTCCCCAGCAGAGGAAGTCCAACCTCTCACCTTTCCCTGCACCTGTGGTGAGTATCTGCTCTCCCTCTCATCTCAAGACCAATCCAGATCGATGCATTAATCAGCTGATGGTGAATGTGAATCACTTTGGGGCTGCCTTGAACCTTTGTCTTAAAGGGACAGTACAGATTTTTTTAAGATGGGGCAGCAGCTAAACATATTTTACACACGTAAAAACAAAACAGTGTTAAAAATACTGCACATACAGAAAACGGAAAGCTGCACACTCCTCTGGGAAGTTAACTTTTGAAATGTGATAGGTCACAGATTACTAGTTAATCTGCTCAAAATGTAATAAGTTCCTCATGTATTCATGTCCAGATATTTACATTTTGGCCACAGTATGTATGTTTTGTAGTAAAATACGTACTTTTCCAAGCCCTTCTGAAAACGTTTTTCTATGCGATGTGATGCAGGTTTCTGGCTGAATATATCACCTACAGAAATTGGTACGTTTCCAATTTGAAAAAGCTGAAAAGCCCTAAAAATATTAATTTAAAGCAGGAAGTAAACCTCGTTGCAATAGCATTGCTGACCAAAATTGGCCAGTAATCTACCAAAAGGAGGCATTCCTGGACAGAGGAAAGATCCATAAAAAAAGCATATCGTATCATTAAGAGTGAAGTAAAACAAATGGCAAAATCCAGAAAATGTTTGTACTGGAACTTTTTGAACTTTTTAGACCTTTGACATTATTTTCAGACAAAGGAAACTTACTAATTAAATAGAAGAAACTCTAAATGATTTTAGAGCCAGGAGAGGTTTGTGCTTTTGCTCAGAGGGACTTTTGTGGATGGACTGAAGTGGGTCTGTGTGCAGACAGGATTTGTCATGCTCCAGTGAGTGTGTCTGGCTTGTTTGACCTCTGACCCTTGTCTACCCCCCACCCCACCCATCACCACCCCCTTCTCCTTGTGTACCACCTCCCCCCACTCCCCTCATCTCCCCCACCACCCTGCCACGTCTCTTTAACAGCGGAGTGTATCTGAGAATTCCCTGGTCGCCATGGACTTTTCCGGGCGGACTGGGCGCGTCATAGACAACCCCGTTGAGGCCCAGAGCGCCGCCGTGGAGGAGGGACAGACCTGGAGGGTAAGGAGAGGATAAAGCTTTGGAAGTAAAAGACATTTGAAGCCAAACATGGAAAATATTTAAGCTCCAGTTGCACAACACAAAAGATCTGACCTACAGTGTTTAATAAATGCCATTTTATCCGTAACTCTCCCCGGGTTTCTCGGACTCTGATCTCACCGATATTCTATGTTTTGCCACAATTAATTCAAGCACATATTTTTCTTTATTTTAACCAGTATCTTTGTGCAGAAACCTTTTCCATTTTGATCTAATTTATCCTTCCCCCCGTGTCACTTTTCTTCCTAATTTCAACTGTGAAACAGCTCCACTTATCTGCTGCTGAGATCACAGCTCTGCAGTGCATTACAATGGTCGTTTAATGAACTACAAATTACTGTTTCCACATATTTTAATAAGCCATGGAGGTATCATAAGTCAAAGGGAAGGCCAAGGCTTGATGCTGGGGGGCTGATTTGATCTGATTTTGTTGGACATTTTATTATTTTATGGTTAATGGTAAATATGGTATTGTCTGGTAAATATTATCTTATGGTAAATGTTGCACATGTTCTCCTTCTTCCACATAGAAACGGAGCCAGCGTATGAATGTCCTGGGCAGTCCCAGCCCCCTGCACCCTTCCTCTCTGAGCACAGGTAAATCTCAGTTCAAACCACTGACGTATTCAACTTTAAAGAATACTTCCCCTGCAAAAGGATCTGCACTCTTTGTTACCGTTGAATTCTTAAAGAAAACTTTTTTCCTGCATGCCTCCATGGTGAACAGAGAATACAAAAACAACAGCAAAGCTATATCAAAACATCCTCGTGCAGTATAATCCGGTCTAGGGATGTTAATAATTAACCAGTTACTGTCAATTACAGTTTTGACCGATTTATTAAGTGTCTCACATACATCAATCCAAAAATGTTTAAAAATCAATCTTTTTCAAAACTCAGGGGGAGCGTGCAGCTCAGTCGCACTTTATTTTCAGATAATGATACATGAAACATGCATTTTTTTTTTCACTTTCCTGATTGGACGACCACTCGAGGCCTTCTATTACATGAACACAGAGTTTACGTGCCCTAGGGCAAGTGGCCAAGGATTACTGTCGAGTGTTTTTTGAATTGGGTTTTGTTGTAACTGAGCAGCTTGTTGGGCACTTTAACCACAGCACCCCTGCATGCAAGATCATTATCTTGTCAGTTATTGAGGGTCAGGTTTCGGTCAAAAAAAAAAGAAGAAGGAAGATAAATTAGCATCCCTAATCCAGTTGTATGTTCACTACTTCCCAAACACGTGCATTTTTGCTAAAACATTTACCCTACTTGCGTATAAAAAAAGTTTTAGAAGCAAAAGGGAACACTGAAGCTTCTGACTTCAGTGTCCCTTGTTTACTTGCATTTATCAAGGATATTCTCTGTTTTCTGGTTCTTCTTTCACCATAAAGGCAAGCAAGATAAAAAAAAAAAAAAGTTTTTTTCAAGAGTTCAAGGTAACGCAGGGTGAGTAATTGACATACAAATGGTAATTTTGCAGGTTAAGTATCCCTTTAATCACCTCGTATAGACAGTGTTGGTGTTTTCTTGTTTAGTTTTACTAGTCCAAGGCTTTACACTGAAGTAAAGTGCTTTGATTATAATTAATTTCTAATAGTAAAAAATATGTCTATCTGTCTTTCAGTGATCCACAGGACACAGGTATGGTTTCATGGTCGCATCATGAGAGAGGAAGCCCACAAAATGATCATTCAACAAGGCCAAGTAGACGGGTAAGAACAGCTGTATGATATGTATGTATGTATAAAGGCTGTGAGGCTTTGAGGAAATGAATAAGAAGATGTGTGAAATAGAGACGTCACTGCTGCCAAGAAAAGCTTAGATCTAAAAAGTGTTGGTGTCTAAAAGCAGCTTTTGGCATGACAGTCGCACATTTTAGCCTTTACCCAGAGGATTAAGATAAGTTTCTCGAATAGTCACAACTCCCTCAACTCATGCAGCAGTGTTTCATTTAGCATTTAAACTGTAAAACCTTACACAGTAGTAGTGACATATTTTTCATAAAGCAGTTTAATCATTTCTTCCTGTTGTTTTGTGTGTCAGGTTATTCCTGTTGCGGGACAGTCAGAGTAATCCCAAGGCGTTCGTGCTCACCTTGTGCCACCACCAGAAGATCAAGCACTTCCAGATCCTCCCGGTCAGTAACATTACACGACACTGTCACATTCACTGCTGAAAGTATGACATGATCACTGGGAAAACCCACTGAAATAAGGCACAGTGAGGCAGATCTCTTCTTAAATATGTCAGAAAATCACACATCAATCACAACTCAAAATTGTGCTGACAAATTGAGATCCTCAACAATCACAAGGCATTCCTCCCCTAAAGCATATCCTGCTTTATTGTCTATTTAGAAAATGTTTACTGAGGTAATAAACCAACTCAGAAGTAGGGTCATTTTCTCATAGACTTCTATTCATTCAGCCAAGTTTATGCAAGCACAGGATTTCGCCGGCTGCTTTAGAAAGAAGGCTGTCGACACAGCTTAATCCCATAGTATAAAAAATCCACAGACTGATCTGACTTTCTGCATTCACTTAACATCATTACCAACCATTTTCCAAAGCAAACCATGGACGTTTTTCTTTCCTTCCTCCCAGGCAGCCATCTGTTTGAATTTACTTAAGTACAGTTAAATAAATCAACTTTGAATTTTCAAAGGGCCGGTTCACCCAAATTACATTGGACACATACTTTTTCACTTGCAGAAAGATGATGGGGGCTAGATGCAAATTTAGGGGATCACAGGGACTTTATCCTCTGGTGACCATGACTGCCTGTACAAAATTGAATCCATCCAATAGTTGTTTGAGATATTTCCGTCTGGACCAAAGTGGTCAACTCGAACCAGTTTCTCACGTTACAGCCAAAAAACCTGGTTCCAGAGAGGCACTAACTCTTTGCTGGTTCCAAACCATGAAATGCTTCACGTCGGGGGCTTTGGGTGGGATTATCGCGATCAACAACACCAACTAAAACGCGAATCATTCTTTTATTTTATTAGTTTAACTACAATGCTATTGATACAGACTAACATTAGTGCACTCATGTTAGCTTACAACAAAGGCTAACATTGTTACCTTTTAGTGTTTAATCAAGACAAGCAGCACAAATGTGTCGTACCAGTCGTGTTTGGATGCCAAAGTAGGCTCGCAAAGCCATAAGCAACATTTGTAGGGAGACGCTGTACTCCACTGTTTCTGTTGTTATGCTTGCGGAGACGTTTCCAGGCGTATACAGTGACGTAATGACGTGGCTGAACCAACCAGCTCCAGACCAACACTAGAACTAGGTTCACACTGGTGGAAAAGGGGTTTTAGTACAACATGAAAAGGCCTGCTCTCATCTGTCAAATGGTGTCACATGTTTTTTCAGTAGCTCATAAATGAAAGAAGCGATTTCTATTTTGATGTGTGTTTTGTGTGTTTTAACTGTCCTCTCTTTGGCCTCAAGTGTGAAGAGGACGGTCAGGTGTTCTTCAGCCTCGACGACGGCGCCACCAAGTTCACCGATTTGATCCACCTGGTGGAGTTTTACCAGCTCAACAGAGGAGTGCT
>CAFUXE010001198.1:495613-524671 GCA_903364295.1 Serranus cabrilla | reverse complement strand
TTGGCCAAAAAAAAACGACATGCTATAGTATGACTTTTTGAAAATTTGGCCATTTTGCAACATGGTGTTTTTCTGTCATTTCTGGATATATTGCGCACTAATAAGTATCAACAGAGTATAACTGGGCCATTCAAAGCATTTTTAGACATTTCTGAGAAAAAAATAACTGAGTAGTTAGTCGGACCCTGTTCTGTTTCCAGTGTTATGCTCCGAGTTTTCTTTTATTGGGATATCCACATAGAGACAAAAATATACAGAAATACAGAAAAAACACATAAACGAAAATATATACATACAGAAATATACACAAACAAAATCTGGAATCTGGCATCATAGAAACAATAAACTACAATAACCAACAATTATCAACAAACTATAATGGTCCATATTAAACATTTTTAGGCATTTAAAAAAAATTTCATTTTTGACCAAAATCCGCATGTGAGAGAATTACCTTTTTCTTCAAATTTTGGACATGTCATAATATAGTGTTTTTCTGTCCTTTTTTACAAAAGATTTCACCCTGACACGTGTCAACAGACTCTAATAAAGCTATCCTGTGAATTTGGTGCATTTTTAAAAAATTTGACCCTTTTCGGGAAAAAAACGACATGCTATAGTATGACTTTTTTCAGATTTTGGACATGTCATAATATGGTGTTCTTTCCAACGTTTCTGGCCATATTACGCTCTCATTAGTGTCAACAGACTATAATTAAGCCTTTTTAGGCATTTAAGTGTTTTTTACTTCTACGAGAAACGACATTACGACATGACTTTTTCAGATTTTTAGGCATCTGACATTTTTTTTATTTTTTGGTCACTTCTGGCCATATTATTCTCTAATATGTATCAACAGACTACAGTTGAGATATTTTAAGAATTCTTAGGCTTTTTAAAATTTGACTACTAATACTACTTCTTTGTGTATCAAGAGTAAAATAAGACCATTTTGAGCATTTCGAGAACTTAGTTTTTTTTACTTTTCACTTCCCATTATATGTTTTTCTGTCAATAGTATCAACAGACTATAATTGGTAATACTTCGACACTCTAGTATGATTTTTCAATTTTTTGTTTACTTTAATTTCTATGATATTCGTTGTGCATAGATTTTGAAGACATTATCACCTTTATTTCATCTTTCAGGTATACCATACTATGACATCTTTTGAATTTTTAGATTTGGTACCAAATATTCAGCACATTAAAATTATGACCATAAAAAGTGTTAGATTACACCCTGGGTTAGTGTTGGAAATATAACCCCTTATAATGAACCTTTAAAAGTCAAATAAGACAAGTGTGCTATTGGTATACATCATACATTTATTAGTGAACAACCCTTTCAAATCAGCCACAACAATTAAAAAAAAATATGATTGCACTACTTGGTAAAGCATAACTAGCAACTTTCATTTAAAAAAAGTACAAATCTTAAAAATTTCAAACAGTATACAGATGTATATATAATACACTAACTAGTTATGTTAAATGCTACAAACAATATGATTCCAATGGAATGAAAAATTATAACATTAATAAGAACCATTTCCTATATATAATATATATTAGTTGTTTTCTCCCCCCACCCCCCAATACAAACATGGAAAAAATGAGGTAACTGTAAATGTGCAAGTACCAAAGCAAAATATCTGCCTAACACAGAACACATGCCCCTGGCTCTGTTGGCGGGTGGGTAGTCTGGTGTTCAGGCAAGGACCCCTAGAGGCCAGGGAGAGTAAGAACAGTAAACCACTATCCCACCACAGCAAAAGTCATTGGTAAACAATAAATGGCATCTACGGAGCAATCAATCACAAATCCTAAATAAATTTTAGCTGCTTATTGGAACACATTTTTGCACCACACAAGCTGTGAGATTATTCAATAACTCTTAACAGAAAGACTACAAGACTCTATTCTCAGTTGTCAGTAAAAGTTACCTCATTAGCTAGGCCTTAATGGGAGGTTCTCTTTTTATTTTAATAGGGTAGCTGGATATTGTCAATTAAGTAGTTACTCCAAAATAAGAGTGCTAACATTAACATGATTTAAGGTATCTATATGTGAACAATACATTTTAAGATATTGATACACTGAGAGCAAGAGCCTGATAGGCAGGTACAGTACTACACTGAAATAAGTATGACAACACTTTATTCTTTTTTAAAATCCCTTAAACTATATTGATTTTCACTGACATTGTTTAGGGGTATTAGTATAACATGCTTTAAGAATACATGGGATCCATGACAAACTATTGCATTCACGCAAGTGAGTTTTCATACCTAAAAGCAGAACATCTAGCACCTTTTCACTATGGCTTTTGATAAACTACAGTAGTTTCAGAGCATGTATTTTTCAGTCGTTAGGGCAATAACAGTAACACAATGTATGTAAGAAGATTTTCTGGATTCAAGACCATTTTTTTTCTCTATAAAATGAAGTTAGCGCAATAAAATCTTGTAGTCATTCAGTTCTATTACAAATGTGTGCAGTACAATGCATGGCAGTTATCAGCTGAGCGTTAAGATCCGAACCCCCAGAACCCAAAGCCAACTAGAGCTAAAAATCAGTTGGGATCTGGTTGACAAGCATGCATATTGTGCACCATTAAATAGGTCCCCACCAGATTTTGAGATATCCTCCACTATAACACACTTGTTTTACTTTTTTTTTTTAAGTCATGCAAAAACACCTCTGAAGTAGATTTGGGAGTGAATTAGGTAGGATAGTGTGCACCACGGCACATTTAGAAATGGGATCACAACCGCTATGTTAAACATATGGTTTTGAGTAAAAGAACAAAAGTCAAACAGGTTTGAATAATACACTTGTAATGAGTTGCAGTGTACATTGCCTATTTTCAGTGAATATTAATAACATATTTACTGATCTTTTTTTCTTGCATGCCTGTCTTTAAATGATGTAATATCTACTATTTCCGACAAAACAGAATATTATAATTGATTACATTAAATTATTTGTGGTCTGAGGAAAACAACCACACTAAATTCAGATATACCCTTTTCATGGCATCCTTTCCATTTTAAATGGACTGTTCTCCTTTATTTTTATATACCGAGAGGCCCTGAGTGATTTTTTTTAAACTTACAATATATGCCAGCGAATAGATATGTACACATAGGTTAATTCATCAAAGCTGTGGGTTTAACTCATTAAATGGCTTCTTTTTTTCTCTTGAAGGTGGCACACACATCAAAGACACATTCACTTAAGAAACAAAAGTAAAGAAAAAGGCAAGATCCCTTTACACATAAAAGCAAAGGTTACAACTGCCTGTTAGTGCTTACTGGGGCAGTTAAGAGACAAGAGTGAATCAAAAGCAAAAGTCCATTTGTTGCTCTTTTCCCTCCCACCCCAAGTGTATCCTGTTTTTTAGTGTGAACACAAGCAGGGAACTAGAAGTCTAACAGTGTTTCTACACTACTGAACACTCCAGCTCTGTGTCATTTAAACCCCGTCCCAATCACTGTGAGATACAGTTGGCGTAACGTGGAGTGTCACCAGTGACTTCTACAAGGGTTTTCAACATTCTTCTGTCTTCAAACGTTTATCTAAAAGCATTCACACTGAAGCTATACATACAGTTGCTCTTTTACAACACCATCACCATGGCCTAAGACAATGACCTGACCAAGTTACCGGATTATAACACATACGTTTCACAAACATGTTAGTGCTCCAACTGTTTCCTTCAATGTATTTTCTCTAGAAGATAAAACCAATAAATAAATCCTTTAAAAAAACGGCATTAAAACAAGTGGAAATGACAAAGTATTTTCAGGTTTAGTAATAGGTTTGTGCTTGTCAAGGTCATAAGAAGGCAGATTTGAAATCTTGAACAGTAGGCTATATCTGTATATTGGATTTGGCTCACAAACAATGAAATAAAAAGCCCAGTCTTCCTAAAAGGGGAAGAAAGTTCATTTAAAACTCGCCACTCACTGCACATATTGCTTTCTGCACAGGCCTCCAAAGCTCTATGGCATCAGCACAGCCTTCAGACGACAACTCCCATCTTAACACGCAGTCAGGGTGGAACCACATGCTAGTCTTCCCTCATGGCGCTCTCTGAATAAGCAAGCAGTTCTTTTAGTATGCTTCTTTGTCTCTTCTTTTTCTTAAAATTCGACAATTTTGGTGGCAATGCTTGATTAAAATATTGCTAGTCTGAATCAACAGTTCATGCAAATCCTAGCATGCTGCCCTGTATCCAGTGGTTACACAATGCATTGGCTCTGTGAACAGGACAAACATACACACACACAATATGTACACACGCATACACACTTGCCAGAGGAACAATGCTGTCGTGGAGGGTGGATGTAGCACTTGTGCAGTTATGCCAGATGACCTCAAAAAGACGCAGTCCATTAATCCATGACTGCTTTTGTACAGATCTGTGTTCCAGAGTGGATTATCTGGGGTAGAAGAAACCCCACAGTTGCATGTCCCATCACTTGCAGTCCATAACCTCAGGCTTAACAGAATCTGCATTTCACCACAGCAAGTCACGCTTTCACAATAAAATTGGCAAATCTAAAACAAATAAGGGGTAAAACTGTTGAAATGATCAATACATTATTGCAGAACATACATTATTAACAAGTCACTTTGCCCAACACCTACACAAACATGCATCTATGATGGTCAGGCGTCGCCTCCAAACACAGATATCCATGTTGAAGTTTTCCTATTATTTTTCTGCTAATTGCACAAGATGTCCAGCCTATCATCCTCCAGGCTCCCGACTCACCTATTCCAATGCAGGACTCCCACTATTCATGAATACCACAACCAAATCCACTAAATAAAAATGAAACCCTGTAAACAAAAGCAGCAAATAATGCATTGTAGGGGAAATCTTTGGAATCTGCAACGAGGGGGCAGAGAAAGAACTGGCTGGCGTTCCCAGAACTCTGGCTATAGTTTGCGATAGGCAGTGGGTTTCATGAGACTCGGACAATGAAGCACAGCAGAGGTACAACAGGCTCCAGAAAACAATCCTGGATTGCTTATTATTTAGGAAGGGGGTGGGAGTGGTGGGTTGGTAAGCTATATTTACTGGAGGACGCAGGTTAGGTGGCAGGTGTCCCCAGCTTTGGGACAGACTCTGGTGTGTGCAGCTTTCCAAGTTCAGCACTCAGAGACAGTTCTCACTCCACCTCTCGGTGTACATCCGAGGCGTCGGCTCGGCAGATAGGACAAGTGCGATTGGTCTGGAAGTCAAGCAGAATACATACAAATGTTTAAAAAAAACATGACATGAAAAATATTCATATATAACACTAAGAAATTGTGTAATTGTTAAAACTGGCCCAACTTACCTTTAACCATTTATCCACACACTTTGCGTGGAATTCGTGGTTACAAGGTAATACCCGAAGTAGCTGCCTACACTCAAAGTCACTAAAGCACACAACACACCTGAGGAGAAGGAAGGATTGCGTTACCAGGATATAAGATGCATCTATAGTGACAGTGGTTTGTTTTATCAGAAGGTGAGGAGAAATGCTTACAGCGTTTGTTCAGATAGATGATTCTCTGAGTTGAATCTGTAGGACGGAAGTTGCTCTATATCAGCTTTAGTGAGTCCACGTGGTTTCGCTTCGCCCAACCTCTCCGCCAGATTCAGTAATGCCTAAAGATGTAGACAGACAGACGGAGAAGGACACACAGAGAGAAAAAGAGGACAATGCTGAGGATGTTTTGGGTTCATCATGTACATTTTAAATTAGCATATAAAACACCATAACAGCAACGACACACATAATCTAATAAAGGAAGGGTAATGTTTCCTGAAAGCTGTGTAAAACTTATATCAAAACCGAATGCTTTAAATTCAGAACAAGTTTATATGTTTACAAAAAAAACAAAGCAGTTTGAATATTAAATATCTTGTCTTTGAACTGTATTCAAACGAATGTAGGTCATCGGTCAGACACAACTTGTGGAGATCTGCACTTTACCGAATGCAATTTTCAAGTCGTACATGTGACTCTTACAACTTTTACATACATTCTAAAACACCAGCACCTTTATATGAAATGTATGGTTATCTTTATTTAATTATAATGGTTTGAATACTTACGGCTAAAATAACAGAAACGAGAAGAGCTCCAACCCTTCTGTATATACTGAATTATCAGTGTGTGTAATTCCATGTGGCCTAATTTGCTTTTGCACAAATCATCACACGAACCTCATAATTCTCCATCTCCACATCATCCACATCCAGGTCTAGACTGATGGCTGGGCCCACTGCTGTTGGAGGCACAGGAAGCATTGACCTAAACAGGGAGATAAACAGAACTTACATTACAACAATCCCTGCAACTTGACTGTGGCTGTAATGTAAAAAAAAGCAACATATTATTAACCCTGAATCTGCTGCAGTATTGACACAAATTCTACACCCTTTACACAAGTCCATCGCTGAGGCCAGTAACTCAATAAAGTCAATTTTACACTCACGTGTACTACCTTATGATTAATACTGCTATACTTCATAAACAGGGTGATTTACTGCAGGTACTCACAGGAAGTATGGGAGGAAGCCTGGGTAGTAAGATGGAGGGGGAGGAGGAGGGGGGAGAGGCTGCTGCAACCGGTATCTCTGTCCACTCACTCGCCGGGGCAGCATGTGGGGATATGGCTGAGGAAAAACACACACAGATTTAGAGAAATACTTTATGTAACACAGAAGCCAGTGATTAAAGTGAACTTAATGATAAACACTTTTAAATGATAGCAAGTTAAAGAAAAGTCTGACATTAGATGATGAATTGGGAAATAAAGACAAGCTAAAAATTCTTGGTGAGCAAAGTGAGTAAAAACCCTAAAAACAGCGCATAAAACAACACTAATTACATTATTTCTACGACTTTTAAATACAGAAGATGCGACATGTGGCACCTCTAGAGCTGTTGGAAAGCAACTCCGACATAGCTGTGTAAAATAAGTTAATGCTGCCACTGCTAAGCAACATCATGTTCCTTTAAATGAGCAAAAAAAGCGTAAAGCCTGCCATCCAGGCAAGACAGTGGATCTCAAACTTTATTCTGAGATTTTATAGCATTTTTTATTAGCCAGTTAGAAAAAGATGCCAAGTTGATTTTAACTGAAGTTTCCCAAATAGGCAATCATTTAGTACGGACCGCTTTATTCCTATGAAAGCTGCGCAGTGGTGCAAGAAGAAGCATGTGGCTCCTGCTGGCCAATCAGACTAACCCGAACCGTAACCCAGTTCAGTGCTCTGGAAACTTGAATGAAGATATAGTAATTTATTTGTGCTGCTCTTCTAGACTTTCCATATGTTATCAGACCGAATTAATCAAATTCTGATAGTGTAATGAGTCATTTTATGGGGGTCGATATACTAAAAAAAAGTATCCTCCAAACAGCAGAAAAAGTAAAAATGGAACTAATACACATCGATGTTCGATTCAAGTACAGCAATATAGCAATTAATGCATTTATATAGACCTGTAAGTTGTTTTTAATCCTACATAGAATGCAAATTACTGCCTGTTTTAAGTACCAGCTGACATTGCAAGTATGATGGAAAACCAGAAAGCTATAATAATCTATCTATCTATCTATCTATCTATTCATTACAAGATTACACTTTTCTCTCAGTACTTTCCAACAGATTCTAACAATAACTTCGAATTATATATATATATATATATAACAGTTTTTATTGATGCCATTTGGATCTTGATAAGTGGCAAAAAACAGAGACTGACCACGAAAAAATTGCTACAGGTCTGATGGTGCTGACTAACTTTAACTAAAAAAAAAAAGATGAACAGCCTCCTGCACAAATCAATCTTAATATAGAGCCCGCAATCAGACACAGAAACATTTTATGACTGACATTATGGCCTAAAGTAGGTAAAAAAAAAGTATGTAAGTCATTATTTAAACCTTTTAATGTCTTCTAAGGCATTACGAAAACAAGTTCAATGCCAATGAAAACTTCTCAAGACTTGCAAATGCCCTGTGTGCTGGACAGCCTCTAGCTATGAGTGTGTCTGTCTGAACAGGTGTGAGGCAGATCGTGATAAAATTATGTCATCAGTGCATTAAACATTAGTACATAAACATTTAAAAAGAGAGGCTGTCTTACCACTCCAAAGGGAAGCTCCTGATGCAGAGGCTCTTGAGGAAGATACTGTAGGGGCAGAGAAGGAGGCAGCGCTGGTGGGTGATGAGATGGAGGGTAGGAGAAGGTCCCTAATGGGTGCTGGTCCCCTCTTAGGTCAACTTCATTGTCTACCCTCTGTAGAGGCTGAGAGGAGAGATGGACAGAAGGGGGTTGAGGATATATCCAACATGTAAATCAATAAAATTCTAAAAACCACTGTAATGTGCCTTCATTGATGAACCCGTGTATGCTGGGGACTGCTCACCATGCGTGGGTGCTGAGGCTGTAAAGGGACAAACTGGCTCAAAGGTGTAAGGTGCGGCGGCTGGTGGGGGGGTACAGATGGGGTTGGGTGCAATACAAAATGTTCGCTGGAGATCAGGGGTTGAAAGGCTTGATAAGACACTGGCATATGCTGCATGGTACATGCCTGTATGAGCTGAGGAGAGAAAAAAAAAACACAAGAAGAGACATAAATTTATGTACAGCCAGTCAATTTACTTTTTCAATTATTAATGTCAACAATCAAACTCAGCATTTAGAAGCAGCCTCCATCTTACCAAAGAAAATGTGCTCTTAATATTCAAAGTAAGGCAGTTATTAATGAAAGCATGTTGTAAGCGTGTAGTGAACAGAAGCGATGCATTACAAAAAGCACTGACAGTACTGGCACCACACGAATTAAAATTCTGAAGTCTGTCTGCTTCCACAACACAAAAGAACTAAATCCACAACAGAATCATACTTTATGTTGCGTAACAGTTTCTGTTGCTTGTGCTTACATCAAGACTAAATCACAAATCCTGCAAACAGCAGTAGCTTATTTGTTAGTCATGAACAGTGACAGATTGCATGGCTGGTATGGTGTGCTACATGGATGCCACTGACATTTGGGCTCTTCCTTTTCAAACTCACAGGAGGAGGAAGGCAGCAGAGCAGAGAGAGCTGTCCGCTGAACATTACCGAGCATGCTGGGAGCTGCTGAGTGTTGCACCCTGGAAGGGGCTGCCCGGTGTGGATGGGAAATCCATGGGTCGTCACCGTCGTAACAGTGTATGATATCGGAACGGATCCCTGGTGCATCTTTTAAGAAAAGAAATATGAGGTGACTTGATAAGCTTTCTAAAACAGAACTCATTGTGTGCTGCTACACATCACCCAGCATGTTTTATATCAAATCTGTACATTACTGTGGAAAACATTTGATCAGACAAGACAGCAAATCAGGTTTTTAAAATTATAGAACTTCCGTATCCATCAGATTGTGCTTGTTCGGTTACCTGGTCATGTAGATCCACCATGATGGGGCTCTGCTGGGGTAGGTGAGCAGCAGGGTGAAGCATGCGTGGTGGTGTGCTGGTGTGGCTGTATTGTCTGGACTCATCTAAAGGAACCTGTTGGTGATGTTGGGAGAAAAGCAGATGATGGAAGTTCTCATCCTGGACCAGAGAAGTGTGCAGTACAGGTCTGTCTCGTCTCCCCCACTGGCGTCTCACTGGTGGGCTGTAACATCACACAGAAAGAAAATTCATAATTGCCACAGAGAGTTCAATATGCTATTCTAATAAACAGATCCTTACAGTGCCAAAAATGATCACTCATCAGTCAAAATACTTGTTTAGTTTAGTTTCCATTAGTGTTACGTAGTTGAAGCATGTCACTAAACATTAGCATACTCTTGATACACATTTTGTCCTTTGAAATCTTACATAGCTATAGCGGAAAAAAGCAAAAACTTATGAAAAATAATACTCAATAATAGAAATGTGTCAGTGTGTATTTTTGCTGGATGTAGGTTGGGAAAGTTGCTGACTTTCACATTATACTGTTTATTTACTTGAAAAAAGAGAAAGGTTCATTGAGATTTTTTTTGCATGTATGTATTGCGACACTGAGTCACACACAAAGCTGACATCTGGTTTATGTTAAAAGTATCTGATTGTTATTTTGTTAAGTTAAAAACAAAAAAATAAATAAAAAGTATCTTTCTAAGCAGAGTTTTTTACCTTCTCCTGAGATGCACTGGGGCGTTGCAGGGCTCTCCAAGGAACCTCCTCGGGTTTAAGGGGGCTGTTGGTGGCAGCCTATTTACTGCTATTTCCCATGGTCGCATTGGTGACGTCGTGCAGACGAGTCACGCTCTGGGAAAGGAAACTGTACAGTAGAGGCACTTCTATGTTGCCTCTGATTGTCTTAACCCTGCAAAACAGAGCAATTGACCAAATCAAATCTTCTGATACTATATCCTTTATGCATCAACTGACCACACAGTTTGGTTATTACGGAAAGTCATAAGGTTAAGTCTCATAAATAAAACAGGAATGTACCAGCTATCAAATGAAATGTGTACAGTGAAATTCAATTAATATTTCACAAAGATCTGTGCTACACCACACGACCCAGTGGGATCAGATATGATGTTGTGATTATACAATGTTATGTTCATAAAATAGGTATTCAGTATATTTCATTTTGACATTCCTTTGAATTTCAAATTTAGAAGTAGCTATCAATGATTTCAGAAAATGTGGGTGATGTCTTATTTTACTGAAGTACATGTGAGACATAGGGACAAGTATTATTGTTATGGCAAGTGTTCAATTCACTGGTACATGTTTTCTATTTCATTGGATTATTAAGATCATAATCACATTTTAGTCTTCTGGTCATTTATCTAGATAATATTAAATTCCACTTTGCATGATCTCTCTTGTGAGCCATTCACCTCTCATGACTGCTGCGTGTGTGACCTATTGTTTTACTAATTTTCATATTTACTATCCCAGTAGCACCTACAATCACTGCTTTATTTGTGTAAAATCCACTTGAAAAGGTTCATACATGTCTAAAAAAATATGTTATCTCAAAGTATAAGAAGATTGCAGTATGATGCCCGCTACAGGTGCCTTATTAGACTGATTTGCAACAAACTTCATGTAATTTCTAAAAAAAGGAAGTCACAAACGTATGTCAGTTCAGTTATACACAGTCCATAGTAATGTTTTTTAAACATAGTATTATTACATTTGTTTAACCCCAAATCTAAAATATAATGAATGCATAATTGTTAAAGTGGCAGTGTAATTAATGCGGTACATTCGGGGACAGAATAAATAGGGGTCGCTGTAGCCTGCCTGAACAAAAACATGGAAAGCCATGTGCTCAAAAGACAAAGCAACAACAAAAGATATGGAAGGCAAGCGGGACCGCTCGCTAACATACAATTTAGGAGGCCACTATACCGTTACACTATTCCTAATACATATAATGCAAAACCCTGCACACACCACTATGAAGAAGACAAACATTATTGTGATGACAACCGTTGGTTGCCAATGGTCTCGACGTCCCCTGTTGAAGGAGAGCAGCTAACTTTAGCCGTCCAAGGCTAACGCTTTGTCCCGACATAGCAGGACTCACCAGCTGCACACAACTGATGTTGGCGAGCTATTTAGCCATCGTGCTACTACATTTTAGGAGAACTGCTAATCTAAACTCCCCTATTCTACCCATATAGTTACATGTTACACCACAGACATAAAGAGAGACCATCGTTGTAAGGACAGGTTTAGCTAGCTATGCGAGTTGGCCAACAACACAGACCACATCTTACTTTCTTAGCTAGTTTGCTTGCTCGGTGAGAAGGGGAGATTCCAGGTGTTTCAGCCTCCGAAATGTCGTGTCCCATCAAGTTATCCTTGCACGTAGCCGCCTCCAACCCACTACCATCAGCCGACAGAAACTAACGTTACCTGACTATCAATCGACTGTTGTTTGCCCCCCGACAGATTTTTGACAATGTCGGACGGAGCTGCTATTAGCTTGCTAACGCTTGTCAGCTAATACACGCTTCCAATCGCTGCATAGAGCAAACGTTTTCTCCAGAAGCCACAAAAGGGCCTGTCAGTTAACGGCAGCGTTTACCTGAGCAGGAAATACCGTTAACCGTGAGAAAAGAAGACGTTAGCTACCCAACGACAGGAAACATTCCTTGGCGCGTGTATGTTCCTTGAAATGCATTGTTATGATAAAACCACGCCCCCAATCCCGAGTGACCAATCAGATCGCAGCAAATACAGACAGCAGACATCCAGACAGCCTTAGCTACAATGTATCAAAACAAGCAGTTACAAACAAAACATCCCCAAGAGGGTGCAGAGTCATAACACCTATGAAAATCTTGATTTAACTCAATCTCCCTAACCAGAATAGTAAACTCAATAACAGACCGAATAAATGCACCGACCCCCGTCCCCACCCCTTTTTCTTACTGTATGTTGCTAATCAGAGGTGGAAACCTGTAACCAGGTACATTTAGATAAGCCCTGAGACTAAGTGTAATTGACACATGCATGCACTGTTATAAATCAAATTACCCAGCAGTAGCCTATTAAAAGGAATCAATATTGTAGCTACACATTAACCTAGGCCCATATAACATAAATGCACCTTACATATAAATGCATTAGTAATAACGATTATTATAATGAGCATCACTGAAAGGGGCCATTCTGCAAAAAAATACTATTTTTATTTACGATACTTTAAGTGCATTTCGTTGCTAATACTTCTGTAAATTTGCTCAAGTAAAATTTTGAAGGCAGGACTTCAACCTCTGATATTTTATAATGTTAAACTTCTTATACTACTATCAGTCACTTAAGTTGCAAAATAATGAGAAAAGGTTTCCTCAGGTCATACTCTTTCAAATAAGGAAGCTATTCTAATATTTAAGGGTTTAAGCATCACTGACCTGAAAAGTGTTTCTCTTTTAAAGACACTGCCTTTAGGTTTAACACTGCCCACAGTCTGTTTTGACTCACTGGAGGCCACAGTGTCCTAGTGTACACTACACAGCCGGTTATGTAATATTGCACTTGCATGATCAAGTGAGAAACACCCTTCATAAGCTATTGAACACAATGTCTAAGTTATGTTTAGTAAGCCAGTAGCTGCAAAACACTTTTTGATGCTGTACTTAGGATCACCAAGCTTTATCAGGCCTCAGAAGAAGCTACCTATCAGGCCCACTTTGTCCAGTAAGAGTTAATAAATAATGTCTGTTTTGAATGCTCCGCTGCAAAGCATTGGAGCATGTCTAGTCTTTTGAATGCACGCAAAAGTATGCACCTAATAAAGAGCTGAGTAAGGAGCGCAGCAGTGGTATGCAACATAGACTAAATGTAAACATTACAACATCGCACTCGGTAGCAGCAAAACAAGGAGGGGCTGGAGGTTGAGCAGGATGACAGCCCTAATAACCCGTCTAACCATCTACCGTAAACACGCACCGTAAACCTCCGAAACCCAGCCGTGACAAAGCGATAAGAAGAGGAGCAGTGTAGTTACCTGATTGTTAATATGCAAACATCTGATCACTGATAATTTCCTCGTAATGTTCACATCTCGTTAGGCTAAGTGCGGCATCCTACGGTCAGCTGTTCCCGTGTGGAACATTCCGTGGGTTTCACCACTGCTGTAAAAAAGGTGCTCAACATTACACTCTCGTATTATCGCCGCATTCTGTGTGTACGTTGTACGGGTTTATGTTTCTGCAACCCCCGAGATTACTTCCGTAAACGCCACTTTTGGTCTTTGGAAATGGTAATCCAGCCATACGGTTGCTTTGAGTTTCTACAGTTCCCTGTTACACCCCCATTTCTGCGCATTTCCAGAGCAGAGAGCACACGCCATGCTGCCATTTTTACCGTAATGGACAGAAAAATGTGTGTCAGTTTGACTGGAAAGTTCAGGGTCGCACGTGAAAAGGCGTTTAGAAAGGAACACAAAGTACTCAGAACAATCAGGCTATTTGGGTAAAACTGGTACAGTGTAAAATACTGCTACAAGTAAAACTCATGCGTTGAAACATTTAAAGGGACAGTTCACCCCAAATCAAAAATACATATTTTTCCTCTTACATGTAGTTCTATTTAATAAGCAACATTGTTTTAGTAGTTGCCAAGTGTTTGACGTTAGTTGTATCTTTAATATAATGCACCGTGTGGTGCTAGAAGCTTAAAAAAACGCAGTAGTGAAAAACTCAATAGCTATGTCTACTTCCAGAAATAATGACCCAGTTACACAAGATAACCCACAGATCACGTTGTGAGCAGTTTCATGAAGAAAAAGTCTGTGGATTATCTTGAGTAACCTGGACATGATTTCTGGAAATAGACAGTGAGACATTTTGAGTTTTAAATTGTCAATACAATTGTCTTGCTGAGCTGATTTGTCTGGTACAAAAAAGAGACTAGGGCCACAAGTGAAAATTATATTTAAGAAAGGCAGACATCTCACAGCTGATACCTCTAAAACTCAGCAACTCACACCAAAACACTGATACTCCACAGGAAAGATGGAAAAAATGTGGCTTAATGTTGACTTCTTCAGTCATTTTGTAGAATGTTACATCATTATATAACCTATAGGCTATTATTGGCTTATCATTATATATGTTGTAAATCATATGATACTGTTGTAGATAGTAGAGTCAGAGGTAAGTTTACCTGCTTTGTTTGGAGGTTTGGCTCATAAACATATACATGAAATCTCTATTTACATAGCAACCAAATACAGCTGTGAGAAAAAAATATATTAGGGCCAAAAGTCATACATTTCCCCCTGAGTTTATAATGGAAGTATAAAGTAGCAAAAAAATAAGTACAATTGTTATAAAGTTTTTCAAATTGTACCTAAATGCAGGTTTGAGTGCACTTTTCAACTCTGACATACATTATATATTAAACAATGGCTTTCTGTTTATTAGGTTATGACTGTGCAGTGACCTCATTTAATGATTAATGTCTTTAGGAGGGACCAGTCCACATGTTTGATTTGAACCCATGTTAGACTTCTGATTTATTTACATCTTTGTGTTGTTTGTTGTTTAACTTTGCAGTTATTCACATTTTACAACCAAGTAAAAGAAAAGGAAAGATGTCTAAAGAGATACAGTTATTTCCTCAGAAAGTCAGAGACTTCAGTCCTAAAGAAATAGATATTATGGGACATGGTTGATCCACCAGGAAAACACCATGCCTTTGTGTGAGGTGTAAGGGGAAAAGAATGAATCAAGGAAAAACTAAAGGAAATTGCAGAAATTATAGGAGCTAAAACCGATCCGAGGCTATAAGAGAGAAAAGGGGGGAAGAAGGGAGGGTATGGCATTCAAAATGATATCACAACCATTAACTTTACAACCTACAACTTCCTTATTGTTATTGTTATTTATTGCATTTTAATACAGCATTTAGTCATTCTCATCACAAAATCATATTTTCTAATTCATGAGCCTGTGTGCGTCATTACTTATCAGATGTTATTTTATCATCTTGTATGTATGGACAGAAAACACCATGACTGACCCTTGGATCATTCAGTCATTCAGTTTAGTTAGATTTTTTTTTTTCAAGACTTATGTTTCTGTTTACTGGAATTGCTCTGGTGATGTTCCCACCTATTTATATATCTTTACTGTGGGGTCAGGAGTGGCACTGTTGTGTTCAGTACTGTAAATCATAAACCAAAGTCTAGTTGGATTAGATTGTAGGGACAGATTTCTGGGATGGCTGTCATCAAAATCCTGACTGATTTTGCTTATCTGAGTGATAAAATTCATGTGGTCTTCTGGCACATACCTGTGGTTGTTTACTACTTTTAGAAGCTCACAGTTTTTTTTTTCAGCAGCAAGTACCTTAAAACTATATTTTTCATCTATTCTATAACAGGAATAATTACTTTTATGTCATTAAGAATGATTCTTTTGGACTAACCAGTTGGTTTGGAATTTGGTGAACTTTTATCGCATGCCTGGCTTTTCAAGTGTATTTTCATGTATTTTAAAAAAAAATACATTTTGAACTCCAACAAATTAAAGAATACACTGTACACAACATTTATTGCATACATGTTAGCCTCTCCGAGTGTCTTTTCATGTAACTGTATTCCACAGACACATTCTAACCACCAACAAATGTGGGGAAAATAAACTATACACCTACATTTATTGTATACAGTGCTTACGTGCTTTATAAATGTGTTTCTATGTACCTTCATTCTAAAAAACACCAAAAACACCAAAAAGGAAAAAAAATCACACAGCATTTATTGTACACACACCTGGGTTTCCAGATGTATTATCATGTACTTCTAAAGAGCCCTTTCTGAACACCAGCAATGGAAAAAAATACACGGTTGATTATTTTCTGCCGGAGTAAAGAGGTGTGGGTCCTGCTTTTGTTTTGAAGCAAATGTTTGATAATGAATAAATCCAGTGGGCAGAGGAGAAGATAATCCTTTGTGCGATGGCCTTTAATTAGGAGGGCAGGCTGGAAGGGAGGGGGCTTTTTGGGAAGAGCTCATTAGGGAGGAACATGGATCTGCGCTTTCTGAAAAAGACATTGGTCCACTGATTGGTTCTGATGAGACATGTTTTAGAAAGGCACCCAGTGAAACAAAAGGCCTTCTGGGTTTGGGCACGGGAACTGGTGACCCAGTATGGCACGCTGCCATGTATCACTGGTGACTGGGCTGACTGGCCAATGATGGGGTGAGGCGTTTGCTTGCTTCTGTCCCTCATTAAACAGCCATTTTGGTGCCGTGTGTGAGAGCAAAAAACAGGTGGATATTTTGATCTATTTCTCTTCAGTATAATGCTTTTGGATGTTTTTTTAAACAAACAAAGACTGGGAGGAGGTTTACTGCCGTGTTACTGGCCTTGCCGTTCTTGTCCACGTTACTCATTTATATTTACGACACCAAGCCGATAACCACAAGGAAGAACAAGAGTCAAAGGTCTCCTCCAGACATCAGTAAAGGAAAGGCTCCCCTGCCAATGTCATCAGGTAAGTCTGCCTGCTACATTTTAAAGTAGATTTACCTTTCGAAAAGGTTGATGTCTAAATTAACGTTGGTCAAATGTATTTGTACTTAGATGTTTATTGTTTTATTGTTTATTATTAAATTAATAATAAAAAGGGGAAGAGGAACTCCACGCTGCTCGCCTCAATCTGCCACCTTGTACTGTACTGTAGGGGACATTAATAGTATATACATGTCTTTATAGTAGATACAAATTGAAAAAAAAATGTTTTCAGAGGCATGGAGATATCAGAGTGATTCATACTCTGAAGTCCCAGCATTAAAAGTCAGTTTGTTCTCTTTTCTCAAAACAGCAAAAACAACGCAAAAATGCTGATTTAATTTTATTTAATTAATTATTTTAGTCTTTACACAAAGTAGAAACAGTGGAATTAGTTGTAAAATGCCAAAAAAAAGAGATTGTCGTCTTATCATTCATACAAAGAGGAACTAATTCAGGGAGGAAAAAAGCTTACATTTCTTTTGCTTTCTCTGAAAAAAAACGTTCCTAAGTTATGACTTAGTGATGTGATATTGCTAATTTGGGTGTGGACATCATACATCTACATTAATTTGAAAAAGCTAGGTTGTTATTTCACCAAGAGAAAGACATTGTTATTTCTATTATTATCAACGGTTACATCTTTCAACACATATTGTATAGATACGTGAGATGAATTAATGAAATACGTGTCTGAGTTTTCTTTAAAGTTTTATTTAGTTAAATGTATTTTGATAGCTCTAATTTTTTTACATTTATTATTAATCTATATATTATTATTTCAACCAGTTATTTGGCCTTATAACATGAGAAAATAATTTAAAATGGCAATCACAATGTGCCATCTTCAGATAACCTGTTTTGTGTATTGTATATCTAGTGCGGACTAGTGAGACTGTTGCGTTTTTTCATGAAGGCGAAACGTCTTTCCAGACAAATACAAGTCCAGTTGCCTACGATTCAATTTGCCCAGAATAGAACTATGACATGGATGAAAGAGAATATTCACAGACATGATGATTGATTGTTTAAAAAACTAGTCGTCGACTAATTACCTGTTTAATGAATGAATCCATTGACTGATTGTGTCAGCTCCACTTATTAGACTGTCCTTTTATTTGCAGACATGAAGGGGATCACAGGAAGTGTGGTACTGTTGTACCTACTGTTGGGTTTAGCTAATGGTGAATACTCAGTTTATTTTATTTTATTTTCATTGTAATTTTTCAGTGTTTTTCCATCACTACTCAACATACTGTGTGTTTTCTACAGCAAATACCAGTCCTTCGATCATCGAATTGGTTTACAGAGTGTGTGAAGACACCCCGAAGGGTATTTATGTGTGTGTGTGTGTGTGTGTGTTTGTGTGTGTGAAATAATGAAAACTTTTAATTACCTTGATTATATCTCAACAAATACCTCACATATTTGTATGTTCCTTTTATGTTATTTCCTTAGGTATGTATGCGTTTACCATAAACGCAACAGATGCAGAAGAAGACCCCCTGACTTACACAATCACTGACCCCAGTGCTCCATTCACTGTCAAAAGCAGCACTGGAAGAGTATCTGTGGAGAGGCCATTAGATAGAGAGGTAAGGTGGTGAAAGGAGAGAGTAGAGTAGTTTGTTGTTTTTATTCTGTATGTGTTGGTGCCATTTTGGAATTTGTTTACTTTTTTTCCAGGTAACTAATGTCATGCAGCTCAATGTTACTGTCTCTGATGGTCCCAATACTGTAAGTGACATTTCAGTTTGTCCTAATAATCCTTTTCATAAAACCGTGTTCATTCCATTCATTGAGTGCACCATGTAATGTTTTTCAGATCCCAAGAACATTAACCATTATAATATTAGAGGCCAACGACAACCAGCCGATTTTCCAGAATGCTCCATATGATGTGCGGGTCCTGGAAGTAAGTCGACATATACAAAATATAACAACTCTTTTAGCATTATTATAAGTCAGCTATCCTCAATTTTCCCATTCATTATGATGTGAAAGATGCTTTCACAGCAATTAACACTTAGAGACAGTTGTGTATTTAATTTTTTTCTTTTTAACAGTTATTTTATGTCATTGTTTTATCTCCTTTCAATTCACCAGAATTCACCCGTAGGCACGTCTCTGTTCAGAGCACAGGCCATTGATGCAGACACTGGAACTGCTGGTGCTGTTCAATACAGCATTGATGAAGTAAGCTTTCTTTGTCAATCATGTGATTGACTGATACCATATTATTTTATTCTGTTCCATAAACTACATTAAAGCATCATTTACACTGTATTTTGTAGGTTACTCCAAGCAATGGATTTAATCTTTTTAGCATTGTGTCCACAACTGGTGAAGTGAGGTTAAGTGGAAGGCTGAATCATGCAGTGAGCACTTTCTATCGGCTGAAGATTAACGCAACTGTAAGTACTTCGCATCAGCACACATTCAGTGGCCACTTGATTAAGTACACATATCTAGCTAATAAAGTGGTTGCTGCAAATAGTTCAGATTGTAAAAAAGTCTATGAGAAATCTCACTTGATTATTTTTTTTTTACCTCAGTAAACGCATTCTCAATCAGTTTATGGTGTCAACACACAATATGATGATCATTTGGTAATGAAAGGTTGTGATTACTATACCTTTGACCCTTAGTTGTTCATATTAAATTATAGTTGCACCTTACTAACCAAGCTAGCTTGCGCTGGTGTCAGCCAATGACATCACAAACCACCTCCCCAGATCCACTGTCTTGTCCAAATATGGTCACTTCTGGTAACAGAAAGACAAAAGTCCACAAACCAGTGGATGACGCCACAGAGACCCCTCTGTACATTCCCTGTTACCCACTAAATGTATTTATTTTATGTACATTTACTTTAACAGTAATATGAAATGTTTAAGGGGCTTCAAAGTATAAAAAGTTCAGTTCTTTTGTAAACATAGGGCAAAACTTTAAAAAAATAAATAAATAAGAAGAAGCCACTCTGTCTGATGCTCAGTGATTGTACCACTAAATGTGCTGATAGATTTCCCTAATGATTTTTAAATGTTTGACTTATAGATAGATCACTTTACTGGTCGAATTATTATTTTTAAATCTCGACATATTGAATTGTAACATTCTTGTCTATCTCTTCACAGGATGGTGGAGGCCGATGTCATTTTCCTGATACCAAATTCTACTCCAGTGTTGCTTTTTCCTTTGTAACGATTGTGGATGTCCCAGACCTCGACCCAATATTTATTGGTCTTCCCTACGAAGGAAGAGTTGAGGAGAATTCTCCAGTGGTGAGTATTGATGCATCTTATTTGGAGTACTGCATCGGTAAATGCGTTCAAATTGAAAGCCCAGGCTTTAATGTGAATTTTGGCAATCTTGTGTGATAAAGCTGCTGGAAACCAGTCAGTCAAATGCTCGTGGTTTCTGAAAATCTTTTCTTTTTCTCGTCTAGGGCAAGTCTGTGTTTAAAGTGACCGCCATAGACCAGGACACAGAAGTCAATGATAAAATTATCTTCAGCATTACAAGTGAGCCTCATCAACTTTGAGAACAATCTGTTGTTTGCACTGAGGGAGTAACTAAGATGATTTTGTTTTTTCCATGTTGCTTCACAGATTCCTCAGCAGAGGGCCTGTTTGAAATCTCACTAGATGATGGCATCATAACTGTGTTGTCAAATATTGACAGAGAAGCTATTGGTAACATAGTTACTCTGACTGTAGAGGTACAGTAGTCTTTTCTCCAGTAATGACCTTTTTCCTTTACATGTGTTAAAAAACAACTTTGCCTTTCTTTTTATCGCTCTTCAAGCCCATATAGATCCATAGGGTTAGGGTTAACAAAGATCAAGCTAATACATCAACAGCTGTGTTTTGCATCAAAATGAAGGTAGAAATATTCTAAGAGTAAACTAAGAGTAAACTCGAAGCACACGTTCAAGAGACAGGAGGGACAGTCATCAGCTGTCGGCCTCTCTAATAAAAAAGGGGTGGAGCACGAGGTCGAACGGAGGTGTCTTGGCAAGGAACCAAGGGAGTGATGCTCAGCATGGGGGCAGCATCTTGATAAGGCTTCCTTGCGTCATGGCCCCTCCTGTGACTCCTGTAATGAAAGAGAAAGAGGCGAAGGGTCAAAAGGGGTGTGTGAGGGAAGATTATGAGAAAAAGGTTGGACACGACTGTAAAGGGACACAGGCACAGGAAATTGGATGAGAACTACCCTGATCTTTATTCCTGAACATAATCCATATAAACCAGCCTTCTCTCAGTGAGCCCATGAACACCAAACCAAAGAAAGATGCCTGCTGCAGTCTTTGAAATATACATTTGGAGCCTTAAGAACTTTATTTAGTTGAGAAATGTTATTGTGGCAAATGTTCTTTTTTAGGGCACTGAGTCCAAACTTAATATCCACGGGGTCTATGCCAGCACCAAAGCAAATGTGCAGATTGAGATCATCGACGTCAATGACGAGGAACCACAGTTTTACAAGTGTGACGATTCGGGAGACGAGCCCTCCTGCGTGAAGGAGAGCGACTTCACAGCAGAGGTTCTTGAACACTCGCTGGGCTCTGTTTTCCTCAACATGACAGTCAAAGATCTGGATAGGGTAAGAATGAAGGATGATGTTTTTCTGTACAATAAGTGAATTAATGATCAAGCATAAATCATCTTTCTTGTTTTTTTTTCATAGTTTTCCAAGACTAAACTAACCCTGGAGGGACCTGACAAGGCTGTGTTTTCTGTGGAACCTCCATTTACCACATCAGACAGCATAGTTCAGCTCATGGTCAGGCAGCCACAGGAACTGGACTTTGAAAAAACAGACCAAATGGTTCTACAAGTAAGATAAAATTTTAAAAAAGCATATGCACTTGTGATAATGACATTTGTGTCATATTTAATCTTATAGTTTTCAGTTTTGTAATTCTTAAAGCACTTACTTGTGTTATGGTGTAGGTCATTGCTATAGATGAAGAAAAAACCACCTTCCGCTCCACTGCTACAGTTACCATTAACATCAAGGACGACAATGACAACAGCCCCGTGTTTGCAAAGGACACGTATAGGTTGGAGGTGCCTGAGCACTCTCCTGTTGGGACAGTATTGGATACCATTACTGTGAGTCTTTTACTTTCTAGATTCAGCAACATTTATATATCACCTAAAGCAGCTAACATTGTTTTCTTTCTCCCAGGCAGAGGATCCTGACACCATGGACCAAGGCAACATCACCTACAAGCTTCTTCCAGACAGCATGTATGCCCAACAAGTTGCTCTGCTTTCTTGTATGCAGATGATGTGCTCCTTTAACAACACCACTGAAAAGTCTGTATCTGTGTTTCAGACGTCTGTATTTTGACGTGGAGAAGTATACAGGTGAAGTTTATGTGAAAAATCAAACTCATTTGGATCGTGAGGTCAGATCTCTGTATTCAGCAACTCTGGAAGCCAGAGACACAGACAACAAGCCTGGCACCACAGTACTGGAGATCACTGTGACTGACATCAACGACCATCCTCCAGTCACCAACCGAGAATCGTACCAGGAGTTTGTTAAAGAGGGTGAAGACTTTGAAGTCAAGATACAGGTAACTGTGGGAGAACTATAAAAGACATTTGACCTTCCAACAGTTAACGTTGGCCTATTTACACTGTGCACTTTCATACATAACTTAATTTACATGACAAACACCTTCCGTGGTTGAATTAACGACATTAACCAGAGTTCCATGTCTTTAAAACTGTGACCATAAGCGTCCATATGTGATGTGTACTGTGAAAGGAGCTGAGACTGAGATGTCACATATGATCGTCCACATGTCTTTTTCTGGAGTTTATATATGCATGCAATATTGAGTAAGAAATGCAGTTTCTTAATCCAATCCTCTCATTTGGACAGGCTACTGATGCAGACGACCCTGATACAGATAACAGCAAAGTAGTGTATGCAATCTTACCAAGCACGTACAGTGATAACTTCACCATCGACCCGAACACCGGTGTGCTAACAAACAGAGGAGAGCTCGATCGTGAGGCTCTGGAGCCAGACATGGACGGGAAAATAGTGCTCAATGTAACCGCTACTGACAAGGGTGATCCCCCATTGTTCACCATGGTCACAGTCACCATCAATGTAGATGTAAGTCTTCAGCAGTTTGCAGTAATGTATTAGTGCAGAGTTCCTACCGAAGCTGTCACTCCTGGTGGGATAATCAATGTCAATGTTTTCTTTTGATGCATCCCAGGATGTCAACGACAACAAACCACAATTCAAAGCCTCCTCTTACACTTTCTCAGTGAAAGAAGGAGAAAAAGGTCAGTATTTAACTTTCCAAAGCAGAGTGTTCCTAACTGTGTGGCTGGATTTTAATGATATGTTCCTATCCAATCAGGTGCCTTCGTGGGTTTTGTTGAGGCTGAGGATTTTGACCAAACGACAGAATTTAACCGCCTTACATTCAGTGTTGAAGGAGGCTTTGGCAGCTTTGTGATCCGTACCTTTGCAGAAGGGAGGGGTTACAGGGGAAACATCACCGTGGACCCTGACGTTGAGCTGGACTATGAGAGTGAACGCAAGCAATTCCAACTGCGGGTAGAGGCAGCAGATCTGGACGATAACACAGCTCAGGTGACTGTGGATGTGAAGGTGTTGGACGTAAACGATGAGAGGCCGGAGTTCACACCAATCGAACCTGTGGAAGTGAAAGAGAACACCACAATCAGCTGGCCTGTTGGGAACTTTACAGCACATGACACAGATGGAAACCACTCCCTGGTCTACGAGCTGGAATCCATGAATTGCAGATGCAACGGCTCTCTTAAATCCTGCAACTGGTTCATCCTGGATCCGTCTGGGGAAGTCAGACTCAACCCGGAAGAGACAGTGGATTACGAAACATGTGACCGGGCGGTGATTGAGGCTCAGGTGGTGGATGAATACACAGAGAAAGGAGAGAACAACAGTGTCAAAGCAGGTCAGCACTGGATTTTTGTACAGAGTAAAAGCCTGGAATCATGTGTCAAATACACTCACGTCTTATGTCACTTTATTTTATTTTTCTTTAGGACAAATGGTGATCAACATTGTGGACATAAATGACAACGCTCCACAATTCATTACCTCAGATACCATTTCATGTGAGTGTAATAAACTGCAGTCTATGCTTTCCTACTCCATGAAAAATGCAAGTCATTTAAATCAATAAAGTTGAGGAACACTTTTGCTTTTGAGTGTAAAAAACCCCAAAAAACACAACTTTTTTATCAACAGTTTATCCTTTTGGTCCGTTTTGTCAATGCAAAATTTAACACTGATTTTCTGTCTTTGGTTTGTAGTTGTGGTGTCAGAAAGTACGAGTAAGGGGACATCGGTTGCGAGAGTCACTGTGAGTATGAATGGAAATAAAATAGCTGACATGATTTCAGCTTGTTAATGAGAAATGTGACATGATCTCCAGACGCTCTTGCTTGTATCTCTTGCTGCTCTCAGGCTACAGACCGTGACTCCGAACCAAATAGGCGGATTGGATTTGAAGTAACACAGGTCCAATTTCAAAATGCCAACAATGAAATCATACCTGCGAATCCTCTGTTTGAGGCCCCTGTCACCACACAGCAAGGGGACACTTATGTTGGAATTATTCAGTAAGTACAGAGTGCTTCATCAGCATCATATACTCTAAATATGTGTTTGTATTTCTTACAAGCTTTTTTGTTCACTGCTGCATTCATTTTGGAAAAGGTTTTACTGGGTGCAAGTCTTTGAAGTGACTGGTAATATACGTTGTTGAAAAGTACAACAAAAAGCTACAAAGTGACCAGAAAGAGAATCATAACATCTACAGATTGACCACAAAGAGACTCATTAAGACTACACAGAGACTTTAAATCAACTACAACGAGGTGGAAACGGCTTGAAAGACACTAAAAGCGGTGTAAAAAGACCTAAAACAAATGTGCAATGACCAGAAAGAGACTCAAAACAACCACAAAGAGACTGAAAATCACCACAGCGTGTCTCATCCTGTCTGGCTGTCTTGGCCCAAGGGGGTCTGTTGCCTTGTAATTTATCCATACCTGCACCCATGATTTCCCCTCTTCTCACAGAACTACCGATGGGCTTGATACGTCAGAGAAAGGGAAGTATTTGGTGAGGGTAAATGCAACGGACTCCGGCGGCCTCTACACCAGCACCGTGCTGGAGGTGAGTGACTGAAGCCATGAGCTGCAGTGAAGCTTTGTCCTGTCTGTGCTGACTGATAGACTTCAGCCCATGTTACAACTTTTGTTCTTTTTATTTTGCAGATTTTCACAATTGATGTATCATTTAAAGTTCAACTTGCATTTAGAGACGATCCAGAGGAGGTTAGAAAAAATATCATTGAAATCCAAAGGTACTTTTCTACATTATACTCTGTGTAAAATGTGATTGTGATGACCAGGATTTTAATATTTTTTTCATTTTGTTTTATTTAGTTAACACTTGTTTTTAATTGAGTACTTGGTGTTTGCTCTGATCTCTACATTTCCAGTGCGCTCCAATATGCCACCAAGAGTAATGTTTATATTGCTGCAATCAGGGAAAAAACACCTGAAGCAACCAGGCAAGTGTTTTCTCATTACCTCTTAAATGAAATCCCCATACATCAAAAATGAATTAAACAGTGTGTAAATACAGAAAAAGCGAATAAATGGTTGGTTTGGGTCTACATCAGGGGTGTCAAACTGATCCAGTAAAGGGCCGAGTGGCTGCAGGTTTTTGTTCCAACCAAGAAGAAGCACACCTGAATCCAATCATTCAATCACCTGAACTGACTTCACTCAGCTGATTAATTATCAGTATCACCTGTGCTCTTGCCATGTTTGGACATATTATGCTGTATTATGTTTTCACAGAGTATAACAGGGACAATTTTAGCATTTGTAAGCAATTTACAGAATGATAATTTTTTGACAAAAATCAACATTTGGACATCCTATAATAAGTTGTTTTTCTTTTGACATTTTTAAATATAATATAGTATGCCTTTTTTTTTCAGTTTTGGACACACTATAATATAGCATTTTATAGCATTTTTAGGCATTTTTGGGGGAACTACACTATGACCAATTTTGGACATACTATAATTTGATTTTTTTTTGCAATCTAGAACAGGGGTTTCAAACTGATCTAGGAAAGGGCAGAGTGGCAGAAGCACACCTGAATCCAATCATTCAATCACCTCAGCTGTCTTCAATCAGTTGATTAATTATCAGTATCACCTGTGCTCCTGCTTGGTTGGAACAAAAACCTGCAGCCACTCGGCCCTTTACTGGATCAGTTTGACACCCCTGGTCTACATCTTCAAAATAATCTCCAGCTTTCTTTGACTGTTGTCCACTAGGTGGTGCCAGTGTCCCTGTAAACAGCCATATTGTTAAGGATAAAATACTTGATATATTCTATATACATAGCTTATATATGTAAAACAAGAAAAAGCACTTTTAGTACTTAAGATCAAATTGAATTAAGTTTTTATTTTATTCTAAGTGTGTAATTAAGTTGTATTCTTCTCTCAGAGCTACAGCTAAGACTGTCGTAGAGGCATATTTTGTCTACAACAACGGGACAGCTCTGGTCTCTGCTGAAGTGGAAAAATTTATCTCTGACCCTGAACACAAAGGTGTGCTGATAGGGCTCGGCCTCGCCGACATTGTAAGTATGAGACGTTTATTTTCTTTAAGGGTCCCTTGTCTTTCATGTTATGCTTTTTTAAATGTAATTCAAGAACAATTAAATGCCATAATTTCCCATAACTTCTCCTGCTGCTGCTGCTGTTGATGAACACAGAGATTTTCTTTTACAAGGTACAAACGGGCCTTATGTAACAACTTTAGTAGGAAAAAAATTCCATAGGCTTCCAAATCTGCTTTTACCCAGGAATGCTGGATAATGAATCTTACTGACTGTCATTGTTTATTAAGATGGGTATTGCCCTCTAAACACTAACAACAGGCGTTGTGCCCTGTGCAAAAATTGCCCTACCATGTCAGTTGGCCACTACGAGACATATGAATTAAACTCACACAAACAACACAATTATAAAAACTTATAATTCAGTCATTTGATCTCGACCACTCAAAAAGTTTCACTAAACTGAGAAAACATAGCGAATTGTGGAAATCAGTATAGAGACTAACAGAATAAGAACAAATCGTGGTTATGGAGAAATATAAGACCGTATATCACTTCCTGCATGAGGCCCAGTGAGTCCCTGAAGAAGAAATCACAGCAAGAAGCTCATCAGTACTGTTGTACAGTTATTAACCGCCTTGCTGTATCTGATTTACAACAAATGTTCACAAGTAGAAATCACTGATCCAAATGAATAGAAAAAAGTAGTTCTTCATTAAAAATATCTAATGAGGACAGGATGGTTTCTGTATCAGATCATTACAAACATCTTACATATTAAGCAAAACTCCATGTTCAGCATCATTGGAAGCTACATTAAAAAAGATCTTGCTGATTAGTTGTATAAAATTTGGGTCTTAAAACAGTAAAATGAAGATTCGTTTTATTATCACAGTACGGTGTTGTCATTGTATCATCAGGCAATGACATAATTACTAAGATTGATCATGACTTTGTTATACGTTGGGATGCTGTGCAGAATAAATTTTAAAAAAGCCCAGAAATATATTAAAGAAAGCAAAAGGTTACCAGTTTGGGAATACAACAGAATATTACACAAATGAAAAACAATACAAATATAATGCATTTATTTGTAGACCTATGACTATTATTATTATTATTATTATTATTACTAGTAGTAGTAGTAGTATTATGCTTTTTGGGGATTTAACTGTAATTTTAGTGCCATTTATGTGTGACTGTCAGAGTTCTAAAGGTCTGTGGATGACAAGTGGAAGTGAAACCTACAGAAACAATGAGTGACAAAAGGTTGACTTCTTACTTGTGTTTCAGGGGCAGGTTGAGGTGACGGAACCGGAGGCCAACGCTTTGGAGTACGTGCTGTATGGGATGGTGGCAGGCCTCATCATCGTGCTGGCTGTCCTCACTACTTCCCTGATGTGCACTCGCAGAAAGTAAGAAAGGGGGTTTGGGATAAAGTTAGGGGCATGACTGGACAGGACAATCATCTATTGTCAGTATTGATGTTAAAGCATCCACTGTGTCTGTTCACTAAACCACTCACTTCACACCACAGCTACAGGAGAAAGCTGAAGGCAGCCAAAGCCATGAACTCTGCGTCCATGGTGGCTTCTAACAACCAGAAAAGTGGTCCTGTGGTGCCTGGAACCAACAAGTACACCATGGAGGGGTGAGGAGACCGCAGCGTTCACAAGATAAACGATTAAACAACGTGGAGTTCAACACGTGTGTCTTCCTGTGTGTGTCATTATTCTCTAACAGGGCTAATCCTGTTCTCAACCTCAACATCGACACTACCATGGTCCTGGACATGGACGAGGACAGCTCCGACGTGGACAAAGTCAGGTAAAGACAAACCGTCTCCACCATCTGTTGATACTCGCAGCCATCAGAAGGTGGCGGCTCACAGTGATACACGGCCTCACTCTCCACTCTGCAGCAGTACTGGTGAAGAAACTGGGATTGTTTCCAGGTGAACATTTTGTCACAGTGTGCTCATGATGGCGTGCTGCGACCGAAAGCTGGCTCCTGCTCCCAGTGTTGATCTGTGACATTTATTTGAATTAAAAAACACTGATCTGAGGGAGAAACCGATTATTTCTAGAATGATTAGTTAGTTAATCACTTTTATCCCTTTTTTTTATTTTTGCAATATAGCCTCAACTCCCTGGACTGCAGTGATGATTTGACCGTTTCAGTGAAGGAAAACCCTATGGTGAGTTAACACGACACAACAGGAACATAACACGACTTCTATCAGACTAAAGACAAGTAAACACCTTAAACACACATCAAGGTCTGCTTGTCTGTAGATTTATCCTAAATTCACCAATAATTAAGGCCTAATTTGCGTATTTGAACATAA
>CAFUXE010001198.1:471752-482348 GCA_903364295.1 Serranus cabrilla | reverse complement strand
CAATATTTTCTCTTGACCAGGGGACAGAAAATTCTTTTCCCTGTATGGTTAGCAGAGTTTTTGGTCAGACGGTAAGAGGAGGATTCTGGAAATAGTGTTTTTTCATGCTAGCAGTGACGGCTATGTGAGCCTGTCTGTCCCTGAATGGGACATTCATGTTCCCTTCCAGATGAATTGTAGTATTTTGAAAGATTTACTAGTATTACCTTTAATATAAAGCCCCATCATCAGGTCCAGTAATTTGGTTTATGTCTAAATGTTAGCATGCTAACATGCTAAACTCACAGCATAAATATATCTGCTTAACATCCGTTAGCATTGTGAGCGTGTTAGCATGCAAATGATGCTGACATTTCGCTGAAACACACACAGCTGGCCTGGGTACAGCTGCACAGAGCTGCTGGCAGGGCTGACTCTTAGCCTTAGCCTCTGGGTATTTATTGTTTGGGAAATCAGAGGCTTAGCTCTGTGACTCCAATGTAATCGTAATAGATGAAAGGCAAAAACTGGGGCTAATGACCAAAACCAGCGACGCATTAGTCTCCCCGCATTTCTTTCATCTGTCCAGTTTGCAGCACTCAGCCCAAAGCATATTGGTTTTAACTGAAGACATGCTGTAAATGGCTATTAAATGTATTATTTCATTTCCCCAAAATAGTATAAATGAGACCCCAAAACAGCTGGTGGTTTTCAGCAAACATTACTCATACACTAGGGACTATTTTCAGCTGTGGACTAATACACATTTGGTGCTTTAAAACGTGTTTACAGCAGCCAGACAATGTGAGTGGGTTGATTTAAAATAAATATAGAGGCCTTTGTTAATTAAAGGAACATGTCACCAAATGTAAGTTTTATTGACAATAAGAAAAGTATAGAAAATCACCATCCTTATCTCTTGATATCTAAAAGGACACTGAGTTTTCTGAAGCAGGCACCTGCTACTAAGAGCCCTTAAAAACAAAGCTAGTGGGTCACCACACATTTATTTTTAAACCCAGTGCTAATCAAGTCAATTAGGTCAGAGAAAGAACAGACCATAATCCTGTATACTGTATCAAGCTGCTGTTATTGCTGTAAGCCCACCAACAAGATTAGCATGGCCTTAAATGCTGCACAAGGGAAACCATCATAAAGACACACCTAATCAGATCACCGCCTGAGAAAAAGTGCACATGAAAACGGTTTATGTTTATGTGATCATAACAGCCGAGGAAGATACGCTTTGTGTCTCGTTGGTCACGGTTGGATTCAGCTGAGACTCAAGCAAGCCTAATTCAGACCATTTGGAAAAAGGTCTTTCGTAAAAACCTTATTTTATTTACTCTAAGTGAAATATTATGACTGAATTTGTCCATGCAGTTTTAAAGTGCATAATACTAGCAATTTATTTCTTCCAAATATGTGCAGGATGCAGTTTAACAGAGCAGCTGTGCAGCCCAGCACGAGCTGGAGCTGAACAAAAAGTAGCTGCACATGTCATCACAACGTCAACAGTTTAACAATCTGTTGTCAGGTTGTAGAAATGACTAGTTTTATCACTCAGATAGAGCCTTGGAGAAGCCTATTAGAGCAGGCTGTCAGATTTACTAGATTAGAGAGTCAGTGGAGAGGGTCCAGCTTTGAGGGATGAAGGCTTCGGACAGCACGAGGACTCTCTGTCTCACTGACAGTTTGACAGAGAAAGACGAAATGTCAACATGCTGACAGCGCACGACTGTTAGACGCAGCAGTGACCCCAGTAAAGTAGGTGATGGCAGTATGCAGCCTAAAAACAGTGGTTTCAACATTCAGTAAAACGGAGAGAAAATCTGCTGTCTTTTCCTGTTTTTAAAGGCTTCATTACACATTTACAGACTGTACTAGATATTACTATTATTAGCCTTTATAAATGTTGTCATTATATCCACATTACTGATGATTATTTATCAGAAATCTAATTGTGTGCATACTTTCTAAAAAATATTCAACTCTAAAACATTGTTGCAATATCGATATTGAGGTATTTGGTAAAAAATTTTTTTTAAACCTTTGTGTATCACTCAAATGTTCAGGCTTGGCTGTATGTTCATGTTTCCATGTTCTGTGTTTAAATCTGCTTCACCTCTCTGCTCAAATGTAACTGATCTGACATTAGCAGAGGTCAGGGTGCAATAATGGAAAAGCTGTGTTGAAGAAAGCTCACAGTCCCACAGCGAGATCATTTAGGTCATTAAAGCACTTTAACAGTGAAACAGGCCAAACTAAAGCAGAGCAGACTGTGGGGAACAACACTTCATCCTCAGGAAGTCTCAAGATTCCTCCAAGAAATAAAACTGTATAAAAGCTGTCAATCAGCTGTTCACCCACCAACATGCTGCAGTGTGTTTGCTAAAGGAAGCAGAAACATGTTGTGAATGTCCTAAACTACGTGTTTTTATGATTAAAGACATAACTTTTTTTTCAGAAACACGTTTCCTCTGGTAGGAGGAATTCAAGTAAAGCAAATGTCTGTGCTGACAGCGGAGGAAAAAAACAGATGCGGACCAGTGACTCTATATTGAAGTGACACGCAAATTCATCAGCCCGTGTTTATCCCTGCTGTCTAAATCTGGCTCTGCTACAACCACAATCCTGTCCAGACTTTAATGAACACAACTTGCAGCGAGTTGCCAACTGTAAGTGAGGTTTGGATCTGGAACGGAGGTTTCTTTTTCTCTGTCACTTGTTCTCAGGCACGCGGCAGGAACATAAGCAGGCTCAATGAAGAGTAACAGTCAGCTCTTGTGTTGTCAATGTTCATATACAAGGCAGTTTGTTGTCATTTCATCATACAGATGCTATTAAAGCGGCACTCCGCTGACTTTACATATTGACTTTAATTTACCACTCAGCCTGTGAAAACAGTTGTATAATATCTTCTGTGGCTCGGGAGGAAGTCTACAAAATAACCCTGATTATGTCATTAAAGATGCTATTGTGTTGCATTATGGGGGATGTAGGATCTGGTGTTTGAAGGTTTAAAAGTGAAGAGCACTGCTGCCATCTTTTAAAATCTGCGAGTCCCAAAACATTGTGAAAAAGTGAAATATTAAATTTCCTGAATCAGAGCTGGGCAACATCATGATATAAATCATCAATGAAAAAAAAATACTGTACTGCATTAGACTAATTAGATGGAAAATATTTGTGGAGATTTGCTGTTTTTCTAAGTTATTGAAAATGTCACATCTTAAGGTTTTAGACTACTGGAAGAAGAAGACAGGCAACTAAAAGATGGCAATTTGGGCTCTGGAAATGTATAATATACTTACTTTATTTTAGAAAAATGTAGTATAAGCTAAACAAGAAAACTAGTTATCGATTATGATAATAGAAACTGTAGGCGGATGCTGTAAATAGATGCAATATTGACAAGAGAAATCCATTAGATTAAGCTTTTAAATATTCATATGCATCACCTCTGATGTCACTTCACAGTTATAGACAAACTGATCTTGTGAAGGTGTGTGTGTGTGTCTGTTAACAGGAACACACTGGAGAAACCAGAGCAGTGTGTGATGCTGCTGTACGTACGTTCATGTCAGCAGGGAACTCGTCCTTCTTCACCAGGCCGGTGGCAGCGACGATGTTCCCCATAGCTCCAGTGGTCTTCTCAGCCACTGCAGGCAGAGACACACAGACATCATGAACACACACACACACACACGTAACATTATCTCAACAGATTCAGCCGACAGATTAAAAGCATGCACATGATGTCTGCCCTCAACTGACTGATTGTACATAATGGCCACTTACAGCACACACACCCCTCCAACACACAAACCCACCAACCCAGCACTGTAATGAATTTGCCATTTCCCGGTTAGAAGTAAGCGTCCTGTCACTGTAATGAAACTGAGCTCGTTGCTGCTGCGGTAATGATGTTTAGGTTCGACCAACAGAAGGAAAACTCACCTGTGCCCACGCTGTCTTTGGCCTTGCTACCTGAATAAACAAAAAAAAGAAATCCGTCAGTTCCTCCAAGACATTTTGCATATCACGATGAATTTCATTTTGTGTGTGTGTGTGGATTACACTTTCCTGAAACAACCCACTCACACACTTCTGCCATGTATTCAGAGTTTGAGCCAGCCTTGTTTTCACATTAGGGATATGGCTTATAAATAATATAAGATTTTATTAAGATAAGATACATTTAAGATATCATTTATTGATCTCAGCACAGAGTAAAAACACATTAATAGAATCCAAATAGTTATATTATAGGATTTAAGTATTTGATGTGTATGATGAATAAACTGACCTGAATAAAGAGGGAATAAACCTTCATGATAACATTTAAGAGGGCTTTCATTTTGAAATTCCACATCAGAGGCACTCTGAATCTTCATTCTGAGGCTAAATCTATTGTAAATGTTTCACAAAATTTAAGTAACATTTTTCTCTAAAATTAAGATAGCAGGCAGGATTTTTTTAAAAACATTATATTAATGATTTATTTTCTTAGTGGGGGGATCTGTTCCACATGTGGCCTCCTGAAACCAAACCACCAGTGGACAGGCAGATCCTCCTCCATTTTGAATTGATGTGAACTCAGCATAATAATGAATTATTAAACTATGAGGCTGGTAGAAAAACCATCCTCAGTCAGAAAGTCTGAATATTGCCATTATTACAATGTGAGGAGAAAAAAAACAGTATCATCATCAAGTGGACATGGCACAGACATCCATAACTTACACAATTTCTAAACAAGTTGCTCTTCTATCACCTTGACGGGTCAGATATCTTCTACCTGACAGTGATTTATGACACGCTGATGCTACAGACGCCCGACATGATGAAAAGCAGTCCTGATTTAAAGATACAGCGCTCCAGTGTCCTGCTCATTACTGCTCACATGATATGTGAAATGTAATTAACATGCTTCACTTTGAACTGTCACTACCGGCCAATCAGATCTCATACAGTGATGTAATATCAGTGTAGCACAGCTCCAGAGAACAGCCACCGCTGCAGCACTTTGGTTTCCTGCAACGTTATTGTGAAGAGTTATTAAACTTTGTGGCTGGCTTAAACCAAAACCACCAATCACGTCTCCGACCTTTTGGCAGATCTCATCCATCTGCACTTTACTCCAACAAGCTTTTTGGGCAATCTACTGTGTGCCCACTGGTCGTGATCACTCAAGCCTTGTCTTCCCCTCTACTGTGCAGCAGTCATATATTCCTTATTGGTCCCTGAGGGCCTTTAAAAGCCAACTGCGGAGAGACTGAATGATGATGAAGTATAGAAGCGCCACTACAAAGGGCGAGCCTCAAAGCAAAACATACGTCTTAGAAGTGCATCCATTTAAGCATCTGCTCCTGTGAAGTGCAGCTACCAGCCACACAAATGGATGATAGATGTGGGTAAGCATTTAGAAATATTAATAACGACAAATGACTTGGGCTTTTTGAAACTTATTGTCCTGCAGAAAGAAATGTAAACAACTTAGTGCAGAATGATTAATGTGTCTGTAACGGTTTCCTTTATTACTTTATGTTATTATATAACATAAAGGATTGAATGATAAAACAGAAGCATATGATTTGATGATCATTTTTCAGAAATGGCCATCAAGCTCAGGGGAAACTTGGTGGTTTTAAGTCTCATTTTTGGGTAAAATTCTTCCTTAAAAATATTGAATTATTTTCAGCTACATATTGATAATATACATTTGCACCCCAGTAAAGATATTAGGACCTGACCAATTTATCAGGCAGTCTATCACAGACATATTGGTATCTATTAATATTGGTGTATTATATGTTTTTTACAGGACATAATTAGTCTTTCTTTGAATGGTCAGCAATTGAATACTGAACATACTGTACAGATTTTTTTTAACCTATTTATTACATTTTTTAGGTATTCTTCATTCATTTTCAGTGCTCATTTAAAGAATATATATGTTATATATTGTACAAATAATATATAATATTGTTAAATATTTGTAATACTTTCATTTGTTATGAAAGCAGCCATGTTTTTTACCTCAAAATTTCACAGTTTCATCAGTATTCAGTTCATTTTTTTCCCTCAAAAATTGCACATCATTGGTGGTAAATATTATAATTCAAACTAAGAGTTATTATTTGATGATGCAGTTTAAGGGTGTAGCTGTGGTTCAGCAAAGGTTTAGTAAAATATGAAATCAAACAGTAGAAAGGAGCTGATATACTGAGTCATAGTGAGGGACATAGATGCTCTGTGAGGCTGTTGGTTGTGACATTAAATGGCATCTCGTACAGCAGGCTTTTCTCATTTCCGCCTCCCTTGTTGCCTTACACAGGCTGACTGCTCAGCTCAGCTGGGTGGGCGGTCTGCAGCAGCTGTCAAAAGGTGGGCCACAGGCCTATCAGATCACTCTTACCCCTCCTCCAAGAGGGGCCTTCAAGCAAATCATACGCAGCTTTCTAGGGCAACAAGCAGCACGCAGAAGCACAGAGACGCCACAGAAGCGCTCCTTTCCCTCTCCGTGCACTACAGGCACAAGACATGATGACACAAGAGGAAAATGAGCCGGCACGTGTTCCGACTGCAGATTGACGTGTTTGGTTCTGGTGACGAGCGGCGGGGACACGGTGCTAAATATGTAGGGTAATTGGATTCCATATAAATGCAGACACATCTGACAACTTCTGCTGGAACACCACACGTCTCTTAAACGCACCCGAAACCGGATCAGCGGTACAAGCTGGCGACTGTGGAACTGCCAGCAGGGGTGTCACTGGAAATTTGGGCCCTCTGACAACAGCTCAACAACTGACAAAATAACTATCTGTAATGGCTGGCAGGTCCCAGGGCCCCGGTCCAGCTCCGAGTCCCCTGAGTCATCTGGCCCTCCCCCCATTCACCCCCAACAGACCAACTGTAAGCAAGCAAGCAGAGCCGGCCAATGTGGAAGAAATGACTTATGACGAATGACATGATGTACGTCCGTGTGCACAGATACAGTTGCCGAAACATGAAAATGAAATACAATAACCCAAGTGATGTTAACTTCACATAATTGTGTCGGATATTTTTTCAAATAAAATAGTCAAACAGTTTCTGCTTCCAGCCTCTCAAACATGAGAATTCTTTTCTTTCGATGATGTAATTGTAAACACACAGTATTTGGTTTTGTGCTGTTGTTTGGACAACAAGCAGTCTGTTGAAGTCCACATGTGCTCTAAGGAAACTGAGATAACACTTTTCACTATTAGCTCAATTTCACCAGCTAAGAAGAGATAACCTCAAAGATACAGAGAACAATAGGATGCTGCAACAAATGAACAGCATGTCTCAAAACATTAAACAATAACCATCCTATAAAAATTTCACTAAACATATACATTATGAAAACATGGATGTAACAAAATGTTCAGTAAGTTTTAAACAAAATAAATGTTAGGAGACTAAATAATCGTGTGTCAGATTATTAAAATAATAATACAATAATCTATTAATTTGTTAACTCTTCTGTACATGCTGTACATTTTGACAAAGACTTATATGAAATATGTTCATTTGTAGGCAAAGATACATTTTTCCAATATGTATACTTCCTTATTGACTTTACTGTCACATATTATATGATTTATCAAATAAGAATATTCAGATTAAATGCTCATGAAAAACACTTGCAAACTGCAGGCTGAGACAAATGAAAACATGAAATATATACAGCTCAAATGTGCTCTATGAAACATGGTCGATATCAGTTTGTTCAACATATGAATTCATTGAGCTGGGGATGAATTATTTAGTCAACAGAGCTGGTTAGCATTGGCTATAGAGGCATTAAATTTTCATTATTTAATAATGATTTGACACCATTAAAGAATAACTCTGAATTATTGCCCAGCAACACACATAATTAAATTATGCATAGCACTGCCTTTACAAGTGAAGCATAAAGCTGGAATGTGATGACTGTGGACTTTTATAATGTCATTTTAAACACATGATGATCCAACAGGTCGAGACAATGCTTTTCTATTGTACCTCTGCCCAGCTGCTCAATAACCTCCATGTCCTATGTGTTTATGATGACCAACACTGGGCCAATAATCTGAAGCACATATTTGGAAACTGCACTTTAAATCCATGCATGGGAAGCACTAATCTGCCCAGATATCTACAATGGTGTCCATTACAAATGAAGCTGCACTGTAAAGGACAAAAGCAAAGGCCTTGAGTCAGGAGGGGGACCGCGGGCCGAGACTGCTTTACAATCTGCTGCCGTCCAATGCACTGACATGTGGCAGGAGCTGCTCCCACCGTCCTGCTGCCCCACCCCCACCCCGCTCCCATCTCCTGCCTGTAGCCCAGTCAAGTCAGGCGAGAGGGCACGAGGACATTCAGAGCCTCGTATCACACCATGCACGTCAGAAAAACTCCTTCTCCCACTGCATCCTTCACATATCTACCAGTACATACAGGATGGATAACACCAAGAGGGACAGTTATTTATAATGGAAATAATGGAAATAATCAGCTCGCATAAGTAAAACAGAGATATTGATCAATTGTCAGGGTGATTTATCAGTTGAATTACTGCTGCCATTGTTATCTACTTACCTAATTTTAAAAGGGGGACATTTGTTGTACAGTATTACATATTATGAAGTTACTATACTCCCACTCTTCCTCTAAAAAAGGAACAAAAGTACACACTTATATAATATATACAGCTTGTTATATTTTAGTCACTGTAGTTCATCATATTTGCAGTGTATTGCATCATATTGCTAATATTGTGGATTCTATAGATATTCTATGGACAATTCTTATATTTATAGAAAAAGTCATGGTTTCTTCTGTCATCCTGCACTGAGTTATTGCATTTTAATTCTATCTATTTTATTTCTTTAGTCTTTCTATGTATATATATATTTCTCTCTCTCCTAGTGTTGATATGTATATTTACTGTGTAGTCTTGTGTATTAACTTTCCCCTGCAATACCTACTGCTGCAACATGAGAATTTCCCAATTTTGGATCAATAAAGTACATCTATATATATCTCTCCATCCCTCTACACCACACAGTGGCTCCATGAAACCACTGTGGTTCTCCAGAGGACACTGTGAAGGTGTAATAGTGTCACTTAATTGTATCATGATGGTGAACAAAGAGGTTAAATACTAAATAATACATACAGCCTGCTGGTTGCTTACATGTCTGAAGGAATCAGGCTATTTATTGTGCAAATACAGGAAGTTGCTGTATAATTTAACTGTTTGTTTCAGCTGCAGGAGCTAAATTATTCTCTCTGCTGATGTGTTGCTGCTCATGCATGTAGGAGGAACATTAGCAGCCTCAAAGGGCCCGTGTATGATTTGCATGTAAATGCAGATTTTGTGGTCATCTTACCTACAAACATGACTCCTTCTTTAGTCTTTTCAGCTGCAACCGCAACTCCTTCCTTGGTCTTCTCTGCGGCCACAGCCATCCCCTCTTTCGCTTTAGACAAACCCTTCATAAAAACATCCATCTTGGCCGATTAACTGTGGAGAGATGAACCACAGCGTCTGTCAGTCACCAACACCGCTGTGTGAATTTCATCTTATATGCAAGTGTGGCATTTAGAAGCTCATATTAACACCCAATCCACCTTCATATATTTCTACTATGGATCAGTCTATTATATGCCCATACGTTATAGTAGAAGGCAGCACCGCCTCCTGTGGCAGAACGTGACAGCTGCAGCCCATCAGGATGTAGTAAAACCCCTCTGTTCACTCATGCATCCAATCCCCCTTTTTCACATCCTCGTTTAAGCATGAAATATTCAAAGGCACAAAGATTTCAATGAAATGGTTAATTGTGGAGGCGCTCATTAATTATTGCTCGCCTGTAATGCTACTCTCAGTGGCAGCGAGATGGCAGGGCTGCGCCTGGGAAAGAAGAGCAGGCCTTTTTAAGGGACTGTACATCATTTAATACTAGAAGGTGGCATGTATTGCAAGAGAGACGTTGCTGGGGGAAGGGAGGCACGATTTATACTATCACATGTACACGCACCACGGTTTGAACGTAGAGTGGTGTGGATGTGGTGTGAGTCTGCCCGATCACACGCTGGGACACATTTAAATTAAACAGACGAGGCTGCAGCTCAAATTATATTCTTGCATTACACACCAACCCTCGCAGTCTCTATCTAGGTGTTGCAGGTCAACCCTTTAATATCATTTCACGATCATTTCTCACGTTTGCATCCGTGCCCGGTTGAATTTATTTACAATTGCATTATTTTCCAGACAAAAAAAAATCTTCATAATCTGATACGAAAAGCAGCATAATTAATATCTATATATAGGAATAAAAGCTTGATTTAAGCACGATGCAAACCACTGCCTTCTCATGACGACGCTCACATGCACGGTCCTCAAATGGTTGTGACCTCTATATTCTTATAAAAATAACACCAATAAATGATTGCAAGAAAAAAAAGGAGTACTTACCTATTTACAGATAGCCGTCGACTTGTCCCCTTATGATTCAGCCGCACAGTCGAGTCACACTATCGTCTAAATGGGAGATATTTTCAAATGATCACTAGGTGGGCCTTCCTCGGGCTGAT
>CAFUXE010001198.1:435962-470885 GCA_903364295.1 Serranus cabrilla | reverse complement strand
ACCAAACGGGTTAGTAAAAAAAAAAGTGAGTATATTTTCCACGTCGTGTATTCGTCTTTAACGAGGTGATTTCTGCTTTGAATATTTAATTGAAATTCAACACCATAACGTCACGAGCTTCTCAGTTGATCGTGCTTTAATTTACGACTGCAGCTAACGTACCTCGGCCAATCAGAGCAGAGCATGACCTCAGATTTGAATCATGGTACAATATCGAATATTCCATCAGGTCGTGATGCTTTCAAGCTAGACCCTGAGAAGACGAATAAACATTAAATTGCGTTAATAATGCTGTCGCTGGATACTACACGTTTCCCCCCGTTTCTCTGAGCTGATTTACAGCCTCAGTAAACCCCCACCTCCTCTTTTTACCCCCCTCCTCTGACGTAGATACAGTGATGCCATTCTCGTTGTAGTGGGCGAGTGATTGCGAAATCCTTCCCCCAACAACTCCCCCCCTCCAGTCTGAGGAAATCCCAGATAACTACCTCTCCTTGAAATTGTCCTGTCCTGTCTGATCCGGTCTGGGTGACAGGTCTGTCCATCATGTGCCATGTCCTGCCAGGAGGTAACCTAATAAAGTATGACCACCACATTGTCCTACAAAGATTTTCTTAACTTTTCTGTAATGTACCAGCCCAAATTATAGCATCACCTATAATGTATTAGTTTTGTCTAGAGAGGAAATACACTTGTAAGATGTGTTTGTAGGAGTAAATGATCATCGTGACACATTTTTTTCCAATCCTCCCATCAATCACACAATGTGATTTGTAAGTTACCACCAGTGGAAGTAGCATACAGATACTTTCCTTCAGTAAAAGTACTATTACCACATTGGGAAATTATTCCACTACAAACAGAGGTGCTGAATAAAAAAATCTACTTAAGTAAAAGTACAAAAGTATCAAAATGTACTTAAAGTATCAAAAGTAAAAGTACTTGTTATGCTGAATGGCCCAACTCATACTGTTATATATATTCTAAATACATTGTTTGATCGTTATTATTATTATTATTGATGCATCTATCAGTGTTTTAATGTTTAATGTTTTTCATGTAAAATCTCGACCTGAAAAGTAACTAAAGCTGTCGGCTAAATGTAGTTCAGTAAAAACAACACTATTTGCATAAAAATGTAGTGGAGTAAAAGTATAAAGTTACATAAAATGGAGATACTCAAGTAAAGTATAGTGAATGTACTTAATTACATTTCACCACTGGTTACCTCAAAGTCATCTTTGCTTTGAACAGTAAGTCAAGAGCTTTATCCTGCACTGAGTCCCACTCAGGAGCTGTTCAGGGTGCTGAACCCAAAGTGTGACTCTGTCCATGGTGCTGAAGTGCTTCAGCCAGGATCCCACTGCCCTGCAGGGTCGACTGCAAACTATAAGGGTTTATCAGAGTCTTCCACTAACACAGCACAAATCCTACAGTTAGCCCAGGTGTCTTAACGCGGCGTTCATCCCAGAGGTGCAGTGGATGAATTCACTCTCCGTTTCCTTACTGACTGCTTCTACTTTTAAGCCACATCTGCCCCCTTGTGGTCCTTTACAAAAACAGCATGCTGATCATTTTGAATTTACAGCACCCGTCACTGCAATTGCATAAGAATATTAAATGCAAGACACATCCTTTTGTTCTTACATTAACAGAGACACACAGTACATCCATCTTAGCCTCTTCTGTTCAAATATAATCCAAGCTGCATTGCCAAATTCATCTAATTCATTAGAACAACATCATTCATTTCAATTAATTCAAACCTGGTTTAGATTTAGAGCTCCTGGATAAAATGAGTGGGCGGGTGTTTGCACATACATTTTAATGTGCAGCTATTTAAATTAATGTCTGTGTCTAGACGTGTGGAACTGTTTTAATAACCAACGTGTTGATTGTTTTAAGGAATAAGCAGTGTTTTTAAAACATCCAGGAACTATACCATCCTGTAATTAGCCCCAGTGACTCTCCCATGCAATTATTATTTTTTCAATGTATTTTGTTAAATTTACATTAAACATAATGTCCAACAAAATAAGAAATAATGCAACAATTCACTTTTATATTTAGATTAATTTAACCAAGAAACGTATAGATTTACAACATTAACAGTAAAAACAATCTTTCAACTCAAAACTAGAACAAGCTGACTTTTTTGGTGCTCTATCACAATCAAAGGATGCAGCTGAGCCTCAGCAGCAGCGAGCAGAAGGGCAGATTCATGGAGCCGCAGAGGAAAGTTCTTAATGTATGGCCAAAAAGTTGCCAGATTTGCTGCCAGGCGCCTTTTTTGGAAGTCCCTCACTGGTTCTCAGAAGTTGCCAAATCAAGTGACACAGTTGCTAAGATGTAAAAGTAGGGAGGGCTTTAAATCAGCCCAACAATGAGTGTCAGTTTGTAAAAACATTCACTCTCCTACACACTAATACTGACTCATCGAGTCACTTACCAGACTCAATACACATGATACACAATACATACTGCTCAGACAAAAGTTTCTTCTTCTTCTTAGTTTATTATCTGATTGTGTTTTCACACACAGACACAGAGAACAGCAACAGAGCAGTAAGATGGATAAACTCCTGTGGTTGACGTGACTAACGACCGTGGGAGTAAATAATTACTCAAAGCTCGGCTCGGACCAGTGACTCAGCTAAGATACATAAATGACACAACAGATCTCAATCAGGTATTTAAGGTAGAATTCGGTTGTGTTAACCCAATGCATGCTGGGAGAATTAGGCAGGCATGGCAAGTGCCCCCCCACAGATTTTGAGGATTTATTCATTTAAGTAAGATTAAAAAAAAAAGTTAGACCGCAGGATTCTGCTTCGGATTACTTCCCTCTGAGTTGAGTGATACATAAAATCAGCACAGAAAATGCATGATGTCATCTTTGTGTGTAACAGTATACAATTGTTATGCTATTCAACCCCTTTATAATATTGTTTTAAAAGCTGTTGGAGTGGAGTTGAAACATAATTAAGCCTTTGGGAACTCTATAATGATCCTTCATCTGCTGCGGCTGTGATGTATATATGAACCTCACCCATGAACGATTCAAGGTGAGTTGCAATCATGGGAAAGACAAAGGAGCTTCCACAAAAGCTTATTTCATCACACCTGAAGGGCCTTGGGTATAAGAAGATTTTCCGAAAAATGTAATATTCCAAGAGACACGATTGAGAGCATTATGAGGAAGTTTAACACTTATGAACAGCTGCAAACCTGCCTGGCTGTGGAAGAAAGCCCAACATTTCATCAAGGGCCCTTAGCAACTTAGAACAACTAAGAGAGACTCCTGTGTGACTGCAGGACAACTACAGGATGAGCTGATCAAGACTCACTATAAGACGTGCACTGAATCAACAAGGACATCATGGCCGCGCTCCAACACACTCCACTTTTGACCACATGGAACATAAAAAGAACATCACAAATATGCCAGGAGCAATTTGGATGAGACTACAGGGTTTTGTGAGACGGTTCTATGGACTGATGAAACCAGACTGGAACTGTTTGGACATATGGACCAGCGGTATGTCTGGCGTGTGAAAGGCCAGGCTAATGACCAGAGGAATACCATCCCCACAGTCCAGCAGGGAGGTGGGTCACTGATGATGTGGGGCTGTGTTTCTGGTGCAAAGCCTCACTGAGCTAGAGGCTCAGAGAAGAATGGGCAAAGACTACAATAGTGAGGTGTAAGAAGGTTGTCGGCACTTACCGAAAACGTTCTTTTGGAAGTCATAAAAGCTACAGGACGTACTTAAGTACTGAAGCTGGGGGTTGAATAATACTGCACGTGTTTATAGGTTAAATTTTTCATTTGAACTTCAAAGATAAGTTCACTTGTGTTTTGAAAAAATCTCATATTGAATTTTGTTGTTTAATGAGGTCTTGTCATTTATTGTGAATATGCAACTGTATATAGCACATTTCAGCAACAAGGCAATTCAAAGTGCTTTACACAAGACATCAAAAGCATCATGACAAAGGGCAGAAAAACTAATTTTAATTTAATTTCAATTTCAATTAAGACAAAAACTAAATCAAAGGGAAACAAGCAGCTTAAAATAACTATAAAGCTAAAATATAATAAAAGTTAGAATAAAAGTTATGGTTATAGTTAAAAAAGGAAATTAAATGTATTAGAATCATTATGAATTGGATTAAAATGAGGTGACGGATGTTAATCAGCTAACAGATATATGCCTACAGTGAGATAGTCTTGTGATGTTATTACTCCATGCATTAAATCACATTATCGTTTAACAGTGTTCTATTCAACTCTACCATTCACCTGCCTGTGTGCTGCTGTTCTTTTCTCCTTTCCTTGTCTGTCCGTTCACTCCCCTCCCTCTCTAACTGCTCACCTGCCTGTCACCTGCAATCACACAAACACACCTGTCTGCCAGTCAAGTCCTCTCCTCGTCACTACAGAAACCTGCAGGAACAGCAACTCCCTGCTGGATTGTTGTGCTCACACCTCTCCTCTCCTACACAAAACCTGCCTGCCTTGTCTGTTTGCTCCACCCGCCAGCCAGCTCTCATTCCCAGGTTCCCTCTGCGGAGCCCTCCCCTGTGGCTCCCCTTCTCCCCTCACCTGAGCCCACAGCAGCCAGCCTCAATCTGACCTTTCTGTTTTCCACCTGTCAGCCTGTCCCAGCGTCGGCATTTCTCGGGTTCTGCCTCACAACCTGTGACAGCTGCACTTGGATAAGTTTGACATTCTCAAGTCAAGTTCAATGTGTTGTTATCACAATCAAAACAGTTTCTGAACTTGTAATCACTGGTTAAAATCTTGTTAATAAAGTAATTTTTTTTCCAGTTTTTGATTACTTCTGAAATTACCCATCTTTTCCCAGTTTCACACTTTTCTAACACATGCCTCTGTTTGCTGAGAGAAACAGTCTGCATACTAGATAACGCTCCCTTGAACATATGTTTATTTTACCACCACGCTTCATGCTCCCCTTCAGACAGAGACTTAATACAAAGGCACAAGACCTTCAAATGGCAACAGCTTCAATAACACCCTGTGTCTGTCTGTCCCAAGTCCAGGACTGCACATCGAGGCAACAGGCATGTCACAAAATTAGACATCTTTGCTTCATTTTAAAGTGATGTCAGTTAAAAATGACACAGGCTACAGCTGCATCAGCTGTCCTTAGTCACACCTCTGTTATATCTACAGAGAGAGAGAGAGAGAGAGAGAGAGCGAGACCTGAAGCAAAGGGCCCCTGACCAGACTTGTACTGGGTCAACTGCTGTAAGGATTCATCGTTAATGGTATGCACTCTACTGGTGAGCCACTGGGACTGACTGAAATGTATAATTAAATATCCACAATCTTTGTTACTATCAAACAACCCCTTTCCTCTACATCTGAATCCATGAAAAAACCCTATAACAACATATTTCATTTGTACTTTATTATAGCCTTTTATCCCCCTGGTGTGTGTGTAATTGTAGACTGAAGTTGCATCAACAATGGCTTCAAACTTGATGCATAACTGTCCCACTAATATTTTATACATAAGGAAAAACAACAACTCCTGTGTGCAAAAACGGGTGAATCCTCACTTAAAGCTCCTCCAACAAAGATGAGAATAGAGATCCAACTCATTTCTCTGTCTGATGGAAAAGCTGCCCAGCCTGAATCCTTTGTCAATGTCTTTAAGATATAATCATAATATGACATAATCACAAGCAAGTAAACATATTCTTAGTTTAATTATAAAAGTTTCTGCAGCTTTACAAAACAAAGTTCAGATGTATGGGCCTCAGACTAATTCCAGTAAACACATCACAGCTGGACTCGGCCCTGATTGGTTCCCCTCGGTGAAAAATCCCTTCCAGTTAACAACATTTTAATGAAGAGCACCTTGTAAAGCTTGCTCTCAGCAGGTTTACCTGATGTGAATCCGAAGAGCTTGCTGTTTGCTATATAAGAGTCCGGTGTTAAACCTTTGAGGACTTAGTTTTCCAATCCATTTAACAAATACCCTTTTACCACACTACATTAACTTGCACAGCACTTTAAAGAAAACAACTTGTCCTGAGCTGTTCTGAAATCAAAATGATGAAAATTGAATAATATCTGCTAACTGCCCTTTTTCTGCAGAAGATATGCTCAGTGGTCCACAGCAGAAGATTGTGGTAGCGCAGGTTGGTGTGAATGAGGACTATGTGAGCTCCACAGAGCCAGCAGCAGGCCAAAAATAAATGTGATTCACCATGCGTTATATTCTGGGAAATAAATTGTGAAATAAAATGTTCCCTGTGTGCAGTTCCAAAATCGCTAGCACAGTCAGATTTCCCAGCCTCAGTCGGCAGTGGTCCTTTCAGCCCCCAGTGAACCCGCCTTTATCTATCATGGCGTCTTTACGACCCGAGCTGCTGCACGATGCTTTCCCTTTTACAGATCCATTGAGTGGAGTCAGTCAGTCACAGCAAAGCATTATATAATTCCAATCAATCTGAGTTATAAAATCTTGACATAGGTCAGGCCTGCGCTACAGCTGAAATTTACAGCTGTTTAGATTGCAAGTCATTTCCCCGTGGCATGTGCATACACACTGCATCTGCCTGCTGGAGCTGAGTGGGAATAAAACCCTGCCTGTGAGAGACTTCAAATCTGAGTTTTACTCCCTCTATGAAGCAATCATGAGTGATTGGGTACATTTACCGTATCAGGATGCATTAATATTCTTTAGTCTGCCATAAACTGTTGGAAAAAAAAAAGGGAAGGGGGAGTGCTCGCTGCAGGTCCTTGAACAGAAAACATTCTTGACGTTTTTAGGAATGATGAATAAACCAGCAAAATAAAGCAGCCCGTCAACACCTCTAGGTGGCAGCAGAGACTGTTTATCTTCTGCAGGGGTGTGATTACTATTCACAGCACTAACCAGGGTACATATCAACCCAAGACATACACGAATCGATTGAGTTTAATGTATACCCACGGTTGTGCGGAATGAAATACCTCCTTGTATATGACACTCTTCCGGAGGTTGAATGTAGCTGTGGATGCTGCTGTCATCACCTTGAGCAGTCCGAGCTCTCTGTGCCTCTCTGCATGAGTGCGACCAGCAAGTTTAGCATCGACGTTCCAAAATGGCTCAAAATTAACTTTCATCTCACATTGGTGCTGATGCAAAAGCAGCATTTGTGTGTTTTTATGGCTCATGCTGCATCGTAATGCCGCCATGGATGTCACAATGCTCACAGCTACAGAGGATTTGTGTCTATTTGTTTATGACACGCGTCTGTGTTTGTCATAAAGAATGTCGCTGTGACCTCTCCATATCTCTTAAGACTACACCCACGCTTCTAATGTGTGTTAATTTATGTAACACTTGTTGTTAACATATTTGTTTTAGTGTTCCTTTATCCACTGTATACATTATACACACTGTGGGCACGTCTATAGTCTGCTGATCGAACTATCCTTTGGGTATAATAACGGATGTACTAAAATTAAAGGCATTATGCAAATTGTACATACAAAGTGCTCAAAGCTATTCTCCATCTTCTTTATGCATGCAGGCTTAATTCAATGAATCTGTGTGAGAGCACTTTCACCATCGGTTGAACTCGATATACAGCACCTGAACGTAAGCCAAGCTATACAGATTAACAATGTGACATACTGGAAGCCGTATTACAATTATGTCATAGCAATTTGTTAAACTGTCTCAAGGCTGAGCGCATTAACAGAAGGAGAACTTATGGGTTTTGTGTGCCTGCATGTTTGTCTGTAAATTTGTCCCTTACAGGAAAAGGTTGCCCATTTTTCTTTTATTTGTCAATTTTTGGCAGTTATATAAACCCATCCCAGCTGGCTGGTTGCCTGCACAATTGCCTGCTATTAATGTTGATGCATAATTGCATTACATAATGTGTTGTGCTGTCTTTCAGAGGAGTCAAACAGCTGTGGCTATTGGCTGTCTCTGCTGTGCACAGAGTCAAGCACTCTCCTCTAGTTCGCTGCCAGACAACTGCCTAATCATAAATGGGAGCTGTCACAGGTCATTGTCAATTTTAAGCCATATCAATGGGGCTTTTGTAACTGCTACAGCACTTCAATGTATTTTGTCAATGAATTGTAACATTTTAAGTCCATGGAGATTTGATTCATTTATATTCTTTTATCAGGCTGCCGCTAATTTAAACACAGCAGTCGTACAATGTCATCAGTGACAGACAGAGAAATCAATCTCTGTTATAGAGATAGAGAAAGAGAGAGAGAGAGGGAGAGAGAGAGGGAGAGAGGGAGGGAGAGGACGAAGGAGAGGCGAGCATTTGCTGCAACTGTCTCTTGCTGTCGGTTCCCCCAGCAGATGGTAGTGCAGCATCGCAGAGGAGCATCTCTGAGAACAGGATGAAAATGGTGCAGGAGACGAGCTGTCTGAAAATGAACGCTGCAGATTCCGAGGTACGAACCTTAATGGGATAATAGGGTAATATCTTACCTACACCATCATTGTGCAAGGCAGCACATTTAAAAAAAAAAGAGACAGAATCACGAATGACAGCAGTATATCTTTCAAGATCTCCCATATGGTGTACCCAGGGGGACGATTAAAAGTGGAGCACATTGATAGCCGGGGTGCAATGAATGTATGTGCGTATGGCTGCAGTTTTGAATCCAGTCACTTACGTAAATGAATCCAGGATTGAGTGCAATCATAATATTCAAACTGCAGATTAAATACTTGATACGGCAGGAGTAAAGACACCCAGCTGGGTGAATAGAAAGCAAACACGGAGCAGAGCAGATATCAAACATGCATAAGTCAAAAAAGTGTTTACGAGGGCTTCGTTTGCATCACAAAACAGCACATTTTACAGGAGGATTTATGTTTTTTTGTGTCATCAAACGTCACTTTGTTGTGTGATATCATAGGTATTTTTCATGCCAGATGTGAAGCTCTCTCTACCTGTTACAAAGCTAAGACACTTTGCTATTTCAGATTTGGCCTTTTCAAATTTGCCAGCTGTAAGTGCATGTTGAAGCGAGATCAAACCGGCTGATTCATCCGAGCTTCCAATTGCCTCTGCCCCAAAACACAAAGTCAAGTATTGTTTCTGTGCCGTATTGCATGCCATTTGGGAAATATCTTGGCTGTATTTTAGCTCTATATTGGACGGGAACAGATAGATTCACACTCTGAAAAGTGCTTGAAGAAAGTGTGGAGAAGCAAGTTTGTCACACTGTAGCAAAAGCAACAAACAGAACAGCAAGCAGCCGTATATAACAATGCAGCATTTTCTGTTGCTTACCAAAATGGAAGCAGAAAGCAGGATATCGCGCTCTGGTGATGCCACATTTATTAACAAGAACAGAAGAGATCCTAACTTGAAACATATCTCACCATACATGTTCTGACAAAATATATCAGGGCGGGAAACATCAGCCACGAGTTCTAAGGCTGAACTGTATCCTTTGAAGTCGTGCAAAGTGGCTCTCATCAGATGAGAGCTCTGCAGACTGAGACATCCAGCATATAAAAAAATGCTGTGATTGGAAACCTGGTAAGCTAATGAGTTTGCACTTCTATCTTCTCAATTTGTACAGGCTTTTGTGCCAAGGCCTTTGAGGCTTTTCTGTGCCAAGTCTTGTAATAGTGTTCTCATTGTTCGCCTGAGAATCTGACAGTTTTTCATGAAACTTAGGGGGAATCCATCTCCAAAACTTTTTCACATGGGAAAGACAAGGAGGCCGGGAAAATCACTGTGAATTATGGATATTGCTGCAGTGAAATTAAGATGACAAAGGAATGGCATTAAAAAAAAAATCCTGTCTTAAATGGCTCCAAAGGGTGGATATTTCACAACTGCATCTGAGCTGCAATGCGGCGTAACAAGTCATAAGTAGTTCTTGTTAAAGACTTATGAAACCATATTGCTCATTCCTCCTTCCCCCTCTCCTTGTGTCAGCCAGAGAGACTGAACTCCTGCAATCTTATGGGCAATAACCATCTGTAACTATTAACTATTGGCTCCTCAAATAATGTGTATATTAGGATCTCATTTTCCTTGTCAGAGTTGTTGCTGTAGAAGGGAAATAATTTAAAGCTGGTTGTGTGGTAGCCATCTCCCTCTCCCTCCTTCTCTTTTGGTTTGTCTCTGTCTAAGCAGACCGCATAACTATCTGATAAATGAGCTACAAATGAGAGAGGCGTTTTTACATTTGGGAGTTGTTCAAATTATTTGGGAGGGCAGTGACCACAGTGCTTATTTGAGCTTAAGATGCAGGCTGTTGAGATTTGCTGGGAGCAAATCTAGAGGCTGGTTGAGTCTTCAGGCATGTCCAATCCTATCCATTCAACCATTAATGCCTGAGAGTAGACCAGAGGAAACATTACAGCCCTCAGATCAACTCTGGAGCAGAGAGACCAGGGTCCCTTTTCTCCTCAAACTCACTGCTTCCTTTGCCCAGCCTTGGTGAAAATTCAATAATTCTTACACATGACAAGACAGCACAGAACACTCTCCATATCCTCCTTCTCTTCCTCCTCCTCCTCACTATTTTAAACTACTGTACACTCAGCACTTTAGTTTTTTAATCATAGTTACTCGAGCCTGACTGATACTGGATTTTTAGGGCTGATGCTGATACCGATATTAGGGAGTAAAAAAGAAATCTGATATATTGGATATCATTAGGTTGTATCCCAAAATAAGGAACATTTGACTTATGTTGGAAATTGTTATTTTAGTTCTGGTTTGTTAACTGATAAACCAGTCGGTCTCCAGTTAAAACTACAGACAGTTACATGGGCCAATATTGGACATATTAGTATCTATCGGCTTATATTGGCATATATGTTTTGTATCTATGATTTCTGACATGCTGGAAGAAAAGCTACATATTTTATTTCTATTCATTCTTTATGTAAAAGTTAAGCAAACTTGGGTTGTATTCTGATAAAAAACAAAAGTTTCCATATTGGTGCATATTGGAAACATGTTCGATATCTAAATATCACAAATATATTTATGATAAGCTAACATCATCTGATAATATCGGCCGGCCAATTTATCAGTCTGGCTCTAATAGTTACTTTCCATTCTGTTATCAGTCTGTGGAGTTGGAGATAAACATACAGCAGTAAACAGACAGTGCACATTAGTGCATTATACACTTTGTGATGTATATAAACAGCTGTTTACTCGCAGATATCTTGTAGGTCAAACTACTGAAGAAGAACAATTTAATGAGATACTGAAGAGCAAATTAAAACAAATGGCTCCTGTACGAAACTAAGAATTCCTCTGTACAGTTGGTACAGTACAGCACACACACACCTCCCTCTCCCTCTGTAATTCACACACAGACACGCACACATAAACGCGCACAGTAATTCTATGAGGCTCAAGGTTGTCGTGCTTATTGAATATATCAACTTAACCACTGATGTCATTGATCAAAAAGCCAATTCCAGTTCTATTATTGTGTTAGAGGGTAAAACAATTGCCAAATGACTTTGTAAGGTGCACTCACTTGGTAAACAGATCTGAGATCCATTAAAGCCTTTGAGATTATCAAGCCTCAGTCCAACAATTTGTGGAGATTGCTCTAAACACCTTGCTGTTGACCTTCCTCATCCAGTTGAAAGTCAATGGGAAACGTGGCAAGGAGCCTGCCAGCGCCACAAGCGCCCCCTTCACTTTAATTACACCGCATCTCAATGGCTGACTACTTCCCTGTCTCATCGCTCCCCTTATATAACTCTGCGTCCCTATCAATACCTCGGACCCACCTTTGCAGGCCACATGTGCTTGGCGTAATAGCCCCCAGGATACTGCTGGACACACTTAATCAGGATATCTTAGTAAGAACTCCATCTCATCAATATTAATGTCTGGACTTTTCTCCATGCTGCGCCTTGTGGTTTACTGTAGCTGCCTCTCCCTGACCTCTGTGTGAGGAACATGGGTGTTTTCCATGTGCTTAATCATAATGCACAGTGCCTCCTTGCATTGATAGGTTAATGTACCCCAGAGGATCAATGCAGTCTTGAGGACGTCTAGTACAACAGACATTTAAAGGTTCGGGAAAGGCTTTAACAATGAGTGCAGTCTGTCTATGTTAAGATCTCGACGCAGCTTAATTAAATGGGGTTGTGCAAGGTCTGGTGACTGGTGTGATGAGTTACTGTAGATAATTGGAGAAAGCAACTGTTCTAAAGAATGCAAATTCAACCAAGAGCTCATTAAGGGCACATAAACAATATTTTCTACAGATTTTTTTTTGAAAACTTGTTCCTAAAGATCAGCATCAGTTCAATACTTTCTGAAAAACAGGCACAATAATGAATGTTTGTAACTTACGGGGTCCCAAATCAGATTCAACTCAAAGCAGTCTTCGTGTGTTTTCCATCAGTTATATAATGTTGTACTGATATTCAGGATATTTGAAGATATCTGAGCCCTGAATAACACTGACTGGCAAGGGATCAACAGTCGAAGCATTTTTGTACTGGTAATCTCCATAAAACTTTATGCAAATCTGACTGGAAAAAAGGGGATAGGCTTTTTGCCTCACATGGAGAACTCAGCAATAATTGAAAAACAACTATTTTTATCCTTCTGTGTCAAGATAGTGTTTTCAATCTTGTGTTTGCAAGGAAGGTAGCTATAGAGTGTGCAAACATAAAAAGGTATCTCTCAAACTCTTTTTCTTTTCTTTTTAAAATAATACCTGAGTTACTGTATCTTGCTCCTCTGAAGGGGAAAAAGCCACTGCATGGATACAGAGAAAAACATTTGCTCCCAATGAATAAATAATGAAAGGAAACGAGGTGCTTGCATTAATTTGCAAAGCATAAAATGCAGACATTTTCAGTCAGAGTTTTTAAGTCAAGGTTTTTGGGGGGATCATTTACCTCACGGCGGGGTGTTACAATATGCAGCCAAATATAGCAACACTTGGGTGAGGAAACTTTAAAAATGCAGTGTACTTGACAGTAAATGAAATGGAAAACATTCTACAACCTTTTTATTTTATAAGCACGCCTGCAGAATCCAAATGCAAACTGAGAGGAATAGCTGAGTGTGCTTTAAACTGAAAGATATAGGATGAGGATATATTGAGGAAATGTGTGCTTTTCATTCTTCATTTGTGGATCTTATACTTTTCTGAATCTGCAAGTATAGCCATGTTAAAATATATGCCTTATATTAGACACACATTTCTAAGTGTAAAAACATCATGGTTATACACAGGAAGATTACTGTTCGAATGTAATACGTTACAGATTACTGTTCTAAATGTCTCAGCATTTATCAACACTTACTGCTGTCGCTGCTGGTAAACAAGCTTTACACTGTACTGTAATGTTAGAGCCCCTTTCAGATTTTAGAAGGAAAATATTGTTGAATTTCCAGCACTGAAAGGCGTTCGTGTCCGTCACTGTGGCCAAACGCCTTGGCATGTTCAGCTGGTCGCAGGCATGGCAGACTCCGTTTTGCTTAGAGCAATGCACATTAATTTGATTGGCAAACGAGAGGTGCTGCAAATTGAAAACAAGAGAACCAATCAAAAAACAGCGCTCACAATTCGAGCGCATACTGCCAAATGAATGGAGTCTGTCTGGTTCAGCTCCTTGTATGCCATGCTTACCTTTTTTTCTATTTGATTGTGTTGATGTTTTGCTACCTCTGTCCTCATTTATACCTATATTTTGTCTTTGCTTGTAATGAAATGTGCTACATAAACAAAGTTGCTATTGTTAACTTGATGGTGTTGCACTTAAATGTGTCTCAACCACTTTTGTCGATCCAAATCGTCCGGAAATATGACACATATTCAAAAACAAGTTAAATTCTACGTATGAAAATATGGGAAGAATATATATATATATATATATATATATATATATATATATGCAAGCACCAACATTTTGATTAACAACTGTCATTTATGGTGTCAAGGTTTATTATTTAACTTATCATAACGAAACTTCCCCAGTTTATTTTCATTAAGACATTTTTTTTGCATTACAATTTTTTTTATATATTATGTGTAGATATGCAATTGAGGTGCAAACTCAGTAAATGCACTTATTTGCATATATTTCCAGGAAGTTCTTTTTTACAGGGCTTACAGTGCTACACGCTGCAACAGAACGCTAACTTTTAGTGAATTTAGGTGAAATCTACATGTGCAAAATATACAAATAACTGCTTTTTTGGATGATCGGTGCAAGGAAAAACTATGTTTTTGCCCATTTTAAAATATCCTAACTGTAACCTATTTCAATCATTTCTATCTCCTAATTTAATTATGTCTTTACGTATAACTAGTTGTAGCAACACAGCTTATACATGACAGCTGTACTGAAATCACTGGTAAAGCACTGTCGCTGCTCCACTGCTGCAGAGCTGATGAAGACAGTACTTAGTCAATTCACAGAAGAGCACAAGCATCTGCAGGCCAATTGTCTCTTATTTCCAGGCGAGCAGTAGCAAAGCTTCACGGTTCCAAGAACAGGCAAGCTGCTGTCTTTTCTTGGTGGAGACCTGAAAGCAAACACAGTCGTTGGCCAGTGACTGGTTGCTCATTTATCTTTAGAGGACAAGCCATACTGTAAATCCGACTATAAAGATGTTGAATTAGGGCTCTTGCTAAACAGCTCTGCAGAATAATAATTAATATGCAGCCTTGGGCTGGTGTCTCTGAAGGGGTCCCCACCTATGGTGCCTGTGCAGAAAAGCCCCAAGCAGACCTGAGTTGGTTTACCTCCAATGATGCATCATCTGTCTCTGAACAACCAGCTTTGTTCCTGTACTTCAGTCTCTGAGGGATATCTTTCTTTGCACTATCGGAGGAACAAATCCTGATAATGTAGGTAAACATTTTAACATCCTTTACTTGGCAAGGATTTGAGCGAGCAGAATAAATAATAAGAGCAATGATCTGTCCCACATGGAAAATTATTTGTGACTATGAGGTATTACATCACTTAACGGTAAGACTTAGAGAAAAAAAAACTTAATTAGCACCTCCAGAGAGAAGAAACTGATCCAAGATTTCAAGGGTAACACTCAGCCAAAATCTCAGCCAATATATTATCTCTCACATTAGTTGGTACCCTGCTGCAAGAGAGTACTCTTTCCATTTAGAGATATACAATATGGCAGACGCTGATGAATAAATGTAAGTCCTGGTCGCAAGCCCAAATATTTTCCATGTTTAATAAACCAAGCTGCCACCGAGCTACTCATACTCTACTATTACCTTAGTAAGACTTGTATCATTGCACCATTAGGAGTGTATAGCTGCATTTCATGTGAGAAACCAGAGGAAGACAGCATCTTTCTCGTGCTTTTATGTACAAGGGGATGCCATGCTGTGGCGCGCATTGACCTTTTCAAAGCGGGACTTCTGTAGCTTCAATGTGTTTCAAACTTGTGAAATACGATTGAGCCACACAGCTCCTGGTTGGAGCCGAAGGTCTTAATTGGCATGTGATTGCCTGTCATGAGTCATCACAGGAACGCTGGATGTTTTTCAATGTCAGTGGCTGTGTGCAAACACACAGATCCAACAGATGGCAACATTGTTCCTTCATCACCAGAACAGGTTACTTGGCGATCTGCCAGGGAGGTATGGGTGCATCGACAAACCCTCCAAAATAAAAACAGCCATCAAATACAAGTGTGGGCGATGACGATGTGACTAATTGTTGCCATGGTGATCTTGTCTTTGAGATAACGTATGACGGTAAAGGGAAAAAAGGAGCGAGCCGTGTAGAGAGCAGAGGAGAAAATGAGGATGGCAAAGGGAGGAGAGGAGGAGATGAGGACGGGGAGAGAAAAGAAGCACTAATGGTCCATGTGGGAGAGGAGAAAGGAGAAACGTGACCCTATAATGTAAGGTCAATTCAATGTTCCCCAGTCAATTCAAAGATGTAAATACCTTTCAACTCATTTATTCGAGCACCGGCCTTCATCCTCTGAGAGTATCACTTCTCATCCTACAATTACTACTGTTCAAAATGGATTTTAATACAACCTCGGTCACCATTACCAAGGTTATTGCTGGTAAGTGTTTGTGTCTCTGTTCTGCTTGGAAGCCAACAAGTCCTCCAAACCACACAACTGCATATGTCACTCAAATGCAACCCACAGGAGTGTGTCCATTATTAGCTGGAGATCAACAGGTCTGCGTATCTAAATGTAACGGTCATAGTTTCGTTAGGTTAACGCAACAAAACTAGCTGCTTACCATAGAGACAAAAAGCACATTGTTAGGTGCAAGACAATATAGTTTAAAGAATATAATAAATACACGGAGCAACTGGAAGAGCCCCTTTAAAATGCAGAATAGGATGCCCTCCATGCTAGAGAACCTTCTGCTCGCTTTTATCATCCCTGTCCCTCAGACAGCCTGAGTCTGCTACTGCATAGAATATCACTTAAATAACACCGACATGTGGTTTCAAACCAGACACAAACACCATCCTCCTGGGTGAAGGTCCAGTGTTTGTTTGAACCATCTCCTCTGTCATACACTTTAAGTGGACCTTGTTTTTCTTTATACTCCATTTCCTTCTTTGCTTACACACTCCTTTACATCACTTGAGTTGAGTTTTGAAGCCTCAAGTTCAGCATTATGGTTTAATAGCTGTGGCCATATTGATTTATTTTGCAACCAGTGCATGCACAAAAAAGGATCAGGGGTTGGAGTGATGCTATGTCATCAGCTAACGCTAGAACTAGCTAGCTAGCTAGCTAACTTATAAAGGAAAAATTATTATTCAAAATGTACAGCTAACTCTTTACAGTCACACGCTGTAAAAGGGGCAAAGTTCTAAAACAAAACACAACAAAACTTAATAAATTTGATACTAGAGATTGAGACCATAAACTCATTAAGAATTGAGATTTAAATCAAGTAGGATCATTGTGCTGACTTTCATAAGAACTGACTTCTTTTTGCAACCGCTGGAGTCGCCGCCTGTTGGCCATTAGAGAGAATGCAGGTTTAAGGCACTTTGGTATTGGCTTCACAAGAGGGCGCTACTAACTACAGATGTCTATCTGGGTCCTTTTTAGCTGCTGTACAAATGACTCATGGGGTTGTTTTTTGCTGTTTTTGGGAGCATGTGTCACAAATTGTCCTGATTAAAGAGGTTCTTTCAACCATGTTCCAGTCCCTCTGACACCAAAAATAAAAAATTCACACTTCTGAGAAAATCTGGTGCTGCAACTTCCATCACCTCCAAGATCCTCTCATCATCCTCATCAGGCTTTGTCCATGACTGAGGTAGCACGGTTGGCAAGAGCATGTTGTTTGTTCAAGCTGTGTTACCGCATAGCAAGTGCCGAGTCAGTGTCTGCTGTGTTAATGTTGTGCCAGGGAGAGACGCCTGGCCACAGACTGTTGCATCAGCCCTTCCTATTGTTTAACAGGACAATAAACCCTAGATGCTAGTAAACACAAGACAGGGAGAGTAAGGGGGGAAACAGAGAGCATGAAGAGGAAGAGGCTCTTCATTTCAACTGCATAACGTCATCCTTCTCTTTGTTTAAAAATCTGACTAATCCAGTTTTCCCCGTGGTCAAGGTCAGCTCTTTAATAAGGCAGATATAAATCACCACTGGGTTCACATTTCCCCTCGGCGCTATCTGAGAGCCTGCAGTACCGTTGTGTTATGTATTATCACATGGGAGCTGCCAGTGGTGTGGCAAACTATGCTGAGCTGTGGCTTGTCACAGCGCTGTGTGTCATATGACAACCTGCTACCTGGCAATAGTTTCCACTGGGGCTGAGCGATAAGAGGGGCGCTGCAGATAAGATGTCTCCTATTCTGGATGTGCCAGAAGCCCATGCCATTTACAAGGGAGGAACTGATCGTTTTTAAAGAAGTGTTAGGACTGCCAGGACTCTGTTTCACTGAGTCCCACAGCACAAGCTGGATTTGTTTTTCACAGCATGAAACGGCCTTTTGTAGTTCGTTTGAAGCCACGCACAAGAAATGTCATTAAATGCAGGAAATTTTTGGTGATGACCGACCGGTGAATAGCAGCCACCACTGTAGATGACTAATCATTACTCACTCCCCCGACTGCAGTGTGCCTGATAACGACACAAGGATGTGGATTTGTCTTCACTCCCACACAGGCTGTTGCTAAATGACAGTGAAGTGACGAGTCCTGACGATTCTGACATGATACATGTCGTCTTTCGCCGAGCAAAATTCGTCAGTAACACCCGTCACAGTGCTCCTGCTCCTCGTCGCCGCGGCGCCTGTCACTGTGATGTTACAACAAAAAAAAGATGACCCCATTCCCTCTTCCCCTACATTTTTCTAACTGGATCACCTCCTGTCCCACAGAATAAAAAGAGCCCACATTTTCTAATGCAGGAAAATTGTTGCAAATGTTTTTCTCCAGCCAGATCGTGCTGGGAGAGAATGGGTTTTTTTCATGTAATGCACCCCTGGGTGTCCTCTCTGCTCTCTCGCTATGTTTACAGGACAATTTGTTTCTGCAACAACCTCTCAGCAGGAGTGTGTTAAATTAGTGGGGCCTGTGTGGGCACATGTGCACCAGGCTGTATTTCAGCATGTGTGTATATGCTTTCTCGTGTGCTCCATGTAAGCTTAAACTAGGCAGATGCGAGGAACTCCACGTAACAGCAATCAGCTAAGGCTTCATTAAAATGTAAATTCTACCCGAGCCTCTTGTGAGTCTTTACAGTGCTTCCAAAATAACCGAGCGAAGGCCTTCTGGGGACTTAACGTATGATCTAATCTGTGTGTCTTATTTGAAACCTCCCTCTCTTTCTACGCGAGCAGAATTGGAGCGCCCCGTCTGATTTGGGGGGAACAGAACACTTAGAACCGACGCCTGGCCGGCTTTCAGACCGTCCCGCTTTCCCTGTTTGTTTGCTTTTCAAGAGCAGCACAAAGCTAATTAGACAGCTGGTGTTGAGCCAATTTGTGTCCCTCAGTCTGTTGTTTACCCACTTTTTGCATAATGCAGACGTGATTGTTGACATTGTATGATGCTGCTACATGGCCACAAGTGGCCATTTGGTTTATTTTCCTTGGTGGGTGGAGTAGCGGGAAGCTGGGCTTTCTCTGTGTCGGAGAGAGGCACACGCGTGTCGGCTGTGTGTCTCTTCTGTGTCCGGAGCGCTCATCCATTTGCAATTAAGACCGATACACAACTAGCAGCCATCCAAAGACATTAGACTGCCATTTCAGATCAAGTAGCCACAGGAAACCCGCTGTGGTCGCATACTGCTCCAATTCAAATTAGACCATTTTCTACAGCTCACTCAAACCCTCGGAATCTTTGAGAAGAAAGAGAAGAATAATATGAGACAAACCGCTCCGTCAAATGCAGCTACATTTACTCAAGTTGTTTTGGAGTTAATGTTATGTTGTGTGATTGATCATTTTCCTGATCTCATCCAAATTATTCTAAAACTAAGGTTTGTAGAATAATTGTTACAGAAGCCAAACAACTTTAAATTATGTTGCTCACACTGTAGCACGCCTTTGGCAAAATATAATAAGCAGAAAAATATTACATTCCACCAGATCGAAGGTAGCTATATAATAAACCTGGTACATAACTTGTGCAAATAGGGCTGGAACTGACCTTTATTTTTATTATTAATTCATCTATCCATTATTTCTCTCCAGTAATCAATTAATCTTTCTGTCAAAAAAGTCAGATTATAGTGAAACTGTCATTTCAGAGCTCGAGGTGATGTTTTTATCTCATCAGCAGTCCAAAATGTTAAAGTAAAAGTAATGATTTTTCTGTACAAATCTACTCAAGTAGACAATTTGCAGATCAATTTACTAAAAAAAGTCACTTGAGTGGATGTAATGGAGTAAATGCAGCACTCTACTACCCACCTCTGACAGCAATCAAAAAGCTATTTAGTTTGTTAACATGTATTAAAAAGAAAATCCTCTACAATTTAAGAAACATGAACTCGGCAAATTGCTTTTTTGCTTGAACAAATTACAAAAACAATTTAATTTATTTTTCATATTGAATGATAAATGGATTCATTTACCAATCATTACAGCTTTATTTATAAAGAAAATACTGTTCTTTCTTTTCCCTGCATTTATATGAATGACTGTAGTTAAAGTAAAGCGACTTATTACATGTAAAAAGTAAATGACAGCATTTATACATTAGCACGTAACGTTTTGATGCTTATTTTGAGCTAATACTTTGTACACTTACTTAACTTGAAAGCAGCATGTACTTCTAATGGATTTTTTATATCTACTATAAATATCAGATGTTTTTATTTGCTTAAGTTTTAGGTTTAACAAAGTAGAATTAAAAAGCAGCTTTTTGAGCTTGCAATAAAAAGCTAAAGTGGGTTTTCAGTATTTTTTATGCACTGTGTGTTTCAGATTTACAATGACTCGTTCATACCTAATCATTTCAGTATCACCACAAAATATTTGTTCAGACTTTTAATTTCCACTTAAACTGCCAAAGTTTGTCTCATAAATGACACAAAGCTTTTATTTGACATGTCTGAGTGATGTGACCCTTAAGCTGCCAGTCTCCAGCCTCTCATTAATTTGAATCAAGTCAATGCAGATTGACATGTAACGTCCATCACTGCATCTTATAAATCTGCTAATAATGTACAGCGTAATCATGCTGTAGACTGTGCACAGGACACCAGTCTATCACAGGGCTAACACATATAAGACAAACGCATTCACACTCACATTCACACCCACAACAGGAGTCTCCAATTCACAAGACCTGCATGTTATTGGAGGGAAAAAAAGGAGCAACAGGAGGAAACCCACGCAGATACAAGGAGAACATGCAAAGCTCACAGAGAGAGGCCCCAGCTGGCTGGGTCGGGATCTCGCTGCGAAGCGACAGAACAAACTGCTGAGACATCCTCACGCAGCAACCAGCAAAATGAGTTGTTCACTATATTTCTTCTTTATGAAAAGTTGCAGACTTTGTTGTTAAACGTACTTTACTGCATGCCATAAAACACTAAATGAAAGAAAATACTGCAATCTTGCCATCAAAACAGCATTATTGTTCTTGTCTTTTCCCAGGCGGTTTGTGTACCATAACCGAGACTGGAATATCACAGCGTATGTCACTGTTTACGACTAAAGAGTCTTCAGGGAATCTACCAATCATGTCACTTCATTTAAACTGTTTGCAATATAGTAATATTTCATTTTAAAAAGAAAAAAAACGTCACATTTCTACTTCAGCCAGCTCCTCGGTGACAAACTGGGCAGAAGCCGGAGTGTGTTCGATTAGAGGAGGACACCACTCGGGAGTGATTAAAGTTTGATGAAGCATGCGTCTGCCAACAGATAGAAATGTTGTTTTGGGGTTGTTGCACTAGGTTACCCTGCCAAAGTGACACACAAAGTATTTTTAGTGGTTCGAAATTTAAAAAAAAGAAAGAAAACCGAACACTTATTTGGTACTAGTTACTGTCAGAATATTTCCCACGTCCCCCCTAATGCAGATGTATGTTGCATTAAAAATGAATGCATGTAGCACACATTCAGTTAATCCCTACGTTCATTTTCAAGAGATTTAATATAATACAGTGACCTTCAGGGAAGAAGCAGACGGTATTTGAATAAGAAGAGGGTTTATTTCTAGAAATGTGAGAAAGGGCTTTCAGTCACGTTTTACTTCAGGTGAAGATCTCTGAAGAATACTTGAGAAAGGAGAGCGAGTGAATGAGAAATGAGAGGACTCAACAAGTTGAATCCCATTGCTGTGATAATGTATATTTCAGTCTATTTAATTCAATCATTAAGAGGACATGCATTCATATGGCACTGTGTGATATGTGAAGGCTTTGTGTTGGAGAGTCAGTAATGTCAGAGGATCAAGTGGAGTCAATAGTTGTTTCCAATTATGTGAACAATATGAATATTCTTCTATTTTATGTTTCGAGACAGGCTATGACAATGTAACAGTATATAGTCTCAGATCATCCTGTTTGTCTGCTGTCAGAGTGCTGTTCTCTTTACAATGTGGCAGCTATACAAACTACACATAAAGCTCTAGGAAGCCATGGTGGGATATGTTGCATGCTGTTTTACGGTAACACGGATTTGGAAGATCAGAGGTCATGTTTAGGGCAAAAAACTTACTGTTATAAAAGACAGTTTACAAAGGAAATAAATGTACTTAAATACTGGAAGTGAAATAGTTACAAGGGTGACATGAAAACTGTGAGTTACGTAAAAAAGTTAAGTTACATTCAAATCGCTTACTTTTGTTTTCAGACGGCACACTAACCACATTCTCCTGAGTGAAACTCCACCATTTGATTGACCCATCCACCTCCACTCCCTCCCTTCAGCTGCTCTTTAAACTCCTCATCACCGTCCATCACTACTATGTCAGCAAGACAGTCTTACACGTAAATATGAGTCTTATTTTGCTGCCTGTGCATGAGCCCTATATTGACGTTTTTTTAGAGGAGACCAGTCTGGTTGTCTGTTCGTCAGCATGATTACAGAAAAACTACTGGTTTTCATTAAACTTAACCCTCTGGAGTCGCAGATGATGCCGCCATGATCAAATCAAATGACTTCTTTAAGATGTCACAGCATAAAAATGAAGCTGAGTTGAGCCCTGCCATCAGCTCCCCTTTAAAGTACTGGCTTGAAACTCTATGACAGTTTTTGTTTAATGAGGCCAAGTAAACCCGAAGATAGGGTAAAATATATCTAGTATAAAAATATAGAAGTAGATGGCATCCTCATTTGACTTGACGTGTGTTCACATGGCTTAACATGGGTGCATGGCTCTGCACTGCTTTCAGAACATGGACAAGTTTGTGGCCGGACTGCTAGTTAAACCAAAAGCAGACGCTGAAGCTACTTTCCCAAACGTCTCCTGGATGACCACTTGACCTGCATGTTTTTGATCTGTCCTTGCTCGAGCACAGCTGATTCAAATGAGTAACTCGTTATGAACTCCTGAAGCTGCTAGATAAAAAGATGTAGAACACATCTCATACGGATGCTGAAGGTTGCCTTGTGCCTATGTGATGCACAAGGTAATGACCAAACTTCAGTAGTTGGGGGAAAAACGGGTTGCATTGCATGCTTTTCCAGGTTCATTCTAGTAATATGAGCTTTGCATCAATGTACATGAACAAGATATATTTATACTACCCCAATTCCAAAAAAGTTGATGTTCATCCATCCATTATCCTTAACTGCTTATCTGAACTCGGATCGCGGGGGGCTGGAGACGATCCCAGCTGACATTGGGCGAGAGACAGGATGCCAGAATTTCACAGGGCAGACACATAGAGACAGACAACCATTCAAGCTCTCATTCACTCCTACGGGCAATTTAGGGTCACCAATTAAACCTAAGCTGCATGTTTTCGGACTGTGGGACATGGGTTAGATGTAAATAAAACAGAATGAGATCATTCTCTAATCCTTTCCGTCATATATTCTATTGAAAACTGTACAAAGACAGTATATTTTATAATTACTGAATTGATTTTTTTTTTTATAATTTATGCTCCGAATTCTGAATTTGATGAATTACATTTTTATTTATGTTTCACACAGCGTCCCAACTGTTTTGGAATTGGGGTTGATGAAGGATTTCATCCCTCTCTTCAGGTACGGATATCATCACTGTATGGAATAAATGTAATTCTGACAAGCTGCCATAACAACAGCTGTTAGAAATCTGTCAGACACCTGTTTAAAGAATACAAACATTTAAGCGTCACAGATAAAGTATTGCTAAGTATGATAATCATCCAGGCAGCCACTGAGACTATCCTGTCAGACTCCTCGCTGATAGCTGGTTCAGAATTGTGAAATGTGTGACAACCAAAGCTAAGCATGCGTAGACATTTCCCCAGTGAAAAGCTCAGTTGCATCAAAGCAGAAGAAGACGAATCTTTGTCTCGGAGGGATTCATGCTGCAGACCACGAGAAACTTTTGAAGGCAACAAAAGTTCCTGTGTAGTATTCTTTTAGTGATGTGAAGCTCTTCATTTGTTGCAGAATGCTGCCGCTGTTATTGTATTTTCCATTCAAAGCTACAGGATGAACTCTTTTTCTTTGTAACAGGACTGAATTTGGCGTAAGTGTGATTAATGAAGCGCAGCGGCACTGCTTTATATAACGCGCTGCTTGGATACACATAGCGTGAGAATGCACAATGTATTTACTGTATCCAGGACGACACTGTAGGTAGCCTCCTGTCTGTCCTGCTGGCCCAAGTGAACCAGTTATTTTAGTTGTTTGTTCGTTGCTCCACTGCCCCAAACACAAATTCACATTGCATTCACATTACTGCACTTGACAAACCCTCTCAGTGTTTTCTAATTGCCTATTATTTCCATACATTCAATTGTGCTTGAAAGGAGATTATATTAGTCAGCACAAAAGCCGGCAACAAATCTTGTTTTTTTGTTATGTATGAGACATAAGATTAAAGAAAAAAATCTGAAATGAATAGTTAAAGAGCGAATAACCACAGCTCTGGACCAAAGCGTGCTGGGATAAAAGTTGGCACATCGAGCTGTGGAAAGGCATCAGACAAGGGAGTAATTGGTTTCTTAGGGACACGTGGCAGGGTGTCAACGGAAAGGTTACAAGAGGCCAACAGACGTGCAGCTTCTCACACCAATGACCATTTTTAAGAAGCCCTCATCATCTCCCATTCACGTCATGTTTATCGCTTAATCAATGCAGGTAGCACGGCAGACATAAATGCAAGTAGAAACTTTCCATGTGGAAACTCCTCTTTGAGTCCTTTCAGCTCTGAGTTTGATATAATTGCATGTAGCATAAAAGAAAGATCAAAAGGAAACAGAATAAAAGTTCAGTGCACAGCGGGTCAGAGGCTGTCCCGGAGAAAGAAAAAGCAATAACCCAAAAGTAATAAAGGATGCACTGCTATGAAAGTGTGTGTTTGCTGATTTGTTTGCTTATGTGCATATTTTCCTTTCATGCATCTCATAGTCAGACTGAATGAGATGAAGGCTATGTATGGACGGCAACCCTTTGTTTAAATGTGACTCTTTATTTCCTTTGTCGGAGGGAAGTCGGATCGCGACCCTGCGCTCCTGTCAGTCATCCCTTCAGCCCCGAGGGGAGCAGTCTGTCTTTATCACTCAGGCCTTCCATCCACTGCTGTCCTTTTGTTTCAGACTCTATTCATAGATCATGAAAAGAGAGACGTCTTCACTCACTCTCTCTCTCTCTTTAATCCTATTTTTGTCCTTGCGCAGCTTGATTAAGTTGTCATGTGCGAGGCTGTATCCTCTTGCAGCCTATTCATCCTTGCAGTGTAATAATTATCAGAATGGATGCATCTCATATACACACACACACACACACGCCCACATACACCACCTCGAGGGAGGCCTAAGGTGGGGAGCTCATGTCTCTTATCATCAACAAACCAAATCAATCAGTGATCACGTTCCCCAGCAGGCGTCCTCTTATCAGAGTGAAGCAAAACTGGGCATTGTGTGGTGCATGTAAACAGGAATGTAATGTTTACGTCGCGAGACGGTTCATTTGCAACAATCGATGAGATAAAAAATTAATTAAAATGCTCTTCTTAAGCAGCAGAGGGAGCTAGTTACTTTGTTAGTCGTCCTGCGTCACTCGCATCCGTAGCTTTATTGAGACAAATATGACACACAGTCAAAACAGTTTGGTTATGTTCAGGTGCCAAAACTACTTGATTAGGTTTAGGAAAAGGTTGCAGTGTGGATTAAAATAACGACTTTATACCAGAAGTGAGTGTGCCTGTAGTAAAGTGGACATGTAGCCTGCAAAACAGCAGATATATCCTCCTCTATTAAGGGGCCAAGACGGACACTGTGGTGAAGATTTTGAAATCAGGGGTGCACCATCCTGTTTCTTATCAAAGGTGTGGGCTCCCTCATTAGCGGAGAGACACACTGGGATGCAGCAGAGTGAATCACAGGCATTGTCGAGTGGCCGTGATCAGCTCAGACAGTTGCATCGCAGCTGGGAGGCGTCGCAACTGCACCCAGTGGATTTCAGCAGGAAGTCAGTAAATAATATAGGTAAAGAGATAACAGACAAGACAAAAATAGTGTGCTTTGTTGACGTCCAGAGATCTCAGCTTCTGCCTGAAAATGTAGGTACGCTGATGTAGCTTGATAAAAAAACATGTAAATTCCACTTGGGAACTGTTAGGATGGCCGCAAAACTGCTTATCCTGCAAAGCAGGAGGCTAAAGGCAGAGGTAAGGTGTATACCAACCAGGTACCCACAATAAATAAATAACAGCATGAAATATACTGAAGATCCAGAGCAGCATGTGAACCTGGCAGCAGTAGTGCATGGTGTCAAATCGTGGCCTGATAGAGAGCCAAAAGTTAGCATCACCATGGAGTCTATTGAGAATTTGTCTATGGGATGGACTTTGGATCATAGCAGAAAATAAACACACGTTTCTGCAGGATAATCTTCACAAATTAACACCACTCTAATAATGTTTGAAGCAATAATGTGGCCAACAGAAGTAAAAAGCTAACGCTATGCTATAGTGAACAACATCAGTCTGGAATCTTTTCAGACCGAACATCCTGGAGAAGAGACACAAAGGCGACTAAAGTGAACAGACACGATCTATGCAGTCTTGCCACTGTAAACATTCAATTCTAGCCAAAGCACATTTTGTAAAAGAGCATATTATGCCAAGGGAACCAAACTAGCTGAATTAAGTTTTTGTTTGCCTTGACAGGACAGACCTCCAATCAGCTTTCACATCTTCAAGACACACATCATTAATTATGAAAAAAACACTTAACCCACAAAGTCTGTGCCTTATTTCCTCTCAATAATACAATTTGTCCCATATAATACTGATTAACAACAGGAATGCAGGTTACGTTGTTCTCTAGCTACTTAGTTAAGCTTGTTTTTTTGTTTTTATTTGAAGAGATTCCCTTCCTCCCACAAGTGGTGCCTCTAAAATCCCCGTAGATGTGAATGAGAGCATTAATGGTTGTCTGTCGCCCTGTTCAGGATGGATGCCGCCTCTCGCCCAATGTCAGCTGGGATCATCTCCAGCCCTCCATGACCTGAGTTCAGATAAGTGGCTAAGGATAATGAATAATGATAATGAAAGTAGTATTCATTTAGCTTTTTGACTTTGGGTTAGTTTTCAAATTCAATTAAGTCTTTTTGTTATTTAAGACAAAAGTTTTTTCAGCAGAAACACACTGAAAAAATCTTTTGGACAACATTATTGGTCCATCAGAGATGGATATCGGTAATATATATTGATATTGGAATACATGTTACTAGATGGACTTTTTTTTCCCAGAATACAGGAAAATAATGCTATGCTTAATTTAAAATATCAGGGCATAACAACATGTGTATCAATTTATAATCTAAGCATTGTTTTGCATAGATAATAAACAACCTCAGAAATAAAAAAGATTCCTTAATTATAAAAGAAAAGAGATTTAGTTTTTGAATAACAAAGGAATAACTACCGTGTGTATCATTACATCTCTACATGTAAAGCATGCTAAAAAAAGCTCATGTATCTGTTTTATATTTGCACACGTGTTCATGTATCTATGTGTGTGCGTCTGCCTGGTTGCACTATATGCCTGCGTGAGCCATGTACAGTATCTGCTCTCCGAGTACTTAGCCAGAGGAGCTGTCTACTGTTTGAATAAGGGCAGTCAGTCACCGGCACTAAAGAGAACATTCATCAAGCACTTTCACAGCTTACACCTGTTTCTGCTGGCTAAGACAGACAAGCTGGGACGGCTGCGGTGCCACATCACTCTCCGCGCTCTCTCAAGTGTTCCTGAGGGGGCTGCACGCACATATTGTTCCTGATGCTTTTCGCATTAGCTCCCCACAATGACCATCACCATTTATAGGTAAATAAAGCTAACCAGCTCCTGCGTGACAAGGAGCGAGCAGACGAGGACACGGTTGTTATTAACGCTCCCAAACCACTAATTACCTGCATCTCAGCAGTAGCGGTGCATTTTAAACAAGCATCGTCATCCCTTACGGTTGACTTGTGTTTGACTTCACCGGAGGGGGGCTGACCTCACACACCGCCAGCGGTTTCATACAGTTGTTGCCAGTAACAGCAGGCATGGAGGCTCAGCCTTGTTAAACTGTAGGACTGTAGCGCTGCATAATTTCCTCCTAATATGACAGCTGTGTTCTAATCATGATAAAGGGCTGACTGCGCTGCAGAAGGGCCCAGTGGCCTCACCTTAGCGCTCAAAGCATTGCTCCCTTTCAGTACGCTGCCGCATCACACATAATTGCCTAACTCCATTCTGACATGGCCACTCAGTGGAATTGGGCCTTTCTAGCTGCACATATCACACTCCTCTCTGTGCTGAGGTGTGTGTGTGTGTGTGTGTGTGCGTGCATTTCCTTATATGGACAGGATATGGGCATTATTAGTGTGATCCATCAGAGGATATGCGTCACTCCTTCATATTTTCTTTCCTCCCGCCTCAGGTTTTGATATTACACTCTTATCTTCTTTGCGCTCCTGTTGTCTGCTGTAGTGCAGAGAAGAGAAAGAAAAAAAAGAAAAAAAAGCTCCTCCACTCTTCTCGCATGCAGTACACATTCACGGCTTTATCGATTTCCTTTAAAATTGTATTTGCAGAAAACAGGAAGAATGTGGGCTTTAATATTTCCTACTCTCTGCAACACCTGGTCTGGGGTTGCTAGGTAACACGTTGCACAGCGGTGTTTGATGTGTGTGTGCTCTTTGCAAATGGCTTTGATGCTTAGCACACTGACAGACTCTCCACAGAGTTGCCTTCCCCTGGTAGTTTTGGCACCTCATCACACCGTGGAGACTAAAACGTATCTGAAAGCTCCCAAGTGAAATGGAATACCCACCTTGTTAGGCAAAGTAGGAAAGAGAAGCTGTCCAGAAAAGTTTAAGCTTTAAAACTCTTTTCATTAAGAACGCTACAGGATGAAGCAGGCGGTGCCTCCGAGCAGTGCTGGGGAAAGTTTCTTTTAAGAATAACTAGTTACTTTACTAAGTTACTCCCCCCGAAATTTGTAAATTAATGAAATGGGACATTACAGATTTTTTTAGTTTTTACAGTATTTTTCAATTGCTTAATGGTCTTGGAATAGAATGTTCAAAAAAAATCAATCAATTGAGGGACAGACCATCAACAAGCTTGACTTTTTTCCTTTATTATTCATTTATTTAGTTTTACTTGTTTTCGTGAAGCACTCAAAAATTTTCTGATTGTAAAAATGCAGTGAAATTGCTTTTATTTTGAAGGCGGCTGCAACACATTTGCAGCCCTATTACTATTGTGTTATTTGACGGGAAGTAGCAACTTTTGCTGCCAGACTTTAAACCATTATTGTTTTATAAACTGTGAAAGAAGTGAAAATGTCCATTCCAGTAACTCAAAATTTTGAGGTGAAATCTATCAATAAGTCTTGTTTTGTCAGTCAAAAACCAAAGATATTCAATTTAATATGATATAAAACAGAGAAAAGCAGGAAATCTTCATATTTTGTAATTTTCTGCCATTTTTTGCATGAAAACTTACTTTAACGATTAGTTTATTATCAAAGAGTTAGCGGTTATTTTTCAGTTGATCAGCTAATCCATTAGTTGACGAGTCACTGCAACTTTACCGCTTTACGTTCTGCACTCATCAAGAATGAAAAACTGTTTATTATTATAGAAATCTAAAGGAGCAGCACTGTCACTTTAATGCAGCTGCAGTAAGTTGCAGTTAAGTGGCACAAAGGTCAGGTACGCTAATGATGGCATCCTTTAAATCTAATGAGAGGTGGGATCTTCAAAGTGAGACTTCTCTTCGTCGCACAGAATTAAAGACTTTCTTAAACGCTCCCTGCAGAACATTTTACTTCTACACTGACATTTTATTTTCCAACGTGGTAAACTCTCATCCAGGCAGAGGAAACTGACTGCCCACTTTTTATAACTTACTTCACTGACGGTGGAACCAGTCAAATTTACTGCTTGAAAAAACATTACAGCATCTGTTTTGAGGAGGATGGATAAAGTTTTACTGGAGATCCGTTCTGAAGACAATCAAACATTTTTAATGCAGGATTTACAAACATTATTTTTAGTACAGGCGCACAAATCAGCATATAAAAGAGTCTCCATCTCTTACTGTTGTTGTAAATAATGCCAGTCTTGGAGATCCAAGGTACTGTTTTATTTCATTTTATGTTAAATTATTTATTTATTGTCAAAGCAAGCTAAAGGGTAACTTTTCAATTCAAGATATAAAGAGCATAGAAGTTATTTTTAAAAAGCTAGAGCAGTCAAGCGATTAAAAGAAAACAAATTAATTACATGCTTTGTGATGAATTAATTTTAATTAATCGCATTTATTAATATATATATAAATATGTTTATATTTTTTTCTTACATTTAAATATATTCAAATGGCTTTTGGTTGATGAGTGAATTAATGAACATTATAAACTTTAAAGGTCAACATCATTAATTTCTCGAAATCTTTTTTCACTTTTCAGATGCAACAATGTCCATAACAATCAGAAATAATATATTAATCTGAAATAGGACTGCAATCAATCACATTCTATTTAGTGACTGAGTTGGTTATCTGTCCCAGTTATACTTATTCATTTTGTTTGAGTCTGGCTTTAAGATGCTGGTCACTCACAGTCTGCAATTATTTTCCAACGAGCCGCCCTATTCTGCCTCTGATTGGCTGGTACTCTTGTTCTGGGATGGTTAGGTTTAGGCATGAGTAGTGAGGTTGGTTGAGATTAAGGTAAATATATCAAGGTAAGCCAATTAGAGACAGAGTAGGGTGGGTCATGCCTACGTTATCCTAGGGGAGAAAAATGCCTGGGCTGTTATAGAGCGTATTTAATATACATGCTGTTTGTTTATTTTTTTTGCTATGAGCTGTCAACCCTAAAAAAACAAACATTAAATCAGAGCTCACTATAATATGTTTGCTTCAGGATAGATTATGCCTTCACCATCCCAGGAAAAAATATTATTCCTTGACATGTGGGTAATGGGCCATCATTCATCATTTTTATAATTAATTTGTCGAAATTAGCACATCATTATGAGGACCCCAAAAATGTATTTTCTTAATTCTAAGATATAAAAAGACACACTGACTGAGCCTCAAAGCCAAGCTGTGTGAGCCAACTTGAGAAATGTAGTTTCAGGTGCATATTCTGAAGTAAAATAGCTTGAAAGTAATCATTTTCTCAGTTTGCTATTTGCACACAGACCTGCACAACACTTTGGGCCAAAGGAAGAGACAGACACGGAGAGAGAGAGGGGAAATGGGGTGTGCAGCGGCTGGCCCTGCACACTGGTGCTTTCGAGGTTGTGTGAGGTTATTACAGGTTTGATTATTGAGTTCCACAGGGCAATTGGCTCAAATGAGGGCTGACAGCTTTGGAGGGCAGCAAACAGCTGGAGAGCTCATCTCTGCCAGCAGCCATATTAAGACCATTTCACTCCCAGGTGCATCAGCTGCTATGATCTGTGATTAAGGCATAACTAATGAAGAGCTGATGAAAGTAATCAGGTGCCACTGCATCTGCAGACGCTCTCAAGATGCTGGAACTGCATCTTCGCGGCGAAAAAATAAACAGGGAGGATGTTAATAATGGCTGTCTTCAGGAATTAAGGTGGAAATGTAGATTTCAACACATCCTGTACAAGCTGCTCGCACTGTCACCCTTAAAGCACCGCACAATGAGCTCATCTGTCACGGTGATTTGAGTGAGTGCCAGTTTACATCCATGCAGTGTCACAGTGTTATTTACAGATCCATATTTGTAACGTAGCAACCAATCAACAGCTGGCGGGCAAGGCGGCAAACTAACCGGCCTCATTTCTTTGTGGTTCTGTGTGGAAACATTATGAATGGCACGCTCTCATGTAATGCTGCCTAATTGTTAACTCAAATCCTAAACTACACGAGGCATAATGAAATGAACTTTTGAATCCTTCTTTACGGGCGGGGTTGGACTTGGCTGGGATCCAGGTGCATCAATTTTTGAGTGTTACACTTACTGCGAAACGATGTCAAAGCCTGGTGGAAATGAATTGACATAATCTCTCCTTAGTGCAATATGTATGAGCAACCACTCACCGTGGCGAAAGGCGAATTTGGCCCGATGTAATGCACAACGTGGGTGTTCGGACCCCTGAGCAACTTGTAATTGCATTTCATAATGGTTATTTCTTCCTCCTTACCCTTTTTCTCTTCAGAGAATTCTTCAGATAATGGAGTGCTGCGTAGAAAGGAAATGATAAGGTGTTTACCAGGTTCAAAAGATTTGTGCGATTTTTTGCCTGAAACTAGCATCTTGGCTTTGATGCGACCGAACACACAGACAACCTGTCATTTGGTCAGTAGGGAGCGAGCGACACACGCTGATAGTAGCAATAGGTTTCACTCATCATGTAATTCTTCGGAGATGTCTCATCAGCCTGTCACCTGTTGTGCTGGCGGTAAACAAGAATGAATGATGAATTACAGAATTCAATTAGGTGACAGCAGCTGTCACAGAGGCTAGTTAAACTATTTGCAGTACTAATCCTGTGAAAGTCTGCGGAGAGTCGAAGGCTTTTTTCCCTTCTACACAGTCCTGCTCGCGGTCTCGGCTCTTGTTGACAAACGCTACATCATTGTAGAGGACAGGAAGCCGAATTGCATCTCAAGGCTGTTTCCATGTAATATTCATTGTCATCTGAGAACACAGCGGCTTCAAGTTTTAGATCAAAAGCGTTTCTATTCAGCAACAAGGGAAAGCACTTGAATGTGGAGGAGGAATTCACAAAACGCCTTGGTCTGTCTTTGATATTTTTGTTTTCTCTGGGACCTTTGGCTGTGAAGGAGTTCAGTCCACTCATGGTCATGCTTGTAACAAAGAAACTGCATCTTTGAGAGTTTTTCTGTAGCATCTGGTGGCTTGATGCTGTATGAATCATCAATCAGGCTCAGCGTTACTTAAAGCAGAAATATTTTGTTCATGTTCTGCACTGAGTGAATCGTACATTACATGAGGCAGAGGCATTAATCTTCTCTCCTGGCATAGTGCTGCTTGTTTGATGCCATTCCTTTACATACACTTGCTTCCTTATGCTGCCATCCATTCAACTACAGTAACACAGCTCAACATATATCTGTGCAGAAGCAAAACCTGTAATCAGGGTTTCTGAACATGATGCACTAATCTGCCACACGACAGAGATAAAACTGGAGATGTGCTGAAATGAATCATATTTTATTTGGATTTTTATTTCGTTTTGAATCATCACAGTGTGATACTGGTATTTTGCGCACACTATCAGCCACAGATTCACTGTCAGCTGTCACTGTAGCTCCTCTGAGTTGTCTCACTGACATTTTCAAGAAAGTCTCAACTGTTTTGCCTCAAGACTAGAGATATCTAAATTTAGGCTACAGTATGTGAATCGCATTCAGAATTGTGGGTTTAAATGGTTTATTTTTTTAAACTAACATATGCACGGCTCTAGTATTCCTCAATGAATCTTATCTCTGCATACATGCAGAAGCATCACATTAATTTCACCCTCCACTGTAAATGCTGGATAAAATGTAAGATGGAAAGTACTGCTGGTGCTTTTGCATAAAATTCCTCCGTAGGAGTTGACATATACACTAGAGGGTCTAATTTAAGACTGATGGTGAGATAAAGCGCATTCATTTCTTGACCAACAGGATTTGCCTGCTACATCCATTCCTTCCTCCCACATATATGCACATGTTGAAGTGATATATCGAAGTCCAACCAGTTCATTAAATATCCATTCGTAATTTCCTGAGCTTTACAGATAGTCGGCCTATTATATATTTAGTTGACTCGGCTGCTGCGCAGCACAGAAATCAATCTGCAGGGAGATACAAGGTGCAGCAGCCAATGCAAGGACTCCCCAAACCCACATTTATACATGTTTTATTACATGTCCCCCACAATTGATCAAGAGCTCTTCTGATTAACATTTGGAGGACATCTTTTATGATACTCAAAAAGGCATCAGAAACTGCTGGCACAGGAGATGAATAGCTTCTCAAGAGTCATTATACAAAGAGATACCAGCTCAAAGCTCAGCAGGAAGATCAAAAGTCTCAATAATCTGACGAATCTATGCAGGGATCCTTCACTCTGGACAGTGGACACATTCGATAGAGCTACAAACACACTCCTGCATATGTTTACTGTACCACTGAGGATAATTTATGCATTATACACACTTGCAATAATGATGCAAATGCTGCTTTTTTTGAGGTAGTGGTCAGAGAAATGCTAAGGGAAAAAATCATGAGATACTCTTTCAGATAGTGTTTCCCAGGAGCAAACAGCCTGACATCACAAATGATGACAGCATCTTTACAAACCCGTGTTTAGGCTGAGTATACACACTACATGCTCCTCAGCAAGATGGCACCAACACGAAAGCTAACATGTTTTTTTTTCAAATCTTCTGTGCATGCCATGATTTGCATTTCAAAGGGAATGCTTCTTTTAAGATCCAACAGATTTTACAGCAGTGAAAGCCAGTGTTTAGCTTCTCCCAACAGCAGCATAAAGAAACCACATATCAGAAATTAAGTCATTAAATTAACAATATGTATTTTTCTGCTGCTAGGGGTCACTCAAACGAGTGTTGTCACCGCAATCAGTTTCTTCCAGTCCGGTCCAAATGAAAAACGAATAAATAAATAAAATAAAACCAGTGATTGAAACCAATAAAAGCAATAAATAAAGCAGTTTTCCACTAAAAAACAGTGTTTCCGAATCATCCACAGAGGTCTCCTCCTCCCTAATAAAGGCAAACTGGGTGATTAACACCAGTAAAAACACAGAATAAAGCAGTTTC
>CAFUXE010001198.1:415014-435917 GCA_903364295.1 Serranus cabrilla | reverse complement strand
TTCCCTTATGCCGTTCAGTCCGTTGGTGAAGGGGCTAAAGACGAGCTAGCGCTAACATTTGCTCCACCTGTTTCTCTGACAACTTAAGATTCAAACATCCAATGACTAAAAGCCTTCAACCTGTTACAAATATATAGTTAAAAATGACCAAGAACTAAAAAGATTCTTGTAAAATATTGGCCAATGAAATTAAATGCCAATGAAGCTAACCGCTATCTTAAACAGCAACACTGGAAACATTTGGGAAAATGTAAGTACACCACTAAACACAAAGTACAATACAGGTATAGCTGTCCATTTAAAGTGAAAGTGTTGTTATACCTTTAAGCAGTGCATGAAACTGGTATAATACCACATGAGTTGTTCACAACTGCTACACTGGGGTGGGAAAACCATCTGACAAAACAGATAACATGTTTGGAATCATAATTAACTGATGGCGAGCAAATAAAAGGCAAGAAGCATTTATATGATTTAGCTTGTGGAAAAGACAGCCCATTCTTTTGAGCTGCAGAGCACACCAAGGTCTGAAGTACTGATGATACTCTAAAGTGTTAGATTGATAGGATACTTGGTCCCTGAGTGAAACAGACCATTTATAACAGCCTGAGTACAGCACGTCCCTGACAGCACAAACTCACCTAATAATCCTTGAAACCTGGGACAACCTGACGACTGCGCCTCGACGCCAAATAAATGCTTTGGAATGGGCCAGAAACCACCTTATGGTTTTATCTGCTTTGTTCTACAGGGCTACTAACAAAATGCATTTGTCTTTTTACATCATTGCAAAATATGTTTATTTCACTGTAACTACATAAATACAGTGAGATTATTTTACAGTATAAAGTAGTAGAGCTCGCTAAAAGACAGGTACAAGGAGCAAGTTAATCAGCTGGGATTTTGTGTCGCAGACGATTTGAGTTCAGAGTGAGCGAGGGGTGCTTAGGACCGATAAGTACGTGCGAGTCAGGGGAAAGTCCTGTCTTTTTGCAGGGCATAATTATTTCATGTAACATGCTTACTCCCAGAGTTTAATTCTGCACTTCTTCAAGTCCTGAGGGACGATGGAGGGCCAACTGTTGTTGCATCTCACTTCTTTCTCTCTGGAAAGTGGGGCTATGTAGATAAGCTGGCGTTCCACTTTGCTCGGTTCATCCAGTGTAGCGGCGACTGAGTGCAGGATATAAAGTAATACCCTGACAAACCCTGGCAGCTAAGAGAAGGAAAAAGGTTAATGGGAGCCCTTCACATTCGCATGCTGGTGTCTAATGACTGTGTTAGGCTGGAACGCAGTTATCATCAATGGCATCTCTCAATGAAAGTCATTTAAATAATTCCAAGATGCAGTTTAACTGTGAGAGCGAATGTGAGTGTTGCCAGGCAATCAGCCCCCCTAGCAGAGAGTGCTGTGGTAATAGTCTGCCCGATCCAAAGGGACAAAGGCTGTTTCGACAGTGCTCGCCCTGAGCTGGATTTACAAAGCAAGCAAACAGCTGCTTGCATGACTCAAGAGCCGGGTATGTGCCTTAAATATGTGTCACGTATCCACGAGGCAGTTAGTCTCCTTTGCTCTTTGAAAACACAGGAGGGGAGAAAAGGAATCGAAAGCAACAGCTTTTTAAGACAGGTTAAGAGCCTTACGAGGTCATTTACCCTGGCTGTAAAGTGGTGGAGAAGGTAAGAGTCGACAGTGCATGAAAGTCAAATATTATCTTGGCAAAGCAGAGAGCCAAAAGAACAGGGCAGTTCAACACACCACGAGCAGACAAGCCGAGCTCAAAGCGAGCTCATATTGTACATCTACCAATAAGGACAGCTCCCAGGAGAGTACGATAACACGGAAATGGTGTCGACCAATGTGTGCCTTTCATCCAGGGTGTGCCCTGGGTGACGATCCATCAATACCAATGAGGTAAACACTGATAGCTGCTGAACAAACGGTGATGGTAGATAGGAAAAAGGCTGTTTAACTGTAATTTTAGATCAATCATTCTAAAATGAGGGGGCTAATAGTATGTAAATATGTGGGCAAATTATCTCCATAATATTAGGAATTTAATAGGCAAACTGTTAGTGCTAGTAGACAGCTATAGCCTCGGAGGGGATACCCATTAATATTAGTTTAGATTAGGTTAAGGAAATTAAAGATTCTAACCAGGAAAGTGCACTCAGCAGAGTGCAGAGCTCCACTCAGAAAACAAACATTTTAAAAGCTGTCTGCTTGTCGTCTTGCAGACAGACCTGACAGAACATGAAGTCAGACTGTTTACACATCAGCATCACGTTGTTTACCGAGCATGGCAGCTGGATTCTCAAGAAAATCTAATTCATCTAGGACTTAGCTTTCTTATAAATGGCTCCAATAAAAACTCCTCTCCCAGTTGTAAATGTATTATGACAAACTGTGGACAAGGAAGAATTTATACCCTTTACTTAGTACTAAGTGCATAGTAAAAATACACTGTTACAAGTTAAAGTTCTGCACTTATAATATTACAAGAGTAAATGGATGTGAGTATAATCAGGAAAATGTAGAAAAAGTGAAAAAAAAAGGGTTGCTATGACTATACTATTATACACGGTCGGCCATAAAGTTGGAATCAAATATTTTTTTACCTCTTTCCATGAAATGATTGTGACAATGTGATTTATTCTTGACAGATAAAGTGTGTATCTTCTCAAAACGTTATTAATCAATCTCTTCCAAACATATCACAATGAAAATGAAAGCACAATAAACAGAGGATTGTTTCTTTATCATTAGATTATACTTTCTCATGCAGGACTTTACTGTTGTAGTTGGTTCATGTGAAGCTTATTATGAACTATTCGCTGATTATTTTTATTACTGATTGATTGATTGTATGGATGGTAAACATAGTTACAAATATACATAACAAATATTACTGTGAGATATTTTATATAAAAAATGACTACAACCATCAAAACAGATGTTCAAAAAGATGTATTAATATAACTTTTACATTTTCATATTTGTATATTTACAAAAACAAAAGTTTATATTCAGGGGGCTGCAAAAGTAAGTATACAGTAATGAAAAACAAAATGTATTAATTGATTATACAAACATATCAATTAAAAACATATTAATCCCTCAAATGTTCATAATGTTTGACCACCACTATAATACTGGTAACATTGTAACAATCCTGACTGTATACCTTCTTTTACAGCCCCCTGTATATAAAATATATAATATAACCAACAGTCTTGGTGCAGCTTTCAGTTGAATCTGTGTCATAAAGGATTAGTAAATTATCACAGTCTGCTTTCTTTGGATTCAGACAAAGTCCCACGTTTTTGAATGCCGTTTGTATCTACTTACTTCTAACTGTAATGATGTGCAAAGCAGAAATCTCTCCTTCCACTGTACTTATGCAGGAGCAGTTTAGCTCTGCCGATCAGTGCCTGGTAGATAAAGATGTAACACTGATGCCAAGCTGAGGGGATGGCTGCATGAGCACAGTAGGTGTCTTGGTAGGTCTTGGTCAGCTGTGACGCTGACAGGTTTTCAAGTGTTGTAGGAACCCTATAAACCCAAACTCCATGAACTAAGGCAAGAAATACAACAGGAAGTCAGAGTTCCAGCAGCTTTAGCTTATCAGTAAAAGCTGAAATTTTGCAGACTTCAACAAGGGTGGAGGTAAGCACAATCCACGTTTGCTGCTGCACAGGACGGGGCAGCAGGCCAAGCTACCTTGAGGGAATTCACACCTCTGCAGCACAATGGGAAAGATGGGGGCTGAGCTGCCATCTGCAACTTATTTGGAGTCCGACATTTCTTTGAGCGAGGTAGGTTAAAGCCCTCTCGTCAAAGGGATCACAACCTGATGCAAGCAGGCCTGTCAGCTGAATTGGGATGGGACTTAGCTGTCACAGAGAAAACAGGTTGAGGACTGCACAGAGGCTACGGTGGTCAAAAGAGGCGAGTCTGACTTGTCCAACATTTCACTACAAGGGGTGCTGGCTCTTTGTGCATCGCCACACTCACACTTCTCTTCCAGAGAAAGCCGGCCGCGGTGTTCAAGGCTTTAGAAAAACTATCAAAGCACTGCTGTAGGTATTTCTTTCCCCATGTGGATGCAGTGGCAGAGAAAGGAGGGGGGCTACCCACAGCTTGTTGGACATTTGCCAAGCTGACACAGACCAGGCAGATGGAGAGTGTGCCCAATGAGGAGAGGTTGAAGGAACAACCTGAACATGAGCTGCCTAAACTTACTAGTGCTGCCTGCCTGGCGAGTCATACAAAATGACATCGCTGGCTTACAGCGAACATCTAAGAACAGCAGAGCACCTGCAGCAACAAAAGGTCAGCAACAGAAACTAAACTCTCTCTCAGTAATACTCCTGCAGCGCAGCAACTTCATCACACGAAATATTAACTGGAGAAGTGCTGGAAACCTTAAGTTAGAGCTGCAACTAACAGTTATTTTCATTAGCTAACAATCTGCTTGGTTTCCTCTTGATTAACTGATTCATCATTTGTTCAGTTTATAATGATATAAAATAAAAAAGGCAGAAAATCCTCATTCTGGACAGGCTGGAACCACCAAGGGGGTGGCATCTTTGCCTACCCTAATCCTAATGACCCAACAGGTAAACTTTAATCACATCTCACAGGTGTTTTATTCTGTCATTCCGATTTCCATTGCATTTTTCATTAATGACTTCATTTCATTGTTTTGTGTTTCTGTTTTAATGAGTTATTTTTAAAAATACCAATGTACAGAATTTGGATTCCTGAGTTGGACCCTGGTCAAAGGAATCCAAACTAGTGCATGCACATATCAATATGGCAGCTGGCAGGACACTATATTATCAGCTAACACTAGCGCTAACTAGCTACTAGGTTGCTTAACAAGGTGCATGCTTCATACAAAACGAACAACCGACTCCTTACGAGTGTTATGAACTGAAAACAAGAAGATGCAAACAAAAGGTAGCCCCGCCCTAAATCATAACATGCTTTACTGTCTATTTTACACTGAATGTGCCCATAATTTACTTATTGAACATCTTGCTGTACTGAAGAAGACTTGAAGCTATTGATTGATGCCATAAACTCAAGTGGAAAATGTTTACTGAGGTAATAAATCAAGTGAGAAGTGGTTTACTTTTCTCATAGACTTTTATACAACATGACTTCTATTTGCAACCAGTGGAGTCGCCCCCTACTGGCCATTAGACATAATGCAGGTTTAAAGCCCTTCAGCATTGGCTTGACTTTGCAAATTACCTGCAACTTTCCTAAAATAATCAGTTAAAAAGCTTTGGCTTTTTCCAGGGAACCCAGTTCTCAGTCCTTGTGTGTTAAACATGTCGGTAGTTCGAGGGTCAGGAATTAACAAATGATTATCAAATTACTTGTTTGATTTTCTGTCAAACAACTAAGCAATTAATTAATAATTGCCACCCTACAGTAAATCAATGGTGGTGCCACAGGTTTCAGGATTTTACTAGATTAAATCCTTTTTTCTATACTACGGCACATATTTTCTTGGTAAGGGAAAATAATTCCCACAATGTAAAAACTTTATTTGTATCTCCTAAAATATCATTTGCAGTTTAGCCGACCCAGTTATTTGCCTGAGAGGAAACTCCTTTTTTATCTTTGTGGAGAACGTGCAGGCAGTGTGCACATGCATGCATGTATGATGCTCCTGTGGGTTAGAAAGCTCTCTATATGTGACCTGGATTATGAGGATGTTACGTCTTGCCTGAGAACAGGTTCTGCTTCAACTGAGCGATTTAGCCCTTGGTAGTTGTCAACTGTGCTTCTAAAAAGCTTAATATACATTTACAACAACTTTCTCGTTTTATATACTCCGCAGGCTGTGTATTGGAGTGAGAGTATGATTTTGACAGATGGAGGAGGAAAAAAAAATCAGAAGAACTTCCCTTGGGGACATCTTAGGGGGATTCGTTTCATTCTTTGACTGCATTTCTAAATAGAGAGAAATGCAATGAGCTGACACATCAAACATTATCATGGCAAGTTGAAAGTAGAGTTAAGCTCTTTATGTCTACCTCTCTGATTTGAAGAAACCCTTCCAGTGAACTCATTCAGGCTACATTTTGATGCGACTGTTCTCCATCAAATGAGCATTGTCTTTCTTGCTTCTTTAGACGCTGTGATTCGCTCTAAATAGTACATTAAATCAACATTATTGCTCATCTACGAAAGCTTTCTGCTTTACTTTCCCCTGAAAATACCTCTATTTATTAGTCTGGTAACCTTGAATGGTAACAGGAAGCAAAGAGTTGCATTTTAGGGCCTCCATAGAGGATATCAATCAGCCATAGTCGATTAATAACTAGTGCAGCATTTATCTCCTTGTCAGAAAAGTGAGGAGAGAGAAATGATGAAGGGAGAGAACCTCGACTGCTGTTCACATTACAGCATGGATTTCCACAGCCCTCGGGCTAAGGGGGGATGTCAAGGGGGGGGGTTTGAAAGGACCGGAGAGTGGAGGGAATAAAGGCAGGGTTTTGAGACGGCGTGGCGAACAGTAAGTGGAGCTGAGACCTTTTGAAAACTCAGACAGTTAACTTCTGACTGATTCACTTCATCTCCATCGGCATTGTTTATTTATGTGGCAGATGGGTTGCATAAATTTCATTGTGGACCTCACCGTTATAAACCTAACTCAATTAGCCAGCCGGGGTGTTAGCAGACACTTAGCCGGATCCATCGCAGCAAATCACAATGGCCAGATGGGTGATATTTTTCATTTTTGGTGGCTAAGGCTCAAACCCATTATTTTTCCTTGTTTGTGCGAGTGCCTGACTCATTGAATAATCAGTTTGATTAATAAAACCAGTCTCCCTAGGCATAATGTTGTTGGCTCACACTGTGCTATGGAACCTAGTGTCTCTGTTGAAACAGGAAACAGGAGAGCCTCTCTGGTACACTATGTTCATGTGTTGGGAGGGTTCTTATTGTTTTTCTATCCTCTAACACTGTTACGCATAATGTGACAAATTTATCATTAATGCTCCGAGCTTTAACTCAAATTAACTTGGCTCATCACATCGTGTTTTCTCCACCTGTCGCCTTTTGTCTTCCACTTTCTAACCCCTCATTTTTCTTTTTCACTCCCGTTTCCATATTTCCCTTCCCATTGTCCACTTACCTGTATCCTGCTTAATAGATCTTTCTTTCACTCGCCATCATCGCTCTTCCTCATTTTAAACATTTCTCACGTCTCACTTCATCTACATACCAGCCTCCTCTCCCCGCCTCCTCATCCATCGCTCACTTCATATCGCCCTCTTTCTCTCCCCGCCAGTGAGCCCACCCTGGCAGCCTTGGCCCTCTTAAATGCATCATTTCTTCCAAGAGATATCCTTCTGCACTGACCTCTGTGCTAGCTGGCTGCCTGCCATCTCCACTCAATGGACTCATCAATCCATCTTGGTTCTTGGATGGCCTTGATTTTATTGTCTCACACAGCCCTCTGTCATCCTGTTCATCTCTCATCCTTAATGTCATCCTTTCAAATTTTAACATGTCTGCATTTTCTGAGCACACAGTGTTTGATTACATTGAGCTGGAATGGCAAAGTCCAGGTGGGCTATTGTTGTCAAGTCCTTGCCGGGGCCAACGGATGCGCAGGCATGGAGGATGTGCCATTTCTGCAGAGTCAATCAATGGGTTGAGAAGGAGCAGTTACTTCAAAACTCGATTTATTTTTCCACATATTATTACTGATGATTGATTGGACGTTTTAATGCATTGATGCTTTACGTTAAACGATGCTTGCACACAGTTATCCATCATGTTCAGCTGCCAAACTCACAGGCATTGTCGAAAAAACAATAACATTGTTGATTTGGCGCATTACGCTCTCTCCTCAATAACAGGCTTCATTATGAAAGTTATGGAGTCTCTTGATGGACTGCTGTGACCTGATCTGGTGAGGTCATGTGATCTCTCATCTTGTTGAACTGCAGAAAAAGTTAAACAGTGAAGAAGATTGGATCAGATGATAATAGAAGCAACTAGTACTTTTCATCCATTATCTGTATCCACTTGTCCTTTTCCAGGGTTTTCACTACCATTATAAAGCTTAAGTTCAGCACCCATGCCATTCTGCACACCAAATCAATATAGAGAGCATAAAACTAACGAAATGACTTTTTCCAGGATCTAGTTAATGGACTTCTTCAGCAAGTTTTGTCATGATGCTTTATGGGTTTTCATCATTTATCATCTATCTATTTATCATTATCTGCTCAAGCCTTTTCAAATTTCTGCACACAGATGTAGAAGTAATAATGGTCCAAAGTAATGTGAAATTGCATATTTTTAAAGTAAAGTAATTTAAGAGTTTCTTGGAGAAGGAACCCGAACCCTGCCACCAAGTACGTGCCCCTAAGTCTTCCACAAACTTATGGAAAACTGTTCTTTAGGGTTGCGGGAGATTTGGAGCCAATTCCAGCTGAGATTGGACGAGAGGCGGGTCACACCATTGACAGGTCGCCAGACTATCTCAGTGCTGACACATATAGAGACAGAAAACCATTCACACTTCCATTCACACCATACTGGGAATTTGGAGTCAGACTGTGGGAGGATTGTGGGAGGACTGTGGGAGGAAACCGCAGCGGAAACCGTAGAAAAACGCTGATACAAGGAAAACCTGCAAACTCCACAGAAGGGCCCAAGCCGGCCAGCTGGTCACTCAACTCTTTTCCTGTGAGGCAACAGTGCTAACCACTACATCCAATGCAAAAAAGTTTTTAAATATTAAGACTACGATCATGAGTGAAAGAGTTTTGTTAGACCTGGCAGCCATAAAGCCTCCCTGCTCTACCCGCATCTTTAATCTGTACTTGGCTTTTACAGAAAACTCAAGACAAGGGAACAATTATCTTCTGGGTTTAGGCCAAACCCCAACAATAGGTTGGACTTCGTGATTGGGCAGTTAAAGATGACCGCCAACCAGAGCTGGTCATCTTGTGTTAAACTTTCACTACAGAATTAATGGTGTTTATGCAAATGCATGTTGCCTGAAAATACTAATTTCCCTCAGTTAAATGATTATATAGTCAGAGTTCACTCATTAACTCTATTTTTCTAATAAGCCGCCTTCCTTACTTTCTCAGTTTGTGGTGAGATAAAGATGTCGTTTTATCCATTATGAATGGTCGTACAAACAAACCTACTAGGTAATAAGATATTAAAAACTGCACTGAAGGACCCCACTGAAAGACCTCAATGTCTTACAGTTCTAATACAGCAAAAAACTCTTAGGGTAGTTGCCTTGCTAGAGATTTCCAGCAGCTTGTTCAGTATGTCTACTGAAATACCACATCATGACAAACCTTTTTTATAATCGATTACTACTGAAATGTATCCATTGCCCCATTTAAAAAAGAAATAAAAACCCATAAAACAAACCCACAATCATTGTGGTCTGTATAACATTTTATTAGGGGTTGATGCTAGAATGGATAGACCAGAGCGACAGGGTAGGGACGCTCTGCTGTGATTGGTTGTTACCACATCACTTGCCTCACAGCATAACAACCAATTACAGCAGGAGGAAATGTTGACAGTCTGCCAAAAGCATAGTATTATACGCTTGATATGGTTGTTGCAGTAAAAGTTTGGTCCCTCTGACTGATACATTATTATATAATTTTCTAAAAGACAGAGCCTGGGCAGTTGGCAAAGTTAGCCTTCAAGGCTTTCTGCAAGAAAACCCTTTCTGCCAAAAATATTTCTTGCAGAAGATGTAAAAGCAGTGCTGTAGTAGGAATATAAAAAGTACACGTATGGCGGAGGCTGTGGTGGATGAATGGTTTTCTGTTGTTGATTTATTTTTTATTTCCGTCATAGTTTTGTTAGGTTTAGGCAGCAACAATAATTGGTAAGGCTTTGGAAAAGATGATGGTTTGGGTAAAAATAGACCCTTTCACAATATTAACCACATGTTAGAGAGGCTTTCTGGCAGAAAGGGCATTTCAGCTGAATCTGGCTGCACTCACACGAACCAAATGTCAAACTTTAATATGAAATTTGAAACTCTGCTGCCTGGACTCTGTTATTAAAGCGTAGAAATAGTCACCTTAACACTTATATTATGGATCAGCTTACAACAACAAAGGTAACTTTTGGTACTTTTTAACTACTGTCCATCCAACTGAAAATACTATTATTTTCTGCTGTGATTGGTTGTTTGACTGTGAGGTAGCTCCCCTGTCCCTCTGGACTATCCACTATAGCATCAAGAGTAAGAGTCACATGCTGATTTGGTTTGCTACATTATGGAAAATGTTTCAGATCAACACTGGAGCTGTACTGTGTATGCATGACACATCTCTCTCTACTTTCTTTCTGATCGCTTCATCTTTTCTCTCCTCTCTGGGTGAGCGAGGTCATGAAGAGAATGAATAAATGCATGGACATTTACGCCTTCTTCCTTATTTGCCGAGAAATGCCTTTATGAGGCAATTGCAGATCAATAAGTACTCTGCCACGCTACCTACAGGACAACTTACGGGCAGGTCTGGGAGTTTTTCTGTTATATATGGACATGGTAAATGTCAGTCATGCTTCCGCAGCTCTCCGAGGCCATAATGAGCATTTGCCCGGCACTATTTATAGAGAGCCACGGCATGTTTAGTCATGAAACACCTGACCCTTCAAATCAGAGCCCACTGAGTTGAGCATTGGACACTTGCTTGTATTATATATTTTTTTTTACCTCCATAGCTGCAGCAGCAGCAGCATATAGCAATGAATTTTAAAAATGAGGTGGAGGAAATGTATATTCTGAAGAAGCGTATGTGTCCCCTGTAACCTTCACCTTTATCTCCCATCAGCCTTTCATCACATTCTTCGCCTGTCCCTCTTTCAAATATGTTTTTTCTCGTCTCTGAAGGTCCTGCAGCTCCGGGCACGGCTCCTTCACAGTTACAAGTCGCGACTGCAGCACACACAGAGCATGTGTTTGTGTTCCTGCCACCGACTGAACCCTCAGGTTGAGACCAAACCCTCCACATATATATTCAGTTTTTTTTCCCAGTGACCCCACAGTGCTGAGTAAACTTCACAGACAAGAAACAGAGATGGAGGGCACTTACTGCTCAAACACTCAGAAGAGAGCCTCCTTTGCTTTTAGCTTGATTCAAAATCGTGTTCACTCATAAAATTATTTAAAATGTGCTCTTGGCATTTTAACACCCACTTTCAATTCGAATGAACTACACTTTTGGGTGGAAATGAATGGGAATAATAAAACTTGCATATTATCACAACAACTCAAATGTGTCTGTCAGACAGTTGCATGAAAAATCTATGAAGTTTCCTAAAATGAAGCTGCAGATGCATCGCAATGGCTCTGTAATCACCCCGACAATGTTTTTTCTGTCTACAAAGGCAAAACGGCATTTAATTGCTATTGCAAATGTACATCTGTGTGACTGTGAATATAAATGAGACTGCTAGGCCTCTTGTTCTCATGGTAACACAAGTAGGCTGTGATGTGTTGATTGACCTTGGGGGTGTGGAGTTTTCCTTTTACACATGAATTTAGCAGCAAGGTAAGTCTCCGCCTGTCTGCACGGCAACAGTTTTGCAGTTTCTGATAGCAAACTGTCGGATGCTTGTGTTAGCTCGTTTTCTCTGGCTGCATATATATTTGAAGAAGTTTAAATAGTTTATGTAATGAGAAAACAAGTCTGTCAGAAAAAGAAATTGCATTCATTTCATTCACTGCACTTATCTTATTAGGAAATGACTGCAACCATTCAGGTGATCATTGTGTAATGTTTCAATTTACACAGGCAATGCATTACAATGATCCATGGATCAGCGTGTGCTGCTGTGGAGCTGCGGCGGCCGGCCTGTGGGGGGCACTCCAGCACTTTCCGCCTGGTGTGTCGCTCTCTTCCCTCCATCTCTCCTGTTTCTCAGCTTTCCCTCCCCATTTTCTGTCTTCCTTTTGTTCTGTGACTCTATCACTCCTCACTCTTCCTCCCTCTCTTTCTCGTACTAATGCGCTCTCTCATCACTGCTTCTCTCAAGTTCTTCCTCCTCTCCTTCCAATATTTCACTTTTGGTGGACACCCATTTTCCCTCCTTCACTCCCTCTTTCTTCTCCGTCCCTCATGCTCATTTCTGTTGTCCGTCTGCCACTTTTTGTTCAGTATCTTTAATCGATACTGAACCCTCCACTCCCTGCACGTCCACATAAAATACACACATTAGTAACAAGGCATAAGTAGCTTGACCTTCTCTCTGTTGCACCTATTTCTCATTCATGGCATTTCCATATTGCAGCAGGGCATAATTATTATGACTATCCATACGAGAGCATTATCAGGTTGCCGTTAGATGGAAAAAAAATAATAATGGGCGTCTGATGACACAGGACGTTCCTTTCTTCCCTGCCATTTCCCAGCAAGCGATAGCGAGTTTGACGTCAGCTCATCAGTCATTCCACAGATTCTTGTTCATTCCACGTGTTTAATCCTTGGGCAGCTCGGAGAAGATAACTGGCCATCAAATTAAGGGAATACATTTATGTTAAGTTGTCAGGAATGTGAAATGTGCTGTGTGTTTCAAGAGCTCTATGATCCAATCTGCACATGAATAATATCCACCTTTGTGGGTTTTTTTTTATTTTTTTTTAGAAAGGACGAGGAAAAGGACGGAATGTTTTATAATTTCGGCTTTTGTTTCAAATCATTTGCAGATTCACAAACAATCGCCCGGCCATTTAATCTTGTTGGTGCTGCAGGCTTAAAAGTGTCTTCTCAAGTAGACAGATATTTATCTAAAAAATGTCACCGTGCCAAGTGTATTCATTCATGCCAGGAGTTGTAATCGAGTTGACAACATCTGCACTCCAGGGATTAAGTGAAAGAACAGCAAAACGCTGGGATAGATTGGGCAAATCATATTCAATCACTCTGCCTGTGGATAAATAGAGCCACTTTAAAGTTTGATGTGACTTTCCTTTGTGCAAACCAACTGTCCGCTCTACCTTTAGCACCCAGTTTATTCCATTAAAACACTATTGATTTCTCCTTTGTCACAAATTATAATAAAAAGCAGGCCATGTCAAAAGATGGTAATTAATGATTAGCCCTTATATGTATTACTTTGTCAGGAAATGACTGATGGCTGCTTGATGGCTGATGGCCATGACCTTGACTGGGGAAATTACCAGCGAGGTGGCGGACCAAGGAGATAGGTTGCATGAAGCAGCCATTTCTTAATGACTGAGTTACATCATATCACTTCCATAGCGTATGGCTTCATGCCCCAAGAACACACGGATAATTAATTTTTAACCACTTGTCCAAGTTTCATCTACCAGAGAAATCTACATTTCTTTAACATGCAAACAGTTCATCACTTAGGTCAATATTAGTTGATTAAAAATATATCATAGAAGACAAGAAAAGTGTGGTACAGCCAGATAACGTACACTAGTTTGGATGTAATATACAGGCTGCATCACTTAGCCGTGCCTCTGTATGTTTAATGAGATGGCGTTACAGTTACAGCTACTGTGAACGAGCACTCATCTCGTCCCGCTGTGTCTCCATAAGTGTAAAGTAATCACTTTAATGTTTCCACTGTGGCAGAGCTAGCTAACCACTAACCAGGAGGTATGCGGCTCTGACTCACTCAACATAAAGGAACACAAAATTGTCGCCTGGCAGTCGTATATGCGGCTCTGCTAACAAGTCAAAGTGCTTTTTACATCCACGTCCGTCCAGACGTTTATGTAGCCGTGAAAGTAGACGAAGCTTTAAAAATGGATGCTGCAGCAAATGCACATCTTCAACCCGGCATCTTTCTTTTAAGATCAGTGTTACCAGTTTCTTTCTACATTTTTTTGTCTGAGCCTTCACCTCCATTTCTGAGTTATGGTGTTGCACAGTATTATGATGTCACAGTGAAGTTGACCTTTGACCTTTTGTATTGTATTTTGTTTGTGTCAGTAGAGTTACAGGAAAACTATGGCGTTATTTTTGTGCCTCATTTTTTAGCACAAAAAATGTGTTTTGCAAGAACTCAAAATTTGATTCTGTGAAACAATTAGAATCAAGCGAAAAACAAAGCAGTTTGAGCAGACAATTATCATTAACACGTTGGATGACTTTGTGGCACACACACAAGGCCGTCATGTTGAAAGAGAGAACGAGAGAAGGTGTATGAGCAAGTGGAGAGTGGTGTACTGTGAGCGCACGAGGAAAACTAAGGAAAACATATTATGCACACATATGTGTATTCTGCAAGCATGAAAATAATCTATTGAGCATGTTATTGATAATTGTTCGCTCAAACTGCTTTATTTTTCAGTTTTGAGATTTTGGAAAACACATTTTTTTGTGCTAAAAATGTGGCACAAAAATAACGCCATAGAAAACTACTGGCTCTTTTCATGAAACTCGGTGGAAAAGTGTTGCATGTGCCAAGAAATAACTTTTGGAGCAGATCCGAATCATGGGGCCAATACATGAATTCAGTTTAACTTTTTGGGACAGGGGATTTGTGCTGCATTCATGTGGTGTCAGAATAATCCGAAAATCCTATTTTTTTGTTCATATTTCATGCCTCACCCAATCTTTGTTATGAAAATACTTTAAATAACTATCAGTTATCAAACATTATCTTTGCAGTGTCCATGTTGTTTCCACATTATGACTTAAAGCTCACATGTTGTAAAAATGCTTTCCAAATGTGGAAAGTTAGACAATCTGATGAGCATGTGAATCCACCATAGACAGGAAAGGAGACAGAGAGACTTCGTCCTATTAGACATTTGTGTGAAATTCTGTCACATTTGTGAGCTCACAGTGACCTTGACCTTTTACCCCCATATTCTAATCAGGTCATCAGGTGCCAAATTCGAAAATATTCCCTCCAGGTGTTTCTGAAATGGGACGAATGGATGGAAGGACAACCTGAAGACATAATGCCTTCGGCCCTGGCTGTCACTGATGCAGAGGCATCAAAATCTCAACAAGGTGTCTGGCAGCTGTCTGGTGCAGCTAGTTATCACAGGGCCTGAACATGAGCGTCACATTACAGTAAATCTTGAGCTGTAACAGACCAACTAAAAGCAGCTCAATCACCACACAAGCCTGCTATATAATATGTATGCATGGCACTGTGTGCGTTTACATAGTTGTGAACATATTTTTAGTTAACCTCATCTTATTGAAGTTAGCAGCGACTTTGCACGGCGTAGCCAGGAGCAAAGTGCAGTCGAGATGCCTAAACAGCTGGACGTGCATGGTATTCTCTCAGTCAGTTCCACCCTCTCGTCTAAATATGGTCACTTCTGGCTCCAAAAAAACAAGATGGCAACCACCAAAATGCCAATCTCAAGGCACAGTGGACAAACAGCCCTTATCATAGTCCAAAAAAAAAAAAAAGTTGGATAACCCAGTCACAGAGCTTTTCGACCAAGGCAGTCTGAGGGCCGGTTTGGAGCCAGTTGAACCAACTGCAAACCAGCACCAGCTCTACAACGAGGTTTGTGTTGGTCGGAAAGAGGTATAAGACGTTTCTTTTTGGTAACTTGGCCAAAGCTATTAAAAGCTGGAGCACTTTTAGTTTGCCTTAGTCTGATTTTATTAAATTAGTGTCCTCCAATGAAGCCCACAAGTTTTGCTGCATTGTTTGCTAGGATGAATATTTTGAAGTTATTTGGCCATCATTTTTTATTGATTAAGCGTGTACTGATTGTTTACACGTCCAATAGTCAATTGAGGAATTTTAATTGGAATTTCCATCCATGGTAATTATGTTTAAATGATGATGATGATTTGAAAATAGGACTGGGTGATAATTTTATTCAGATATCTCACATAGTTGCAGCACTCTGGAGACAGTTTTGTAATATCAGCAGTTCAGGTTCCGGTTATGAGAATAATTTATAATGTGTACAATAGTTCATGTAATTAAGAACAAGACAGGATAAGTAATTTAGAGACTTTACTCCTCTGCTAATTTGGACAAACTCACAATGGGCCTGTCGTTTAATTAATGAGATGCTTTCACAAATCTGTAACTGGTGATTTGATCCACGAGGATCTATCATCAATCTATTTCCACAAGAAATACAGAAAAGAAAGGGAATATTCATCATTTGTAATATTTAAATGATCATTAACCACGTGCAATGCTCAATTTGCAAAAGAAAGGAGACCCAGAAAATTGAGAGAGGGGCAATCCGGCACGCTGGTTAGCATGGAAGAGTCCCAGAATACGGATCAACTGGTGAAAGCGTCAGAGGTGGATAATGTCCGCCATGCAGAGAGGGATTATTTTGTCAAAGCATGGATCGCCTGCCAATACACAGGCCTTTACCCACATGGTGTGGGGCTGAGACAAAAGCACAGAGGCATTATTTTCAGGTTATCACTGTGCTTCATTCTGCGCTGCGAGGAGGGGGCGTCGGTTCAAATTAGTGGCTCACAAAGTGCATTTCAAATAGCCTCCATAATGTTGGCTTTCTCTCTGTATGTATTCTGTTTGATTCTATGCAACTTTTCATCATGGGGAAATTATTCACAGGCTTTTAGCTGCAATGCAGACTTCACATCAACATCCGAGCAGAGGACGCTGCCTTTAAGTAAATGTTTAGACAACCTTGATGCAAACAAATGCAATAAACTTGAATCAACCAGCTTCACATCTGCTTTCCTATAATTCAAGAACGCAGCACAACCTTGCTTCATAGCAAACTAGGAACAGGTGGGCAGTTTAGACTCATGCTTTTGAAATATTGCTCTATTCCAGGGAGTAATTAGTTACTCCTGAGCTGTAGCCATACATTTACTCTTCACTCATATATAGTCTGCATGCACCTACATGTGTATCTATGAATATATCACAGACACACATTTGGAGGGGGATAGGTAAGAGGTTGTAGGTACTCTCCAGCAGACAAGTATAATCTCTTCTATAAATCTGCAGCAGAGCTGCTGTGCTCGGAGCAGCTTATCCGAGTCCAGCCTCATGAGTAGGAGGCTCTTGTACAACAAAATGCCACAAAGCAAACATTGCATTTACCAAAATGTCCTCGTCTGTAGCATTTGCTGCAATTATAAGCAATTTAAGTTGGAGTACAAATTACCGAGACGACCCAGGTCAACAGAACCCCCCATTAAATGAATGACAGTTCTGTGAATATAAAAGCAGGGGGACCCCTGTTCCTGTGAGGCCATTTGTTAAATAACCCTTGTGGGGATTTTTTTGTAGCACACACAGGGTAATGGACTAGATTCTTAGTCACTGTGTGAATTGCATTTTTTAACAGTTTGGCAGCTTTTAAGATCAGCCATGTTCAAACCTTCTGATTTAACCTCCAACCAGTTATTTTTAATCTGTCATTTGGACTGTGAAAGCAGCGAAAAGAGAACACGTTTCACAATTAGAGCCTCGTGCCTTTGAATCACGTTCCTCCAGCACAACATTTTAACAGATTGTCTCCTTGATCGACACTCCCGGTTTCATGTATTAGTGGTAGGATTTCTCCTCTCATATGCTTTGTTAAAATAAAATCAATTATCTGTGATTAAAACAATCCAGCAGCCGCCGGTCCCTAAAGCAGGAGGTGATTTAGAATTATCTGTCAGCTATGTTCGAGAAGAGATGGCAGAGCGCCATCCGTGTGTGGTGATGAATCTGGTGGAATACCAATGGAACAGAAAAAGCTACAGCTCGCACACATTCAGAGGGAGACAGAGAGGGGGGGCTGAACATTTTCTGTGCTGCAGTCCCAAAACCATGCAAGAAAAATCGAAAGCTTCAAGTTCATCATACTTATTTTGTGTTTTCTCTACCCTCACTGTGAAATGACCCTCTTTGAGTTCACTCCACGTCTGTCATAAGAGGCTATATTCCCCACTCTCCCATAAAAGGTTGACCAGCCTCCCCCCTCCTCCTCCTCCTCCTCCTCCTCTTCTCTTTACTAAAATTGCAGCAGCTACACTATGCTGTCATTTGTAGCTTGCACTGAGACAAAAAAGCCTTCTGGGTAACATTGTTTGAATGTGCCCAGCTCAAACAGACTCCCCGAACCCACAGAACTGTTCGCACAAATCTCACAGTCAGCCCTTGTTATTGTGGAGAGCAGAGAAGCTCCAAATAGTCGACAATCTCTGCAGACCCCTGCAGCTCCATGAATCAATGAGGCAAAAGTACATAAAGATTGTGCCAATGTCTCGCCACAAATCAAAGCTTTATGACTTCATATCAACAAATTTTCTCATCTAAATTGGTTTGTGGGGCTCTCGAAAACTTTAAGAAGCCCGTCAGTTGTCACTTTACTTTTTGTTTGAAGCAAACAAAGCCCTTCATTTGATGTACAACTGGCAAAACTGCAGTGACGCTGGCACATAAATGCTATTAGCTGCTAATCATTCAGAGCACTGAGTAAGTGCTAAACAAATCAAAGTCCTCAAACAAAAATCGAGTCATGTTTGTTTTGTCATCTACAAAACAACAAACCTGCGGTTATTCATGATATTAACTCGGAATCCTTTTGCGCCGGAGCCATGCGAACAGCGAGGCTGAGTGGAAGGGAGTCCGGCCTTCTTCAAAGTATAATTTGAAAGAGATGCATTTCAGCAGGGCTCTTAGCTGTCCTGCCTTTTTAGCTGAAAGTCTGGGCTCTGAAACCAGCAGGTAGGCTTTTACACTTCTCATGGTTAGCTCATTAGCTTAGCTGCGTCCGCCAGACAGAGCCGGAGCTCTGAAAACATGGCAAAAATCAAAGTGCGGAGCAGCCAAAGTGACTTTATTGGCAGCCGGCTATACAATATGTGTGTTCACACCATGGTAGTTGGCTTAGATATGGATGCTGTGTTTCTGCTCAACGCCTAGTTGTGAGAGCTTCAGGCTAAGTTGGCAAGATTCAGAGTAGATGGAGAGGATGTGCTCTTGCATGGGAGCATGTACTCCATACTGATCTCCTATAAGAACAGTTTCCAGCCTCAGCCGTTTGTAAATGTACTGTACACATCTCAAAGAGCGGGCTATATACACCATCTCTGTAACCTGCGGGCCTTTCTCAACATTGTGAACTTCACCTCTCTGCACAGAGCTAAACCCCTCTGCTAAAGCAGGAAGAATGATATTTTGCCAGTGTGCACACTGTAAAGTTATGTAAACAGGGGGAAAAAGTACTGCTTTCTCAATTAGGTGCAACAGCAGAATGAATGACTGTTTAATGGATATGACTTTCCTATCTTGTTTTCCCTCAGCACAAAGAGATTTGTCACACAGAATCTAATTTATTTCAAATGTGAACCTTACGATTAATAGACAGCAGCAAAACAATTATAATCCACACAAGTGACGTTTTTTACGGGTGGCTGTAATGAATATCCAGTGTCAACAACTTAATTTGCTTTTTCCGCCACTGAGTGCAAAGCGTGCGAGCAGTAGATTAGCTCTGCAGACAAAAACAGTGATGAGCGTAATGTTTTTATTCAATTATCGGATTAGAAAGGAATTCCATAAGAGACAACATAAACTGTGTGTTGACATCAAAGTTAAACAGAGAGCGTTGAGGATGATTTCAACAAGATATGGTAATTTGTCCAGCGACTGGGAGTCTTGTAATTCGCTGTCTTAACTTCATTTGTTGTGCGATTTAACAAGGTTGAGGCTTCCGTGTGTCTTTTCAGGCAGTGGAACATGTGTTCAGGCTCATCACTTGTGCAGACTGGCTGCACTTAATATTCTTCAGACAAATTTCCATCCATAAAATTTTCAGACAGAGACTGTCTGACCCGTGGCCTGGCCCGGACAATAACAAGGTCTCCTGTGCTGCTGAAGCTGAGCGACCACAGACAGCCCTTTGTGCTGTATCTCATTATTAAATTGGCTCTTCTTCCTCCCCTCTCCCTGTAACATAACATGCAGAGAGTCTCTGCGCTCACTGCATGATCCCAGAAAGTCACTGAATGTGGGATATGAGCCTGCCAGGAACGCTGCGAGCTGAGGGGTCCCTCTCATTTCCTCTCTTAATAACACATACAATGAGCAAAGATGGCCAAATGCATACAATGAGTAGTAGCGGCCAAGGAGTAAACACTTTCAAGACAAAGCCTTGGAAACAGTGACTCACTGCTCGTCAGCCGTTCAAAGTCCAGACGTTATCACAATGCCCACCTCTTTTACCCTGGCAGACGACGGCGCCGCCAGGACCAGAATAGCTCGCTGAGAAGTGGCCAGGAGTGATGGAAAAGTCTCCGCCGCACTGTGTGTTTGTATTGTCAAAACAAAAAACAGAAAATTTGATGAAATGTTCAGGGCAAAAAAAATAACAATAGCCAGTCCTGAAAAGAAGGAACATTATGAGAAGAGAACAGCTCATTAGCTGGAACTGTTTTGGCTGTTCAAAACAATGTGTCACTACATGTTTCAAAATGACATCCTGCTGAGATAAACAGACAACACTCCTCTACCGCCGCTGTGCTAAAGTCAGAAGAAACATAAAGCCACACAGACGGCATAATCTTCAAGACTTCAGTATCTCCCTCCCTCTGAAAAGTGCCCTTTTCTTTTTCTTTTCAAATAATGTAAGCGCTTTATCTGTATGTAAACGAACAGCGCTTATAGGCTCACGTAAGGAGCTTTAATTCAGCATATTTTAATGTGACTGAGGCGACTATCATCATTTTACTCCAAACAAACGAGGAAATAAATAAATAACCGGGCCACCGTCGGACGGGTTCAAAGCGGTGCTTTCTAACCTCGGCTCACTGATCGAGGAACATGAAAAGGGGCCCCAGGAGATGGTGGTTTTCACATACCAGTGTGATTTATGGTCTACCATAACAAATCAACAAGTTTAACTTTAATTGTTTTCTTTGCGATGGGAGGTGGGGTAGTTAAT
>CAFUXE010001198.1:383742-414727 GCA_903364295.1 Serranus cabrilla | reverse complement strand
ATTTAATTAAATGCTTTGCTGATGATGCTTCTCTTGGAATACTGGCTGTTAACCATTAATCAGTGGTGCACACCTAATTTACAAGGACAACAGTGCAGTGGATGGGGCCGGCACCGGAGAGGAAGTGGTCACACCGTTACATTAAATCACCATTAGTAATTAGTGAAGCTAGTGGCACCCACAGCACTGAAGATATACTGTGATTACACTAAATCACAGGATAAAATAACAAGGATAGCTGATATCACAGCTGATCAGCACTCTGTAGATCACGGCGCAGCTCTTTAAACACTTCCTCTGTGATAATTGTTGCCATGTGGTTTAAAGGTGCCTCTGAGTGCTACACGCAGTAACCTTGCAGCTCCTGCCAGAAACTCATGGCATGCCAGGGCAGGTCTATTTATTTTTTGCATTTGTTCCAGCCTGCTGGCGACTGATGCAATAGACTGTAGATGATTTACTTCTGTTGATTATTGAATCATGGAGGAAGAGAAGAAGAAAAAAAAAAAGCCTTGCCCAGAAAGCTACGCCTGAGTTTTAATTAAGTTTGGACAAAAACGGGTCTTTCCTCAGTCAATTGATAAAAATGACCTTCATTGTGAATTACAGTAATGAAATATGATGAGCACAGCTTGGGAGCGTTGATTCTACACCATGCAGAGGGGTTGGGGAAAAGAATGATTATGGCTGTGTGAGTGAGGCTGCACAGAAAGTTTGTGTTGTTACAATGGCTACACAATGCATAGTGAATCTGCAAAGACAATAAATCAAACATAATTGATTGCAATACTGTCCTGAAGTGTTTTTGCAAGCATCAATCACATTTACAATGAATTACAAGGACTGCTGTGAGTGCTTAGGATGCAGGGCAAACCGAGACGGACTCACCACAACAAACACATGATACCGGAGAGTTCGGTGCTGGGAAGGTGAACGGCACAAGAGCAAAGGCTGGTCCAAGTTAAAAAGAACACAAATTAATGACAAGATGATACGACTGATTTCATTTCATTAAATTCCAGATCCTCATTTATAATATATCAACAAGGGACATTTGTTTATTTTAAGGTTACTTGTCAAATTGCTCATAATTGTCTACTTAAAGCACTGAGTAAACATTATTAGGATAATTTGTTATTCAGCTATTAATATCCAATAATATATAATATAATAGTTATCATTTTATCCTAATTATACTTTACAACAGATAGTACATGTCTGAGAGAGGTTTGAAAGGAGCTCTATGGATGATCCATTAACACAACCATAAATTATTACACCAGGCAAAGTCAACTTTTAAAGGAACATGTTTTGAAATTCTCTCTTTGTCTCTCCTCAAGAGTCACATGAGGAGATTTATACTCCCATATCTGTACAGTAAATATGCAGCTGCCCACATCAGCCAGTTAGCTTAGCTTAGCATAGAGACTGAAAACGGGTGAAACAGTTAGCCTGGCTTTGTCCAAATATACACAACAAAAATACCCAAAACATCTTCATACCTACAAGGAAGAACAGAACAGATCACTTGCAAATCATACATATGACTGTTCTATTTAATGTTGTTTAGCTTCACAGTCGCTTGGTTAATGATGTGAAACAAAACTAGTTGATGAGATCTGACAAGTTGTGAGTGAGAATCTAGACTTCACTTATTAACATGCTATTTATGCTTTGTTGTATTCAAACAAAAGCCAGTGTTTCAAAATGACAAATCCCCAGTTTACAGGGTGTTATTTGGTTAAATTATTTAATAAACACTATGGGAATAAGAAGACACTTCGCATAAGACAAATTACAGTACATGTCTGCATTTTGCCCTGGATCTATAGATGGCAAAAAAAAAGTCTTCTTAGAATATTATTTTACACAAAATGTATAGTATTATAATATTAAGCAGGAACACACTAATTAAATAATAAGTAACAATGTAACAAGAAAGAAATGTAACAATGTATTCAGCCTGTTCGTTGCATCTTGAGCTTCCAATCACAGAACTGCACTAAAAAGAAAATAGTAACCCTGGAATAATATACAGGATTTGCTGTGTGCAAATCAAAGCTGGCCTCCTCCTCCTCCACGCTTCACACTGTGTTTTACCATGCTTTAAAATATACAGGTGTGTCCATCAGCCTATCATCCTCTGCCACCACAGCTGAAAGACAGTGGTCTCATGAGTGCTGAACAAGACAGTTTTGTGATGAGTGGATGCTGCTCTGTGAGGCACACGAGGATACTTTGGACGTCTCGGGCTGCATAATATGCTTGTGCAAAATTTCATTTGGACCCAACAGTGAAATAAAACTACAGCAGAAATCCAGGTTACGCAGGACATGAAATCCCTCATCAATAATAAGAGGAGGTCAAGAAGGGCTGAGGACAGACAGGAGGTTAAGTCTGCTCACTGGGAGCTCAGCCTTAAAACAAAGCAAAGAGTCTTTGAGGAGAATCGTCTGTGAACAGGCGGCGTGCGGCAGGTGTAGAGTAGCATCAGGGAGATTATTAGCTGAAGGCACAGAGGGTCAGTCAGAGGGGGAAATGCATATCAACATGAATGAGCTTTACCTGTTGGAAACCCTGTTCATAGGGAGGTTTGTATTGAAATCCTCACACAGGTCTGCTCCAGGTCACCAGGTCACCCCAGTGGGACCTCTATTATCAACATCCCCCCACCTCAAAGTCACTCTCATCTCGGTCGTCATGGCTCCCCATCATCCCTCCTCCTTACAATATTTTTGGAAATGTACCCATCCTTAAACTGCTATTAAAACCATATATTAATGTTGTTTTCCACTTTCACTGGATGAATCTTTTGACCAACATGATGCTGATCATCATCCCTAACAAATATTTATTTACTTAGAATTTAAATTCTTTAAATGGCATTTTGTTTAACATTGTGAAAAAAAATGTAACAAAAACTTAAATAGCGCTTCCATATTATATGCAGCTAGGAAAGACCCTGAGGAAAAAATGGGATTTGAGGATCATTGTACAGGATATGCCTCTTTCCTTTTCTCTTATTTCTATATTTAATTTTTTAATCTATTGGTTTTCTTTATATTTGCATTATCATTGTGAACTCAAACTCTATCATTTCAGTGCTATTAATAATACTGAGATTGACTGTATACTGATATTCTTTGATTTGGCTGCATTTCGTTCTTTCTTTCTGTATTTTTATATTTTTATTTCTATATAGTAAGCATGAGAAAATTACTAATCTGGTGGAAAATAATAAAAACCACAATTTTGAAGCCAGGTCTCAAAATAGAATGCATGATTTAGGCTGTAATGGCCGTGGGATCAGAAATGATGGTTCTAATGGGCTTCAGTGGGGACATTTTGGTACCTAGGGGTCTGAGTGTCTGTATTTTTGCTACACCATTTATTATAGACCATTTCACATTTGTAAACATAAATATTCCAAATTTGCCCCAGTTTGTTTGGTGCTGCAGTGTACGTGACTGACAGGAAGTTAACCATGGACCCAAGCTGTTGCCTAGCAATGAAGTTCTACTGAAACATTATGGGAGCTCCCAAAATTAAAAACAAAAAAACTCACACCTTTAGCTGCATGGATGCCATAAACACAGCCAAAGAGATTGAAAAATTGAAAAACTAAAAGAACCAAAAATGTCCCCAGTGATGCATAAGGCATCTTGCAATTTACTTTGATTGCATGCGCAGCAAACGTATGTTAATTTTAATTTGAAGTGGGCTACCAAACTCTGACCATATGTTCATTGTCACATGAACACGTCTTATAAAATATGCTCCAGAAATGGCTCCTTCTGTCTTTTTCCATAGCTCACTTCTGTTAGTTGTTCCTGAACAAAATGCACACGGCAGAGTTCAAGGTTGGTGAAAACTGTTAATCTGTGTTGTGATTATCATTTAAATGAGCATTCCTTTCTTGCAAAGAGAAGAAAGTAAATAGAAAAAAACTTTATACTTTTCTCTTCTAAATGAACTCTCTTCTGAAGTTGGCCATCGTCTTTTCTCGTCCTTTCTCTCTTTCCCTTCCCTTTTTAGTCTCGACCTCGGTACATTCTTCTTTGCTCCAAGACTCACCAAAGCTCCCTTTGTGAGAGTTTAATGATGCATGCAAATGCAAATAGGCCCACGGACATCTCTGAATATTGGTCCTGAACCCAGAGGGAACGAACAGTGCAGGGAACAGACTTTTCCCACTCCTAGAGAGAATCATTTTCAACCCCTATCCCCTGTTGGAAAAATACATACATAAGATGAGTTGAGCAGCAGAAACCAATTACCCCTCCCTCGCCCATTCCTCTGCACAACAAACTCTTTTATTGATCTGGTGATAATTACCTCAGTCACATCATAAAGCACCTGGAACAGATTGGTGGCTCAAATTATCGATTACCCCTGGGCTACCCTTCGTCGTTCATTGTATTGCCGCTATACATTACTTGATGAGGTCTGCTTTCACGTGCATTTCTCTTTGGCGCTGTGCAGGGATACATTAACAAAGAGGTCTAGTGGTCAAACACACGCCATCAAAGTCATTTGTCATCTTTTCTTAGTCTTTAGGTTAGCCCACGTGCCACCCCAAACCAAGGTTAACCTTCCGTTAGGTAGCGCCCGCACCTCCTCCCCTGCACCACAAAAACATTTAATCTAGAGCAGTTTTGGTCCAAAAATGACCTTTCATTTGTGGCTGTAACTTGGGGGCTGCCCTGGCAAGCACCAGCTGTGTCTAATGCTTCATTACACATCTTCCTTGAGGCATGTCAGTGCGTGACCCTGAAACCTCTGCCCACTAGCCACACATACGTCCCCGACCACAGTCACAACAACGCTCTGACCTCCACTGAGGCCAATACAGTTTGTCGGCAATAAATAATGAGGGTGGAATTTCAGCTCGGTTTTCTGTTGTCTCAATTTCTCACACAGCTTACTAGAAGGTGCCTGTATTATTTTACGAGCCTTAATTTTTTTATAGATCACCATGGCAGCCTGTCATAAGTCTCCCTCCGCTTGTTTCCACTGAAAGGAGAACAAGAAGACACACAGGAGATGTTCTGCTTTGTTGCTGAGTCGGTCTTAGCTTTGTGCTTGTCTGGGTATCAGAAGAACAATGGCTCCTGGCATTTCCCCGGATTCCTCTTTCTTCAAGCACGATGGAAATACATCAGAATTTGAACCAAAAATGGCTGCACGACTTACAAAGTGAAGTCTGCGGATGCAAATAATTGTTTTTCACATGCTGCTCGTCTTTTTTTTTTTTTTTGCTAACCTGGTTCGCTCTGAGAATTGTTGAGCCGCGCACTAATTAAAGGGACAGTTCCCCCCAAACTCAAAAATACATATTTTCAAAAATACACATTTTCCCTCATACCTGAGGTGCTACTTATCAAACTATATTGTTTTGGTGTGAGTTGCTGAGTGTTTGAAATATCAGCCGTAGAGACGTCTGCCTTCTTTTGAGTATAATACAACTTGATGGCTCTCGGCTTGTGTTGCTCAAAGCACTAAAATATACTTGGCAGGTGATTTCACAAACCATCTGTCAATCACTGTCTATCTGTTGTGAACATCACCTTGTTTCATTACCTGTTGGCACACACACCTACAACTGACTTTTTGGACACAAGTGACCCACTTGAAGTGGGATAAGATGTTCTTGTGATCCTGTGATTCTTGCCTGATTGTGTAATATTGTGAGAGTCGAGGTGTTGTGCAAGGTGAGTTGCTGGAAAGAGACATTGCTGTTTCCAAGTGTTTCCAAAAATAGCACCTTTGCCAGTTGCAGCAGACCAACTCATCCTCATATAACGTAAACGTAACGGCTTGTTTAGCTGTTATAAAAAAAATACTTTAAAAAGTAAAATATCTGCACATACTAGCTGGAAGTGAGGTAAGTTATGTATCTGATGTAATTACAGGAAGTGAAGTAGTCACATTATAGATAGAACAGAAACTATTCCCATGAAGTCAAGGTGTTATGAGGATGAAGTAAGCAATGGAAGTCACATCACATACAATCAAGACAAAAGGACATCAACTGGCATTAGTTTGAGTCACATCAGGGACTTGTGTTTTGATATGAGACAGGAATCCTCCGGGGTGAAAATAATGGTTTAATATAACCCACCTGCCATAACATTCACCTTTTTTGCTTTATAATCCTTGTTTTCATCTTAGCTTTTGCGCTCCAGAACATAACTTCTGCTTTGGTGTCGTTCATAAATATGTTAATATATCACCCATTCCCATTAGATGGGCTGATAACAACCTACTGGCCCACCAGCAGGTGGAGCAAGGCCCTATACGCCCATATTTAGGGACTGATAACTGCTGATAACGCCCATTCAATGCTTTGGCATCATTCATAATCACTATGACCACCAGATACAGGATTGTATTCTTAGGGAGGACAATTTCATTAATTTGGAACACAACAAGAGAAGGGCTATAGTCTGGTGGCCAGCATCCCAAACACCAAAATAAATGAGCCCTACAAAAAAAGTAGTATTTTCAGTAGTAATAAAAGACATCATCATTTTCATTAAAAGACCGTTTTTAGATGTAATACATTCATTACATACAAATGGATTAATCAGTAGGTCAACTGCAGGGAGCAATGTTTAATTAGTGATTCTACCACATGTTTCCAAAAAGGTCAATAATAGAAACTATTCCCACGATATGTAATTACCGTATTTTATTAGTTGGGTGTGTGTTGGTGAGACTCATTGAAAAACTCATTTCTGGTTAAAGAGAATGATCACTGTGATGTAATCTCTTGTGTACAGTAACAAGCTTATCAGATAAATAGTTTATAATAAATAGCTGTCTATCCGTGTTGTGTATTAATGCCACACTGACAAGTGCCTTAATTAGGGGACTGAAAGATACTAAATGATTTTCACTATGAGAGCATTATCCTTAACGCCTATTCAGCCACAGGAGTCACATTGAGAACTGGAGCATAATCTAGCATCCAACACAAAACCGCATGATTAGCTGCACATAAAAAGTGCATGTAACCTCTGTGGAAATCAGCATAAAAGCCTGATTTAGATGCAACTGGGACTGGAAATATGTTCCTGTAAGACCATGTGTCTTCACATTATTAGGTCAGAAATAATGGATCGTATTATACAACAAATAAGCAATATCGTGCAACATTTCAAAGCGATTTAATCCCCTGTTGTAAGAATGCATGCACATGATTGTGTTGATTAATCTATCATCCTGCATTCATCAGCACTAATTCCATTTACGACTCTGCAGCTTCTCGTATTCAATATTGCAAGAAGTTAATATCAGGGAGCAGGAATTAACACGATGTAGCACTGAGATGGAGCAGCTCTCTCTGTGCACAAGGTACTGCCTGCAGGATAAGGTTGCTGAGGGTAGAAAGCTCACCTTAGCCATCTGCAGTGAACCAAACTGGCTCTGGGCAGGTGTTCAACACGGCCAGGTGGAAAGCAGCTGACACAGACATAGCTCCCCCGCGCTATTTGTCACTGTAAATAACAATTGTTTCTTCAATATTAGAATTGGACAGGAGTGAGCATGCAGCCAGTCTTCCTCATTCTCCTCTAATCTAGGCAATTAAAAAGAAAGGTCATGTGTGGAAACAGATGGCTAAATTTTATCTGTGTGCTGAGTCTGGAGGGCTGAAAGAGACAATTGGCATTTTACATGCACCATTCAAGCACTCAGAATATATGCGAGACAGACAGTAAACGGCAAAATGACTGCAAGTTTAATTCACTAGAGGCACCAAAGTGTGTATTTATGCAAAGGTTGCTTAGCAGAAAATCCCACGGGAGGCTTCTGATTTTAAGCCCTGCACATGTTGTTCATACTTTGTTTGCATGTTAAAGTTGATGCAATACTATCAAACCTGGAGAAGACATTTTTATTCCCTCTATTTCATAGCAAACAAACTCATGACTTTCAACCAGGAGATGTGTGTTTGTATTGCACTGTTGGAAGTTATATCTGGAAGTGTTTTCTAAGCCTAACCCTGCACCCTGTTCAGATGTTTTCAGATGATTAAATGTGTGTGTTTGGTTATCAGCCCATAAGAATGTGCTCCACCTGCTGGCAGGTCGAGACGGTTATTATCAGCCCATTTAATGGCAGCTTCAATGGCTAGTTAAAAGGCTGCACCCACTGGCCCTCCGGGGTGAAAGTCAAGGTTTAATTTGACCAATGTGTCCTAACAGCGACTTTTCTTGCTTCACTCTTTGCTTTAACACTCCATAACGTCACTTGGTGTTGTTCATAAATACTAGGACCAGTAGAGTGCTAAACAACACATAATATAGCTGCCCATCCGATCGGCTGATAACGACCTACTGGCCTACCAGCAGGTGGGGAAGGACCTTATTCGCACCCGATAATACCCATACAATCATCTAATCACACAGGAATTAGTTTAGAAAAGCCTTGGAAAGTGGTGCTGAAACTGTTTTACAACATTAACAGTGTTTGAAACAGCAATCAAGGTGAACTAAAACAGCTTAAAATGCAGACATTCAGCTGCTCTATCTAAAAGTTGGTGCCTTGTCAGATGTAATGTCAAACTGTATTTTCGACGGTTTCTACTGTTTTCTTTAATCATCCGCTGCTGAGGGAACTACTATAGCCTACACAAAGAAAAAAAAACAACAACTATTAAACCAACCGAGTGTGCATCTGGGAGAAGAAGGGATACATTTTCTGTGCTCAAGGACAGGACAATTAAAGTAAAATAAAGTCTGCTGAAGTTAAAACAGCCTGGTGAACCTCCCAAGAGTAGCATAGGAAGCTCGTGTAGGCAGTAAGGTGGGGAGGAACAGCAAACAGAACGTTGTCACACTTCCACTCCCTGTGGAGCTGAGTTAAAAGGAGGGGAGACATGGATCTGGAAACACTACACTGCCTCCAGCTTCTGTTATTTTCTCTTGCAATGTTTGTGAAATTCCTGCTGATGAGGTGATTATACTCCAACATGTGCTTTTTTTTCAGTGTGACTAGTTACTGTGACTGTGGTTAATGTTTAAGCAAGTAAAGATATTTTAATCTAGTGTTTAAAAACGGGGAACACCAGATACACCAGCTGGCTCCGTAAGGTGCTGTTTTCGCAATCAGATTTGTGTGACCTCATTGTACATACAGACGCACTCTGCAAACAGTACTTTGCTCTAGGGATTCTGTGAGGGGGAAGGTTTTGGAGCCAGCATTCACTGTCCATGGTTGTTAAGGTTCAATGGGCGTTTTGAAGTGAACAGAGAGCACAGAGTGTATGCACTGTGACCGGCAATTTTTGTTTCAGCATGCTCATCATTTCACCTAATAACACCACCACTATTGGATGGATGTGAGATGAAAGTTCCCTCCGTACTTGCACTGAGGCAACAGTCACTGTGTGGAGGATGTTCAGATCCCAGGAAAAGAGCTGTTCTGTAGGCTTGTGTCTGATGTGTCTTTGGGGAGTGTTAACTTTTCCAGTTTATGGAGCATTTGACAACACTTACTGCCAGTGCCAGGCGTGTTTTTAATGCAGGGTGCCACTTGGGCGCTTATGCATGCAGTAGGATCTCATCATCTGCTACTACAGAATGTGTGCGTATTCATGAGTGCGTGTGTGTTGACACTAATCTCTGTGAACAAGCCACAGCTTGCCATGAGCGTGACATTACATGCATCTCTTCACTCACCAAAACTCAGTATGGCATCGCACTATATACACCAGAAAGCTAAACAAACTGTCCTGTCAAAATTCTTTAGTCAGTAAAAGTCCAAAACAGCAGAAATACTTAATCAGAGAGAGAGCGATAACCTGGTAACTGTGTCTCCAATGTCAACAGATGGCGGATAGATGACTAGATGAGCAGCCAACAGACTTTCAACACTACAGACAGAAACAAGTTAGCAAAAAAAATCCTCTCCTCCAAAGGGTACTTGCTTGGCAAAGACAAACAAGCATCTGCTTTGTTGTGTGAGTTACAGGAAAGACACTGTGAATAAAGTCAGGGTCTAGAGTGCTTGAAAGTTTTCTGATGACTTGACGAAGGATGGTTTCACAATGATACTGTGACAATAACGTTTTCCAATTTATTTGTTCAGCAGCGTCCAACTACTATTTGGCCACATTAATAAAGAGAAAGTATCAGACAAAAACATTTCAGCATCCACTCTTAACATGAAAACACTGTGGTTTTCCTTCATTGTGTGTGATAGTATCACTGTTGGTTGACTGGAAAGTTTTTCATTATATGGAAATGTACCAGTGGCCCTCTGAACTCCACAACCCACCTGTGGGTTTAAAAAGCATGTTTTCTTTTTAGAAAATTGCCTAAATTACACAATTTATCAGAGCCAGAGACTGTAAAACCAAAAGTATCAATGTATTTTTCACATTTCTATCAGTCCTTGAACTGTTAATGAATGCTACCATCTGGAACAATCAAAGGTTAAAGTAATGATATTTGAACAAAATCACTATTCTACATGGCTTATTTACAATTTTGCCAAAAATAAACTAGTTGAATGAACCAGATTTTGTAAAAAGTTAATTATTCGCTCACCATGTCTGTGAATATTCTCATTCATTCATATATTCAAATTAAATAGGTCGATATGTATAACATGTGGAGCCCTTGTGAGCATGTCGGAAATGGTGTAGAGTCGATTTTATTCATTTTATGTAAAATAAACATTTAAATTACATTGTTTTTAATGATTTATGGCATTTTTACTGTGTAATACTGCACAAAAGACGCTTTAGAGTTCTCCCTGCCTCTAGCCATGATTTTGCTGTTTCCATAGAGCGAATGCTGGGGGTTCAGAGGTTTAATGGACCGAATTTAGGAACTACATATTTGTTGCAGGAAATGGGATGGAAGGATCTCATTTAGAAGTTAAAGCCACCTAGGTGTTGTTGGTTTTTTTTTTCTTATCTCCCCTGGAGTGTCTGGTGTAAGGAAAAAAAACAGGCTTGGATTGCAATAACAGAAGCAGTGATGCTGCGTCTCTGTCACCATGAAGTGTGCACTTCGGCTGATGTCAATTAATACGGCAGAGTCTGATATGGAAATTAAGGAGCACTCTATTGATGGCTATGAGTGCAAACAAGGCCAACTTTAAAGCTGTGTTGAGAGATATTTAGTTTGTGATGAACTTTTTTATTGTGGTTTTTTAAAACCCACATGATGAAAGTGCAGCCTTCGAATGCCATAATAAAACATAATATTATACCATAAGACCACAGCTAATTAATACGTCTCACTGCACCACACATTATGCCCAAACTAGGAATTTTCCTTGCACATAAGTGTCATTTTGTTCCTCATTTAAAATATTAGGCAGCTGATTCAATTTTTTTTGATGAAGAAAATCAAGCTTTTAGCCAGCTAACTAACAGATATTTCTTCTCAGGGGTTGGCGGACCAATACCGATCAAACATATTGATCGAATTGAGCCAATTTACACCGTTTGAAATAAGCGAATTAGTCAAAGTCTGTCCACGTCATTCTCATACTGGTGGCTTTTACAATATTTTGGTGGTATAAGCCAGTTCTACGTTTGTTCCCACAGTAAGAACAAATTAAAGTAAGACCCAATTAATGAATACAATGACTGTGCTTAATATGTGCTTATATGTGTTAAAGCATGTGTGTGTTTAATCTGATAGTGAATGAGATCCTTTGTCACTCCACCAAATTCTGAGCTCTCTCCTGGTTGCAAAACCAGCTGTTAACTGTCTGTGTCGAATCACAGTGAATCTTAATTAAAAGGAGAATGAAACACCGGGTCTGGGGGCTATGAGAAATGGCATCCTTTGATAATATTTATAGGCATTATTCTTACAGTTAGAGAAAGTAATTTGGGAGAGCAGTTTATTAGCCCTCTGCCCTTTCAGCCAGATATGACCTTGCAAGCCCCTGTACCAGAGGACCAGCTGCAATCCATGATTCATTTAACACCTTCTGGGCCTCGAGAAATACTCCGAGCACATGCACTGTTGATTAAACTCTTTGTGGGAGAATTCATATTTAAAGCATACGCCACATGAAAATTAATGATAACCAGCCAAGCAGCAGAACACAGTACAGAGGAGCCACGATGGGCAATTTATGAGAGATTCACTCCAATTTACAATTTATTCTGTAATCATCACAATGTTTCTTCCATATACAGCATAATGTAATGCACATTTGTGAGTGGGTGGAATTATAAGGAATATGAGTAGGCTACTCACAAAATGATATAAATGTCATTACAGTGCATTCAAGCAGGAAATCTAGCACAGGGAACTAGAGATTAGCCGCTGGGTGGGAACGCTCCACATGTGCCCATAAGAGGCTAACAGAGTCAGTGAGTGAATGAATGGGTGATTGAGCAAACTCTAGTGAAGTTTTTGTACCGCTTTGAATCTAGTATGGAATTTAGCTGAGGGTCTGTACAGTACATCCTTGAACTAGGCCACTCTGAATTTCAAAGGAGACCGCAGTGCCCCGCTTACTGTCAGAGCCTTAAGTGAAAAAATAAAACAGTACGGTGTAAGTCTAAAGCTGTAAAAGGTATTGCTGTAATTTATATTTATTCACCCCTTGTTGTTAACGCCCGTAATGGCCTTTCTGCCACCTCCGTCTGCTCTGGGTGTTCTGAAAAAATACCTCCCGTTTCACCTGCGGCATGTACTTGCAGGAACACTGCACATCTTGGACTCAACACGACTTCACCAGGCACCTTGTTGATGGAAGCAATCCATCATGTAGAGTTCAAGGGTTATACGCCAGGTCTGTGCTTCACGGTCACGCTCCCACATCTAACACCTTGCCCCCATCTGTCCTAGACCTTCTACAAGTGTCATTTTGCATCTGGCTGGCTGATGGCTCTGTTTATCAAACTGCACTACCTTATATCTGGAACAGTCATTTAAAAGGGTAACAGCCCAGAAACTGGGATTTGAATTGTGTGTTTTTTTAATGATACTGGACAATTTGACCTTTTATGTGAAAACTCATAGCCATGCACAATGACAGACTATGTAGCTAGCTGTAGTGATAAATTACCTTTCAGTGTCTTATGTTTAATGGAGAAGCTTCATTATGTATATTGTAATAACACAGATTCATATTTTGTTTTTCAGCATGCTGACAGTGTGGCTCTATGGATGGCAATGTTGGTCAGTTGGTCTAATATTTTGGTTCTGAAGTCTAAACATTTTTTTAAATGGTTTGTAATTATATTCTGACAGACAGAATTAGAATAACAGAGGCTTTGTGACACATCTGAAGTGTGAAGCTAATATGGAAGTGCCTTTGACCTGCATTCTTTCTCATGGACAGCAGGGGGCGACTCTAATGGTTTCAAGAAGAAGTCCAATTGTATACAAGTCAATGAGAGATGACCTTATTTCTAACTTGATTCATTACCAAGTTGGTCAAAGTCGCTAGTTTCAATTCTCTTCCAATACAGCATGATATTAAAGTAGTTAAAAGAAACATTCTGTTGCCATTTTGTCAGTTATTTTGAATTTAGGATAGGGTCTCTTCTATCCTTACCCAGGATTCCTTATTGGGAAATCTCTAAGGCAGAATGGTTCAGTAATAGCTAACATTCATGGTCCCCAGAGGGTTTATACTGCTTTGCTAATTTCTATGATTTTACCTGCAAAACGAATGACATTCCCCTCCGTCTCTACTGTACTTTGTGTTTGCCACTAATTATCAATTGTTGTATCATGCTTACACAGAAAACTACAATGCCTGGCATCGTAAACATTTAAGCCTCTAATATCAGCATGTTAGCTGTGTCACTGTGAGTTTGTGTGGCTGTTTAAGAAGTGATGCCCAGGCACACGGGCTGACATTTACTTACTGTGGCTGGAACTGCATGGTTAGTTTTCACAATGAGATTTGGTCTATATTCAATGGCTTTGTTTGAACTTGATATGTGAAGGCTGCTGTTTATAGATGAAGTTACTGTATTAACACTATACATGTTTTTCACATCACAAGACGGCAGCTGTCAGCTGAGCTGATGAAGCCTCTCGGTTACGTGGAGATCAATGTTTTCATTACTAAAACAACAAATGCAGCTGCTTTTGATGAAGTATTTCTAGATTACCCATCACCTGCACCTGCACCTGAATATTCACAGACATTTGTTAGTGTACGCATTTGCATGAGAAAACCTCAGGATGGCTGCATTATCAATGTGGCAGGTGTAAATGAGGAAACTAGAGAGAAAATACTGACCAACTGCAGGTAAACACAATACGGTTTGAATTGTCAAATTTGACAAGCTAAAACACCACCAACTGCTGACACCATTTTTTTTCTATTTCACACACACAAGCACAGAATTGTGTACTAGGTTGTGTGTGCTCGCAGTGCTGTGGCTGATCAGATACAGTGCAGGGTGCAGCAGCTGTCGTAGTGCTGTGTTGATTTGGCTGCCCAGCCCGTCTACACCAAGTGTTAAGGTGAGTTCAGACAGAGTGCGAAGCAAACTTTAGAGACGTGCAAGTACAGTCAATGCGAAGATATGAGTGGACACCAATAGACACAGATAGTACGCCACATGCATGTGAATTGAAAATATTTCAGCTTGAATAAAAATAACAGGAGGCTTTGTGACACCAATTTGTAAACAGAACAGGTGGCAAACCCTGGAATCTGAAAAGTGAAGCTAATGCAGAAGTGCCTCAGACCTGCATTTCTTCTAACAGCCAGCAGGGGGGCGACTCCACTGGTTCAAAAAAGGAGTCCAATTGTAAAGAATGTCAATGAGAGATGACCCCACTAGATTTATTAACACAGTTAACATTTTCATAACGAGTTTATGGTCAATGTTGCAAGTTTCAAGTCTCTTACAATACAGCGTGATGTTCATTTTGTAAATTTTGGTTAGCTACAATAGAAACGTTCTGCTTACATTTGAACTCAGCACGATCCACATTTTGGAAATAAAAACTTGTGCACAAAGTCCTGAAAAATAGTATCATTAGGGATCATTATGGGAACATTATGAATGGATCCAAACAGCATATTGAATAGATAATGAATGCTTTTAATACTTTTAGTTTTCTTTACTCACTGACATTTAACTGTGTGATATTGCTACCACAGACTGTATAATAGAAGCCAATGCAGTAGTGCTTTAAGCCTGCAGGGGGCGACTCCTCAGGTTGTAAAAAGAAGCCCACTTGTAGGTAAAGTAAATGAGAGATTACCCTACTTCTAACTAGATCCATTACTTGAGTACACATTTTCCTAATACGTTTATAGTTAGCCAAGTTACTAGTTTCAGTTCTCTTTCAATACAGCGTGATGTTTATTTTGTAAATTATGCTTCCATTCATTGCAAAATAGAGAATAAAGCAGTTAATTTTAATATTTTGCACTGGAAAAATGTCAGCATTTGGTTGTCCTGAAAGAAACACTAAAAAAATTCGGCTCCCCAGCTCCACCCCGACAAAAATGCCAAACTCCCAAAAAATGGCGATGGAATAATGGCAATCTCAAGGCCTCAAAACAAACCAATGGATGCCATCTACATCCACGTATTTTCCCCGTCAAAGAAAAAGAGAGAGGTGTATTTAGAGGCTGATTCCTACATGTCAGTACATGTAGACTTTGCCCACACACGGCCTGGACGTATATTATAATTATATACAGCGTACACTCTGTACATTATGAGCAATTACCTCAAACTGAACAAAACAGAAATTATCTGCTTTTGGGCTTCAACCTGATTTACAAAGACATGCGTGTGTGCATAGAAGCCTGAGATAGAGAGAGAAACAGAAACACACAGTCAAATGCAATGAATTAACTTAACTAAAGCAATTAGGAGGAGAGAAGTCACAGATCAAGCCAAAAACCGTCTCACCATGGTAGTTCCGGCTACTTAGCTATTGACAATATTGACCGCAGCTCTGTCAGACACAACTGAGCAGTTGTTTTCAGCCGAGACTATGTGTGCTGTAGTGAGAAATAAGTTGCTTTCTATAAATTATACTGTAATCAGCACAGTGTCAATCTAGAGCTGCATCCCGCTCTGACAGCCTGTGTTTGCCTCACAGCATTGTAATCTAATGCATTTTCTCATTCCAGTCATTTCAAATGTCTTTAAGCATGTTATTTGAAATAACTGCCGGGTGACATCCATGGGTTGTGTCTAAGTGAGTGTGTCTTTGTAAGGGAGTGAAGGGAAAGGCGTGGAAAGAGATTTTATTGTTAGCTTGTTTTTATTAGAGCTAAACTTTAAGAATAACTGGGAGGTTTATGTGCACAGTTAATGTAAATGTGTTTGGTAATTAAAGTTGCTATGTTGGTCAGCTTCAAGTCGGTGAAACCAGCAGCACATTATTTGTCTTAGGGCATATTTTCCCCTTTGAGCAGAGAAGTGTGTGTACTGCTTAAGCAGACACTCATAATTTATACAAATAGACAAAAAACAAGCAAATGAAGAAAACATGTTCACCAATTCAACGACACATACATCACATTTAGAGCAAAATGCTGCAAATTAGCAGAATTCCAGTAAAAAAAGTAACACATTTATCAGCTTGATGACATAAAGAAACAGCAGGGAATTCGTGTTGTGTTGTTAAATTTCCCTTTTTGTTGGCTGTTTTAAAGCCTTCTGGATGTTCTTGGCTCTTTACATTTATTTTGGGCTTCAGCCATATGGCTGTAGCTGGTGCTTTGCCCAGTTGTGGTAACCATATCTCTTTATTTTCAGATTAACTTCCTCTGTGTATGTCTTCAGTGCCTGTGGGGGCTTTATGTTGCCACAGCCTCGGGCTGAATGTTGTCTCAACAGCCCATCAAATTGAGTGACATGTGCCGGCCTAACCTGCACACCTGAGGGGACAAATAAAGGACACACAACGAACCCTGCTGCCTCCAGGTGAAGAGCAGCATACTGTTGCCTCGAGGAATTTAGTCAGTTTTTTCATGATGATTGATTTTTTGAATTATTATTAGGGACTAGTTGTATTAGTTTGTCCTTTTATGCATTATGCAACTAGTTGCAAGAGTGATCTTAAATCAAGGTCAGGGCTTCATTATCATTACTGCTTGTCTTATCCTCACTTAAGTTTCAAAGGTAGGAACTATTAAACTAACAATTAAAGAAGCAATTCCTAAACTTCTTGGCTGTGTCCTGTCCTATATCAGACCTCCGATCTTATCTTACAAAACCCTACATCTAACTAGGAATGTGAAAACACAAAAATACTTTGGATTTAGGATTTAATTGCTGTTGTTTTTTTTATATTAAAAATTAATAATTTATTATTATTATCATCATTTTCAAAATGTATCTAAATTAAATAAATAATCTGGAATGGCAATATATACCACTGATACATGGCCTAGGAAATTAAGAGCATCATTACACTGAGTAGCCTTTCAATCAGTCTTTTTGGTAGTTATTTCAAATTAAGGACAGGTTTTCTTCCATCCTTTCTGACGATTCCTTACTTGGGAAAGGTTAGAATGGTTCAGAGCTAAATTCCTATCCTATGATAAGTCAGGACATTTTTATAAATGTAGTAAGGACACATGTATCTGTGACTCCAAAAAAAATCCCACACATCATCCTAAACTGAAATAAGGACTTGGGAAATTTCTGTAATGAGGCCCCAGAAGCCATTCAAAAGTAACTGCAGGCATTTCAGCCCTGTGCAGCTGAAAAGGGAAGAAAATGACAAATCAAAAACAGCCAAAACAACAAATAGTTGTTTTTGTTGTAGAAGCCCCATTCTTGCAGCGCAGTGACTCGAGTAGCTGTGTGGCCTATGACCACGACTTGTGCACCATTATTTGTCGTGTTTTTCCACAAGATTACACAGTCGTTTGCTTCACTGTGAGCACATACAGTTGGCAAGCCTTTCTTTTTTGTTTCCAACCATCCATAAATTTAAATTGGATTTTTATGGTCAACTGTTGATCTGATTAGTGCTTATTTTGTACTTTTCAAAACCACTTTCCGTATGTGAAGTAAAAGCCCATGATTAGACTCATGACAGCTATTTTTTTTGCATCTAAAGTTCAAACCCATTTTCTTGTGGATTTTATGTGTCTGCACAGAGGCACGGGAAGTGTTTCTCACTGAGGAGATTTAGCCACCATTAAAAGAGAGTGAATCACCACTATTACAGTATGTAGACATTTTATTCATTAAAGCCTCTATTCACTGAGAATAATTAAACTGATAATAATGGCACTTTGTAATCTGCAAAATGAAAAGTAAGGGCTTATCTTTTAAAGGCAGGAAACATTTTAATGAAATTATGAAGTGGAGATAGATCAATCTAAGTGTGCAGTTTTTAGAAATGCTCCTTCAATATCTCTGTGTGCCATTTTTGATGTGGCTAAAAGTATATTTTTGTTTCAGATGTCTGAGACTTTATGAAGCGAGATTATCGGAAGTTTTTGTCATCACGATTACAATCCCCACTTTAACCCCAGTTATTAAGCTGCTCGCTGATAAGTCTTTGATCTAAACCTTGTTTGTGTATCATTAGAACAGAGATGGCATATATAAATATAATGCTAGTTACAGTAATATGCATGAACTTGTTGAACCAACACTTAACTCTGACATTACTACATGATTTCATGTTTTCTTAGTTAGAAATTAATGACACTGTAAATGACCATACAAGCAGATTATAATCCACATTAAGTTATTAATTAAATAATAAGCCCTGTCTAAGTAATTAGGGTGGGCGTTAATAGAATTCGGTCATGCATTTTCATTAAGATTACATATTGAAGGCAAGCCGAATATCCACTTTAGTTCATAAGGTCAAGCCAATCACACAGTATGTTTAACATTAAAATGAGTAAATTAATTAACAGAATGTTACAAACAGCTGTAAATTCTATTGCGTCAATTGTGTTTTGACCCTATTTTATTAATCTTAAATGTATATGACAACATCTAGAGTTGTTATCAAATCGTTTGCTCGGGTATCTAAAATGTTGGACAAAGTGATGGAAAATACATTTTAAAACAAAACACATGATAAATTAATAAAATATGATGTATTATTACTGCTCAGGATCAGGCTGTGTACAAGCTGCACTGGGAACAAAGCCACCAAACTACATGTACTAATAACAATGACACTAACACAACCAACAGGAGAGTGAGCGAGATGTCTGAATGTTTGTGTGAGCCCACTCAGTCCTGTGAAAAGGTGTCATTAGGCAGAAGCAGTGGAAATACCTCTGGGTTTGGATAATGGCCATGCCAGGTCTTTGAACTACCCAACAGTTTATAAAATGGTTCAAATTAGCTTCACCTCAACCAGCTACATTAACAAATATTCTGCCTGCATTTTAACTCATCAACATTCACATTTTGAAAATAATAACGAGGACAAAGTCCTGAAAAATAGCATCTTTTGGGACTTCCACGACTCCAGGGTCCATACAGCATAATGAATAGATAATGAATGCTTTTGATACTTTTAGTTTACTTCACCGTTCACATTTGACTGCTTTGACTTGGAGTCGAATTTTCAATTCAGGCCTTTTACTTGGAAAAGTGAAATGTTCCTGTTTGATATTGCTACTACAGATGGTATAAAAGAAGCCAATGCTGTAGTGCTTTAAGCCTGCTTTCTCTCTAACAACCAGCAGGGGGCGACTCCACCAAAAGGAAGTTCAATTCTTAAGAAGTCTATGAGAAAAGTATCCTTGTTCTCACTTTATTTATTACCTTAGTAAACATTTTCCCAATGAGTTTTTTGTCCTGTATAACCTGTTTTGGGATATTGGCCATGTTTTTGTCTGAACTTTCACAGTGTGTTGTAAGTTCATAAAAGTGAATTGTAGCCTAAAAGAGTCTTGTTCAGCATTTGGTTTTTCCAAAAAGACATTCTAAGGAGTTATTTTTTCGATGAAATACATTTTGTTTTGACCTGCTTATAGATAATACTTTAAACTCCAATTAATAGCACATTTAGTTGGAATTACCTTATGGATCTTGCTAACAAAGCTAACTAGCACTAGACTTAGTTTGTTTGCTATGTCTTTATTGGCCGCTCTTGTTCCAATGGTCCTCTCTGGCTCCAGATAACCAAGATTGGGAACCAAAATGCCAGTCTCAAGGCTTCAAAGTGGTAGTCCACATACCAATGGGTGGGTGACTTCTACTAAAGTAAAGTGTTGGAGGAAGGAAACCTTTTATTGGTTCCTCAAAACTAAACACTCCTCACTTTATACTGACCACACAGCCTCCTACAGGACATAAATGCATCATAGAAGAGGCCACTAACAGCCCTAACATAGAACTGTCATATTGTACTGCTGTACGGCTTCTCCAGTGCAGCAGAAAATCTGGGTATAAAATGGTCATGAAGTCCTCTTTCAGATTAATTAAGAAAATCTGAAGCAGCCACATTGAAGGAGAAGGTTCAGGAGGTTCTACATTAATGTCAAGCATGTGCACAGGAACATGAGCATTACTTATACTGCTTGATGAATGGTTAAAATCCATTAGAGTCCACGCAAAATCTCTGATTCTAACAAACATGATGATGGTGAGTGAGTTGGTGTCTGCCTCGCTCAGGCATCAGAGTGAAAAAACACTCTCCTTCTTATCTTTTTATGCTTGTTGTTTTGATACGGTCAGTGTCTCAGTAATAAAATGTAAAAATGGAGCTGAATGCCTGGATGTAAAAGTCTGCACGGTACAGTACATACAGTTCAGACTGCATGAATAAGCACTTTCAGTATGACAAATTAATGTCCTTGTCCGACCACCATTAAAAGGAATATGGAGCATGATATATAGGACGTCCCTGAATACATTCTCCAGCCTCTCTGCCATCTTCATTTAAAAAGGACATTGAGATCTTTTTATGTCATTCCAGAGAAGTTTTTACTAGTGTACTGTTAAAAAAAAGACCAAACCTTGCTTAAACAGGAGCGTCAGTTGAATGTGTCTCAGTGGGCACAGACCAAAGATCTGCCTCATCAATACACTTTGCAATGACAAGCACCCCTTTTTCTGATGTGCTTTGAGTACAATTGTAATAAAAAGCTGTAGAAAACAGTTGAACCTCAGATCCTCCCTCTTAAGCCTTGAAAGGTTCCTCTAATTAATACTTTTTTCATGATCAGAGTGAAACTGGAGAGACACCAAGTTTTGCCCGGCGAACAACACTTCAATCATCGTGTCTCCTTTGCAGGGAATCAACCAGAATGATAGACTGGGGTTTGTTTTCCATTTTGTGCTTTGTAAGAGTGTGATGTGATGGCAGCTCAGTGAAAAATGAACACGCATGCACACACACACACACACACACACACACGCACACACAAATACACGCACACACAAAACAAAACAGGACACTTTGCATGCTATTCACATACAAGTGATGTTTTGGCAACCAAATAATGCATTTATGCTAATAACATGTATTAATCACAGTTGTTCCAATACATAGATCAACAGTTTAAATTAACACTGTTGCAAAAATATCAACAGTGAATACTGAAGCTTCCCATCCACCATTAGTCATACATAATTGCAGCCTGCATCAAATTAGAGGGGATGCAAATGCTTCCACGTTGCCAAGAAAGTCTCAAATATGGATGCTTTTTGTTTGTTTGTTTTCCACGAGATGGAACATTGTCTCCTGAAAAGTGTGTAATTTGTTGAATTACGGCAACAGGAAGCTCTGTCCAATTTTGTTGCTTTCTTTAGATGTGCCTCTGACATGTGAAAAATATCTCGCCCTCGAATTGTTTTATTAAAAATTGATCTTTGACTGTATGTAGCCAAAGATGCCTCTGTACATTACCCAAGGTGTTTTTCAGCTAAATGAAACAACGTTCTGCTACAATGACTGTGTGCTCAAAGGATTTCTACCTCCTCACTGCAGACCCCCAGCGACCTGCGGCGCTCTGCATATCTTATTCCCAGGGTCGGCCACTGCGTCCAGACTCACATGTACGCTGGCAAATCTGTTCACCTCAGGGAAAGTTGCCGCAGGGAAAATTGCCTCAGGGGGGGAAGTGCACACTGTTGTTATTCCTGCCTGTCTCCATTATGTGAGATTTAAAGCTGCTTTACCTTGTTTACAGCACTGTCAGACAAATACAGCCGCTGCACCGTCTCTCCTCTGAAAATATTTGCGAAAAAGGGTCTGAACAACATTTATGTTAATTAAAAGCGGCAATGTGTTGTGATGATGTGTGTGCATGTGTGAGTAATCAGATGCCAACACTGGATGGTGGCAATAAAATGAGCCTTTTGTGTTGTTTGCCTTTGAGCAATTAAGTGTTAATTGTTTGTTCCCATCCTTTGAGATGAGACAGGAACAGATGTACAATAGAAGATGAATTGTGGCAAACAAGAGGGAAACTCTCGAAAGGCTTCAATGATATTATCCACAGATGATGAACGGGTCAGTGCGGCTGTCGCACGACTGTCGTGACATTTCATTATTGATAAATATAAGTAACAACCTGGGTATTATCCCAACCTCTATTAACTATTCATAGAGTAAGCGCACATCTTTGGAGGCGGATGAAAGAAGCTGAACTGTCAGCCGCACTGTGTCAGGGTGTGTGTTTCCTCTGGACGCAGTGATTGCATGCTCTGCCAGCATGCCTCGCTCGCATATTGTCTTGGCTTTGAAGGCGAGCTGTCATGCATGTTTGATCACAGGCAAAGACAGACACTCAGAAGTCCCACAATCTTGGCAGACGAGAGCTATGCATTTTCTAGAGCAGGGAATTACATTTCCGCCTTATGAAAATGTTGATCCGATGCCATTTCTCCACTTGCGTGGAATATTTACTAATGACCAAACACACCTCCAGAAACAGGCCGAGAATAGACGGGCTCCTCCTCAACATCTGCTCCCTCCGTCTCTCAGAGGGTTCCCAGGAGATCTCAAAGACCAGATCCCTTCCTCCTACCAACCTTCCTCCCCACTATTTACTTAAAGGGCATACTGAAGGAGCAGGTTGTCCTGGTAACAAGTGTGAAGAAATTCTGAAATGACACACGCAAACACTTTAATACTGCGTACGATGGAGCCAACTGACGTGTGTCGCAGCCGGGGTCAGATCTGTCCGAAAGCCAAGCATCACGCTGTCGTGATCGTAGAATCTGCTCCTGAATAGCTTTCAATTAATGAGCTGTAAGCTGTCTGTAAACCAAACAAACAGAGATATACTGAGCAGGAAGCTGTGAGCTGGGTAGTTAGTTGAAATACAAAGCGGTTTGGCGGTCTGCTCTCATGGAGCTCTACAGCAGAACACGAAGGGACGTCCACTGGTTTTCAGACAAAATACAACAGATGCGCAAAGACTGATGCAGTGCACACATTTTACTGTCAAGCTCTTTACTTCGGCTCACCGTTTCCTTTTGCATCATATTAGACTTTTTCAGAGTTTTTTTCATGTGGCAACAAAACCTACAAATCATTTCCAAAATGAACAGGTGGCAAGAAATCAACACGTCCTTCTCCCTAAGCATAACAGTCTGAGTTAAAAAAAAACATGGTTAATATTGTAAAAAGGCAGCAGTTTAGTTTGGTTTAGCAACAACAGGACTTGGTGAGGTTGAGGAAAATATCTTGGTTTGGGTTAAAATAACTGAGTCTGTTATGTCACTAAATTTCTGTACATAAGTATGCGACAAAGTTACGCAGGTGATGCAGAACCTGACATACTCATGTTACTTTAATTATATTAACAAAACAAATCGATGATTTTTTATCCTGTGTTTATTTGACCCCTCCATCCACCCTGACCTCCAACCTTTGCTGACTTTGTCGCTCTTTATAGTCACCTGACTTCCTCTTTTGCTCCAGTTATTTTTTACTACAGACACTGACGGGAGTTGCCTTACAATAAATGTAAATTACCCAACAAAATATGTAACATGGTGCAGCAGAGGCAGTAACTTGAACTGAATGTTCAATAGGGATGACTGGACACTTTAAATGTCTATAATTTAAATCCTCATACTATCAGGTTATCAAGTATCTAACAGCAGCCGAACCCAGAAACACACAATATGTAATAATTGACAATTCAGACTGTCAGCCCATACATTATTAACTGTCTGATTTCAGCCTGATAAAGTGCCCGACTCCTACAAAACGATTTAAAACTGAACAAGAACAATAGTGTCAGTGCTCCATTGAAGGCTGTTCACCTGCTGCATTGTGAGCTTGGAATTAACACGGAGCAGGTCTGAGAGACGGAATATCAAAGGTTTGACTGACAAAACCATTATGCAGCAAAACCTATATCTGTGGTTAAAATCATGGTGCAGGGAATGTTTAAATTAATCTATAGAAAGTTCCAGGACAATTCAGAATGGGATTTTTTTTAAAGGCTGAAGATTTCAGACATACATTATTCTACTTTTGTTCAATAACATTTTCATTGTTATTTAAAATGGAAACTGGATGATGGTTTAAATAACAGTATCTTTTTTATTTTTGAAGTTAAATGAATCAGTATTTACCTCTTATCCTGTTTCTGTTTATAAAACATATGTGTTTTATTCCCTTTCTGCAACAAATGCTCTCCATCATTTCATTAGGGCCTGCTTGATTTGACCCACTCATGCAAACAGATGCAGCAGAGGATGCTTCTGCCAGCAAGCACAAATACGAGTGTTTAGTAAATACTTAGCATATGGACACGAGTGGAGGAGTGGTTTATACTGCAGGAGTGATTTGAGATGATGTTTGTGGACATTTTGTGACTGTATTTTCAGAGTGATGTCTCCAGTGGACTTTATTATAACGGCTGTAAATCCAAACTAACTACACACTCTTCACTGCCACCTTTCAAGCCGAAAGGTTTTCAGTGAACTATTCCTTCTAAAATGCACTGGAAGTCAGTGCAGAGCAGCAGGACTGAAGTCATACGTCCCTCTGTGTGCAGCTCAGCAGCCTCGCTGCATTAGAACCAGTTGCTTGCACGTAATCGCTGAACCATTCAGACATGTAAATAGTTGCACTATTCTAGGCGGAGAGAAAACGGATGCATGGATAATTTGCTCAACCGCATTTCTAGGCAGCATTGTTCTAAATTTAGTGGCCGTTCCTGGCTACAGAAATGGCAGGCTTGCACACGGCTTTTAATGTGCTGATTGAAATTCAGGTATGGAACAAAAATGACTTGCAGATTTCTGGCTAAGAATTTACATTTGCTGTCAAAAGTCTGAGACAGAAGATAATACAGGCCAATTACTGCAACTAAGGTTTATATTGAACTCCGAACTAACATAAAGCTTTTTTCCTTGTTCAATCGGAAAAATGAAACACAGACCCACAGTATGTAATTTCAGCCCTGCAAAGCTTTTCCTGCAGTGTGAAATCAGCTGCAGCCCTGAGCAGAGCTATGAAGAGAAGAAAAGGCTGCGGGAGAGATGGAGAAACCTTTTTAGACACTGCAATGTCACCCGACGTTTTGCATGTGTTAAACTACATTTACCAGCATATTTCTTTTGGTGGTGCAATGCTGCTCGGCAAACTGAGATGAACAGCGGAGCGTAATGTAATGTTGCCTGACGGACAGCAGTAATGGATAATAAATCCCAGGTTCAGGTGCTGTTTGATCGTAAATCACACTCAGACTGTTGGCCAAAGTCAAATCCATCAGGCTGCAGTGCAACAGGGAGCACCGGGCTGAAGATGTGGGAATAAATCGCATTTTGCTTAATGGTTTGTCTCAGAATACAAAAGAATATTAAACAAACATAAAACTTCCACGGATACTTTGTCTTTATTAGGAAAAATATCATGGGTTCATTGGGAGCGGGGGCTGAAATAGGTCAAAAACTCTGCAAGTAAACATAAGTTGGGTATTGAGTACTTTGATAGGAAAACTTTCAGTACATAAAAATATATCCCTCTGCTATAATTTAAATCTTTTCATATATTTTTCATATCCGTCCACATTCATGAGCCAGGGGGGTCCAGTGAATCAGAATGTATCATCTGCTCTGTGGCACAAACCCAAGCAGTGGGAAGCAGTTGAAAGGTTCACTAATATGATGTTTTGCTGCTTGTTTCTTTTACTGCAAGGTCATCATAAAGATAAAAATAATCCCCTGTGACAAATTTGTTTTCAAAAGGTTTCACTCTCCTTCTCTATCATCTCTGAGAAATACTGCCCGATAGTGCTGACTCCAATAGAAAGCTTTGATCGGGGCCTGATGTATTACCCTGTCTTTCCTGTAATTCAAATGCCTCCACCACTTGTTTTGGGGAGGAACATGCGGGTGTGAAATGGCCCTTTGGGAATCCTACCAAAGGGCTTCTTTATTCCCAGACACATGTTGAGGCATGTCAGATCCCTAATCTGATAAAAAACACTTGCCAATGAATTGTGCAAATGCAAATACGCAGCCCACTGGAAGGAGGGACCGTTTGTCAAAGCAGCTTGATATTGCAGGCAGCAATTTGCTTGTCCTGGCCGGGGTTCAAAATGAGATGAGAATCCTGCAGTTGATGCTTCAAGTATTGTTGATGAATTTGTCCAGAATGTGATTGCAGTCAACATGTAAGCTATGGGACAGCAGAAATTATCCACTCACCGATATATATAATGGCTTGCTGAACTATGGGCTCGGTGTTCAGGCTCTAATGGAGCTTCTGAACAATGCTTACTTTTTTTTTTTTTTGCTTAGTCTCCCAGTCTCCATAAATTTGAACGGTGCAAACTACAGTATATAAAACAGACCTTTGTTGCTTATCATTAATAACACACGACTTGTTCCCTGGCAATTTGCTTCAAAGATAAGTTGGCTGATTTATACTGGACCCAGTTACAGAATGGCCAATTATGCTGTATGTCTGTACGAAACAGAGCCATATGTAATGAGCAACAGTTGAGATAGTAGGCTTAACCTGATTTATACATTATGTGAGCGCTAACAAGCTGTCAGCTAACCTAACATGGACGATATATTCAGAAACACTTACTGTAGCTACACAGTAGTCCTATCTCTGTGTGTGCTCTGTGGGCTGCTAATTGGCTTAGTTCGGTTAAAATAATATTTGTTTATGAAAAGGACTTTTTGGTGAACAATATAAACTCATAAGCACTGAAAACAACATTTAAAGCTAATGAAAACCGACCCACTCTGTGTCTTTTGTGTGCTAATGGAAACATAGCAGCACTGATTCAAGCTAATGGCTACACCGGCTTGACCTCTCTTGAGTTGGTCCTCCAAAATGAATCAGGCCTCCTTTATATACTCCTTAATGAATACGAGGATGATCTTAAAAGTTGCTTTGAAGACTCAGGGACACAAGCTTCTGCTTTTTGTTGATCAATACAATTCCAAAGCCACTTCCTCTTAAATGGCTGGCTGGCTGATCAAGGTCAGAAAAAATAAACCTCTCCAATGCAGTTTTATTGGGACTAAAATGCCCAAACTGAAAAGGGCTGCAAGCACTTACTTTAATGTTCCTTCAATTTAGTTTTATTTTTGGGGTCAATCACACAACCATTACAGCAATATGATCAGATTTGAAGAGATTTGTATTTGTCTTTCTTTTTTTTTTAAAGTATAAAGCAGGTGCAGGTGCTAAATAAAGACAGCAAAGGTATCCAAATGCTCAATTCAAAGAGAAACGCACACAGCCTGTATACAGAACTGCCCTGTTAAAAGAGCTGTCACACGTACAATATATACAGTGGTGGACAAAGTACACAAGTCACTTACTTGAGTTAAAGTTTAGATACTCCTGGTCAAAAGTCAAATAGTAAAACGGTCGCCCACTGATCAGAAGGTTGTGACGAAGTATTCTTATTCCTGACACTGGACACCAAACTGCATGTTTATTAGCACCTTGTAGCCTCAGCCGCTAGTCTGTGAATGGATGAATGAGGACCTGCAGTGTAAAAACATTTTTGAGTGACTAGAAAAGTGCTAAACAAGTGCAGTTGTGAAGTCTACCATTTACCATTAAATTCTGAGGGCCAAGCAATCCACCCACTCCTAACAGACACATGCTTGGAAGAGGGATGGACCTCTTCCAAGCATGCTACAAGCAGCAACACCGGGAGCCCAGTAATCGGCCTGTTCACAACATCTTTGAGTTAACTTCACTGTCTCCGCTGTGTTGTTTGCTGACTGCGCTCTGTGTGTGTGTGTGTGTGTGTGTATAGTGGAGCTCAGCCCCAGCACAGACCCTAAAGGAGATGCTGCCGTGTGATGATAAATGACACTAAAGTGTTAAAAAAGTACTGGTAACAGCACTGAACAACAGAGCTTATCAATACTGTAGTCTTTAATAATTTGCCCCAGGGCCGTTTTATACTTGGTACCTTACACAGTGGTCTATGTGTGGTTTATTGGATTTTAGAAAAGAAAAGAATACTTCAAAGTTGGAGCAGACTGGGCTTTTTCAGGAGGCGTCTCACACAGAGGCTGAATACAGGCATATCCAGACAGATAATATGTGAAAAGATGATGTTTTATTGAATTAAAGCATGTAAACATGTATATATGAGTCTGAAAATGAGCAGAATGTGTCGCCTTCAACCATTCAAAACCAAAAGGGTCCTTTTGTTATACATCAGAAAAATGCTCCTTGAAATATGGCTGACTCAGACTCATCTTTCATACATCCTGTATGAATTTCACTCAATTCTCAGAAATTGTCCATACTTGGAATTACAGCATCACAGGTGAAAATCTTCTATTAGCCCAGTGATGTAATCTGTTTTTCACCTCTCCCATTTAACAGCATAATGGCCAAATCATCCTCCATTTTTAAAGAAAAAGAGAACAAGTAGACAAACATTTTTGTTGTCAGTCGCTTGGCAACGGTGCTTAGGGGTCAAAACCACTTGAACACTAAGTATAGCGAGCACTCAACCTCCCATGTCAAAACACAACCTCGGTAGCTCCACTTGAAGACGGTTTCATGTTGAAAATCCAGATGAGTTGATTAAAGAGCGATTGATAATTTCCTACCGTTTGGTGCATGTTTGATGTGTGCGGTTTATATTGCAGCTACCTCTTTTCTTGCATCTATTTTCTCTTTTGTTGTTTGTCTTTTGTTTTTCATACTTTTCTTCTCTCTCTTTTTGCATACAGATTATTCTCAGTGTGGAATGATACACAACACAAATATAATAGGAAAGCACACTGGGGGGCTGCTGGTCCAAATAATGGCTTCAATACATTTCATATCCCTCTATCTCACAGGATAATGCTCTCACAGGAAAGCTAGAAGACATGCTCGTAACTTTGCTTGCTCTTATGTGCAACATTTGTTTTTTATTTCCGTTAGAACCATGTTGACATTCAGGCACATTTCTAATAATATCCAATAATTAGGGCTGTTAAAATTAAACGCTAATTTAGAATATTAATTACAGAAAAAGTAGTTGAGATAAATCGCTCTGTGATGCCCTTTGAGCCCAGACGTCACTCCACATTAAACCCTCCACAGTAGCTTTGTAACCATGATGGAAGATGAAATGCTACAAATGATTTATTTTTTAATTAATTTTCAAGGGGCGCTATTAATATTAGCAAGCAGAGACTGAAATGCCTCTGAATAGACCTACAACTGATCAGAGCAACAGAACTGATGTGACGTAGTGCTGAGTAACACATGCAAGTGTGGTGTGTCCTGTTTTGAGTGTAATTAGAGAACACCCAAGCAAAGCTCAGCAAGGCTCAGCGGGCATTTGAAGACTAAAGACGATCTGGAAGGTTAGGCACTAAGGACTAAGATTAGACTCTGTAACAGCAATGTCAAACCTGTCCTAATGTATGGCTCAGAATGCTGGCCAGTGGAAAAAGGAGACAAAGTTAAGATGAATGCCTTCCACAATGGGTGCCTGAAGAAAATCTGCCGCATCTTCTGGTCCAACAAAGTATCAAACAAGGAGTTGTACCGCAGAAAGAGGACGCAACAGTGTGAAATAAATCGCCAGTGGCTCAGGAGGCTAGGCCTCACACTCAGCATGGACCAAGGCAGGATACCAAAAGTAGCATCAAGGACACATCTGGAAGATGACAGTCAAAGCACACCTGGCGCAGAACAGTTGAAGGCGAGTTGAGAGAAATGAAACGATAAAAGATAGCAACAGACAGTGATGGATGGCACTGGATTTTCAAAGCGATATCCCCCCCTCGGAAGAAGCGGACTAGCAAGTAAGTAAGCCAAGCGGGAAAAACTTGGCAGCCAGGTCACAAACTTACTTAAGTTACAGCTAAATAATCACTAAAATGTGTTTGTAAAAACTCTTAAGGTGAGAAAAAGGAAATGCAGTAACAGAATACTGATTCATATTTGATCAGCGCTGCCTAGTTGGACAGTTTGATCCGAGTTCTGTGAGTCAAGCTTGAAGTAAGTCATCCTATCAGACGCCTTATATGAGATAAACAGTCGTGATTGGCTCGAAGTCTGTCTGAATCGAGAGAGTCAGGTACATCTGCAGATAAAACACACGCTTGATAGATTCGTCTGACTTCCTGGGTGGTAGTTAGGAGCACCGTTTAGTACAATTCCTGCAGTAGGAATATGACCTCAAAGCAAAGCACTGAGCAGCTAGCTTAGACCAAGCATAGCACCCCTGAAGCTGTGAAACTGTGAGTGACCAGTTGCGTCAAGCCACAGACACAGACTGAATGAGTCTGTCAGTGACAGACAAACCAACTGCAGGGCATTTTCAGTGGTAGAGGACAGGAGGTTAAGGTCGTATTTTTGATTGTTATGGCCATTATTGCATATGGACAATGAAAAAAATGATTTGAGTGTTTAGGGAATAAGAGTTGTCTCTTCACTGATTCACTCAAACCACTCTCTCTACCAAATTCTACAATATATACGGAAATATGCAATTCATTTAGACGATTGTACAGCATCACAAAGCATGTCATTCATTAGAAAATGTTTTTGTTCGCTTGACAGCCCTACCAATAATCACAGCAAACATGGCACCTCTGGTGTCAAACCGCACAGTGAGGAAATGCACTGTACATGTG
>CAFUXE010001198.1:361052-382494 GCA_903364295.1 Serranus cabrilla | reverse complement strand
CTCTCTCTTGACAGTCAGACAAACAGACATCCAATCTCCGGTTTGGATGATTACGCTGCTATTGACCATGACCTTATCATTCATGTGTAATTTGTGTGAGAGAATTCACACACCGTTTTATGGCGGCAAGAAGTAGTCAGGCGCCGCTTCCTTTTTTTAGTGTCAACAACGACAGGACTTAAACTTTCCAAGGCTGCTGGTGATCATTTTGCTTTACAGTTGTTCTGACAAGAAACTATATGAAAGAAAAAAAACAGATCAATGTGGATCTGGGGCTGGTTCCAAGAAGCAGGTTGACTGAATTATCTGGATAACTTTGCTGAGTAAAAGCTGGAACCCTTTCAAATCCAGAACATGAACAGATTTGACACACAAAAAAAAAAAGCTCTCCAGCTTACTCTCCAGCCTCTCGGTGGACATTTAGCCCAATATTCAAGCTTGTTTTTGGTTTGTTTTATGGTCCATGAGTTATTTCATTGATCAGGCTGATAACAATGGCAGCCTTTCAGTGAAATATGAACTGCCAGCGAGAGAAGCTTAGCTTTCTCATTATTAAAATCCTTCTGCATCCATCTATGCCACTTTTGATGCCTGCGGTTAGGGCTGCTATTGACGCTTTATGTGCTTGAATCATGTTTATATAGAGAAAACAGATCAAGTTGATGTGTTATTTTTGCTCTGTCGTCATTCACAACAAGCTGAATCCTTTCCGTGACACTGTGAAGGTAAGGCGATTAATCCAAGTCACGATACCGGAGCAAAGGACAGGTTATAATTTACATTAGCACATCTTCCATTGTCAACTAATGCAATTACCAATAACCTGTAATACTTTTACAGAAACGTGGTGCTCCTCTGCAGCTGGCTCCGGCTCTAAGAGGGAATGAGTTACACGGAGGAATGTTATTGTTTCAAAAAGAGGCTTTAAATTTGTGCCGCTGAATGCAAATTAATGCCTTTGAAGTACAGGAATCTTGGAAAATTAAAGATATCATGTTTTTTTTGCATGAATAAACCTGCGAGCGGTGAAAGCTGGCACAAAGGGAACCTAGATGAAATACATTAGAAGGCTGTTTTGTTAGTGGTCAAAAAACAACCATCTCATCTTTTGAACTGTTTTAGACAAAACTAAAAAGGAAGAAGTCGGTAAGTAGTGTCAGTCTTTTTTGCATTAAAGAGCATATTTTTGTTATTGAAGAGGAACCTCTATCAGGGATGTGCAGGCAATTACACCAAATGCTCCCATGCATGAAATCCCAGCTGGTTGTTATTGATAAATTTCCAAACACCTCCAAAGACTTTTCAAATTACCTCTCTCCCTTATTAAAACTTAACTCATGCATTTCACTCCCCCCGCCTCATCCTTTTCCTTTTTTTTTTTCCAAGGGTATGTGCAAGCGTGTTTGTGTGATAGTGCAGAAGCAAGCAGGAAAATATGCTTGCGAGAGAGTGAGGGAGAGGGAGAGAGACAGAGATAAAGGGAGAGAGAGGGAAGGAGAGAGGGAGTGTATGTAGGATTGGAGTGCTGGACATACGAACAGACAGCATCCATTTATCTCCTCCTGGAGTACCGATGGGCAGGGCTTCATTATTAGTAGGGAAGCCGTAAGCCGAACATATTTTCGAGTCTCTTCTGTATTCAAGCAGCATACCTCCGCATTAACACAAGCCATTTCTCTTTACATGGCTGAATGAGATTCCCTTTAAAACCAGCTGAAGGTCAAATGAATTGCTATACTCCAAGGGTAGAGGAAACCTCAAGTCCTCATCCCTAAATATTCCCTCGCCGCCGTGTCATCTCTCAAGGATAGATCTACTTATTTGAAATGACATCTTAATTGCGCTGAGTGGAGATGAATGGATTGCATAAATGCAAATGAATAAGTAAGAACAGTAGTTAAGTTATTTATTTCCTCTGGTGCACAACACCCTTCAGCATGTGAGGTGTACGCAGACCTTTCACAATTACAGCTGCACTTAATGAGGCCTGTCTTCTGTGCTCCAAACATATCAAAAACACAATTCAATTAGCAGACAATTGTAAAAACCGCCAACCCCCCTCCTGTAATCAAACACATTTACTATAACAGAGGTGACAAGATGCTTTTACTGGCCCTTTCAACTCTTATTTCAATAAACCATTTATCTGCACTGTCAAGGGACAAATTTGTCTTTCCTCTCAACAAACACTGAAAACCGCTGGTTGCATGAGATTTGTGCTGCGGTTTGTAAACAACCGGCCAGCCATTCATGCAGGATTCCCGGTTCGGTTTGACAGCCTCCACTGAGAGGGGACAGACAGACCGCCACATTTGTTGTCTGCGCTCTTGAACCCGTCCTGCCCTCCAACCTCGGCGCGGGCAGATAAGAACAACCGCCCATGAACACATTTAAATGTAAATGCAGCTCCATGCGGAGGCCTTCATGAATAAAGACACAGTTCCAACTGCGACAAGCCTTTATTACAGTGTAATTAATCATCTCATTGGGCTAGAGATTAATAGCGAGGGAAAATTAAATGCGTCTTTGCCCACTCTGCAGAGATTGATTTTGTAAGCCTCAGAAAAATAATGAAAGGTGCAATATGATTAAAATAAATGACACTGCATGTTGTTCGTCCCTCAAATATTTACAGGGCGTAAATATTTATCAGCAAAGTGTTAAGAGACACAGAATACCAGCCATCAGGGCTACTTTACAGAGGCGCACATTTCACTCTGATGGATGTGAACTTTTTTCCCCTGAAAGCATAATAATGACACACGCTTTGATGTCACAGCACTCTGTAGATGCCTATTGCTACATAAAACAGCAGCCTCTTTCTAACACTTCCTATATGTGTCACAAAGATCTACTGACAAGGCCCTGCTGCTGATGAATTATGTATTCTTCTCATGCAGCCTCCGTCCAGCCCTCTGAGACGCAGACATAAACCCACAGCTATAAAGTAAATGCACAGTAAGACCTCCTCCCCTCCCCGCCCCAGAGCGTGCAGGCCAGTGGGCGCCATGGCAGCACAGACAGCAGCAGAGGTAAGTGGCACTAGTGCCACGCAGCGTCGCAAGGAGGCAGGCTGCCGCTTCTGACCGCTCTGCTGGCTGCAGAGGTGGATGCGAGGCAGGATTAGTATGCGTCGGCTGTCTTGAGTCACGGTGGGGCACAGTGTCTATCCTGACAAAGCACAGGTGGGACGAGCGAGCGTGCTAACAAAAAGGAAGGTTTCCTTTCATACTGTAACACTCCGACTGCCATTCAAACAATATGTCACTGGCTCTTTTATTCTTCTCCTTCGTCAAGGGCGGCAGTGGGAAGTGGTGGTGACTGTCGAGTGAAATGTTAAAAGGAGCATATGCATCTGTTGCGTGGAACAACAAACTCAGACAAAATGAACATGATGGATAGTTTTTTTTTTAATCCTTAATTTGCTGGCTGAGTTCACTAAGAACATATTCTTATTCACGGTGACGACGCAGAGGATCAGCAGCAGAGAGAACAGGAGTAATACACGGCCGCATAGCTGGGAGCAATAATGGATTTCTTACCAGCAGCTAAACACCTGTGGCTCTAATCATTCACTTTCTTAGCTTTTGATGGCAATGACGAGCACAATGTTTATTAATATCACAGTATTACTATTTTACTGTACGTAGTAGGGCAGCCACCAACAGCCGGTAGCACTACTGCAAACAGCGCTCTTGGCGTTTGCCCATATCTTTAACTGCCTCTGCTGCTGGCTGCTTTGAGGCGATATTTTTATATTAGAGAGCTGCTCTGATTCATGTTTGACCTCCCTGCCACACCAGCCCTTTTCAATGCAGTGCTGGCAGAATAAAAAATGCTCTTGTTGGTATAAAAATGGAGGAATTTCATGACTGTGAGGATTAGAAAGTAAATTCATAAAACTTCCACGTAGATGTAATGTAAAAAGCATGAAGAAAGGCCACTATCGGATTGACAGTTAATTCCTCCACATCAGCTGAGGTGAAAGGGAAATAGGAATACTGGGTTTTTTTTCCCTGTGAACACACTTCAACTGATTTGCATGGCTCGCGGCATTTGAATCCTATTTTTATACCCAATGTGGTTTGTGCCTGTGGTCAGGAATATTTCCAAGTTTAGTCATTCACTGAATATGCACTGTATCAAGCACGAATCTATCAACCTAAATGGGATTAAATATTTCACAATATTTATTCTTCTTGAAGGTCGTTTCTGACATTTGCAGGCCAACGACATGATGTCATCAAATAACGACAGGAACAATATGTTTCACCTTGCGTCCATCCTCCCCCCCAAAATGTATGCAATGTATAAAATCTATATTAAATGCCATGACTCATAAGCGGACGCTTGCCTCTAACAAAAGCAGACACCAGATTGCATGTCTCATCAATGGTGCACTCCATTTAACATGAGCTGACAGACAGATTGCAATTTGTTTTACACACACCCTTTATGACAGCGTCCTTTACCATCCAGCAAACATAATATCATGTAGGTACTTAGTGCGGAGTTTTTGCTGAATACATTTCCCTCTTGACCTTGAGACAAGGTGCCGTATATTACACCGTTACCCCCACAAAAATTAAACCCCTGTGTGTGTCCTTGCATCAATGATTAAAGTTACAGCTGTTGACGTTGTGTTGTTTAATTTGCTCGGTTGAAAATAATTACATAGCACCACTTGTGATTCCATCGCCTGTTAAATTCAAAGGACACACGAGTGCAGGCAGTGGATGGTGTAATGCAGGCTGTTGTGTACATGATTGCTCCACTAGCTGCTTTTATGATAAGGTCTCTGTAGCCTCCTGGCACCATCCCCTCCTGCTCTGCTGTTGATTCATGTGAAGGGGGTGACATCTTAAGGCACATACCTGCTGGGTGCTGCTCCACGCATCCAATATTTCTCCTTCTATATATAAATACATACAATCCTATGTTGTCAAGTTTCATCAGGCTGCATGACTTCAGACTCATTCCCCTGCTGCGCACGGACTCTGGTGCACAACTTATCCATATCCCTTTGCAAAAAGGCACTGTGTTGCACTGTCAGATCACATCACGGCAGGCATATGCAGTCATATATTAGTTACACAGGGGGGCTACAGCATCTTTGATTCCTACAGCTGCTCTAATCTCCCAAGGAGCCCGTCCTGCTTTATAAACACGTGTGACCTGCTGTCGGTAAAAGCCAAGGGCAGCTGCAGCGGTCCATGAACTTTTTGTTTTCACAGTTGTCTCTGATTCTAACACATCTGACATCAAGTGTTCCGAGGGAAATGATTATTTAAAGAGTTGTTACTATCAGTGCTGTTGATATTTTTGAAAAATAAATGTCAACATACCCAGTGTTCTGCACTGCATGTCTCTTCAGTAACACAACCTCAATATAATTGTATTTTTTAGCTCCTAAAGCTGCACTGATTTATATATTTTTTTTTTCAACAATGAATGAAATGTCTTTGTGTAATGTAAAAAGTGTTGCTCACAGAGAATTATCGACTGATTCTGCACTTTCCTTTCAGCTCTACGGAGCGTTTTAGAATCGTTCCGTTCATTGTTTTTCATTTTGCAGCCCACTGCTTTACTGTTTTGATCCGGTCTTACTGCTGTCATCAGCAGCAAAGAAAAAAGCCTACTGTACATTACCTACAAACCAACAAACAGCAGACGGACACAATTAGCAAATAGCTGGTGAATGTAATGGAGCTTACCTCCCATGGGAGCCGGATTCTATCGATATCATGAAACAAACCATCTGGCCCAACAGGTAACCCCGATACGGGTAACCCCAAAGCAAATATAATGCATTTTCAACTGAACATACGTCATGAAGGAGTAGCAAATGATCATATTCTGTTTATTCACATTTTAGACAATGACCCAGCTTTTTTTTTTTTAAATCAGGGCTGTAGCTGTTTAAGAGGCAGATGTTTCTAAAACAGCTAAAGCTAAAAACACAATGAATGTCGAACTTACATTTATCTGGTCACCAAAGACACAATTGACACAAATCAATAAATGGTTATGTTGTACCATGTCTGATGTCCAAATGGGTTTCAGTGGTAGAATGTAACTAAGTACTCAAGTTCTGTATTTGGTTACAATTTTGAGGCATTTGTACTTTACTTGAGTATTTCCACACAGGTAACATTATGCTTCTACTCCACTACATTTTGAGGTAAATGATCAATTTAAAATGATTACAAATTTGTATTAATTAACCCTCATAAAAGTAGATTAAGTAGTTAAAATTGACCCTGCATTCTGCATAACGAGTACATTTACTTTTGCTACTTTAAGTACATTTTGATGTTGATAGTTGAACTTTTACTTCAGTAAGTTTTGAATGCAGGACTTTTATTTGAAGTGGAGTATTTTCACAGCGTGGTATTAGTACTTTTACTCTGAATACTTCCACCACTGGTGGGTTTGCACGTTTGCTGTATCAGGATATAATACACCAATGTTGCCTTTGTATCTTGTTCCACAAAAGAGTCACTTGCTACAGCTTGAACTTCATATAAATAATAGAAAATATATAATGATATGATAGCACACAGACACAGTCAAAAAGCCCATTCATGTAATCTTTCATACTCATTAACAACACAATTAGTGTTCTTCTGTTTGTGTCAAATCTCTCCATATCTCTCCACTGATGTAATCTCCGTACTGGATCTTTTCTTGGCAACTTAATGCCCTTAAAAATGGGAAAAAGAAAAGAGAGACACTGGACTGAGAATCAATCACTTACAATGAAATCAGACAAGATAAAGATACCTTTGAAGGCTGAGGTGAGACTTTCCTTGACTGTAAATGGAAGATGTTTCACTTTTGAACTTTAAGATTGTGCTACAAAGACGGCAGTGAATAGCTTGTTCTGCTTATTGTAGATTCAGCGATGCCCCTGGGACACTGGCCTCTTCTGAATCAGCTTCCATCTGAAACGTCCCAGGGGAAGCCTTGCAGGATGATAAAAGTAAAGCTAACCTAATGTAGACAGATGTCCCAATCACCTTCAGCTCTGGGAATTGTTAGATAGCTCTTCCAAGCATTAAAGAGCATGTACGTGGATCAAAAACATCCCACAATGGCCTGGATTCTTAAGATATACTTTGATGGTGAGTTGGGAACGCTTGTGGGGGAGCAAAGCTTAAACAACTATTTGTCCTGCTGCTTTTCCCCTTGCGTGAAAGGGGGAAACCCAAGTGTTTCTTTTTTATTTCTAAATGTTTGATTGGTAAAAAAGACCTCAGCTTCAATGTGCCAAACAATAGGCTCAGCAGCGCATGTTCCTGATTCAGTGAACCATACACGGCTTACGAAATATATGGAAATCGGATCTGAACGGAAATCTTAAGAGAACCTTTAATATCATAGCCAAATGTCAGAGCCCAGGACGCTGAGTGGGACAAGTAGTGCACTCTGTGAAAAATGTAAAATCTCATCTTTTACCTTGAGTGAAGCCGCGACTGTGGGCTGCCTGAAATCTCTCACTTTTCTATTCTGTTTTGGCCTTTTTGAGATAAAGACTCCAGAGTCAATCTGCCCACTGCTGATCACTGACTCTAAGCCACTTTTATCCTCACTCAAGTGACCAGGAATCTAAACTAGAAGTCCATTCTTCCAACCTCACAAAAGAGAGACCGTACATCACTAAGCTAAAAGCTTAACCTCGAGCTCAAGTGGTGCTTTTGAGCTTAACTCTGCAAAGCTGACATATTCACATCAAGAAATGCTGCAGTGGAAAGCAGAAAAAAAATTGCTGAAGTCTTCATATTTGAAATGATAATGAGTTGTTTTGGAAATCAAAAAGCACTAGAATGAAAACTGCGCTGTTGCTATATTTACCTCTGCCATGTGATGCGTTATGTGATTGCCTTCATATGACCATTTGCTCATTTGCTTGTTTGTGACCTGAGAGCATCTCAAAAACTAATGGCTGGTTTGGCATGAAATGTGCTGTGCACATTCATGCTCCCAACAGGGAGAAACCTATTGATTTCTGTGACATGCCTTTCCTCAAAAGCCACCTTGAGGTCAATCTTTGCCTGCTCTCATGGCAGCGTGCCTGGGTGGTTAGCACTGTTGACTCAGAAAAATATCCTGAGTGTGAACTCCTCAAAGGCTGACTGGAGTGATAGGAATGCACGTTAGGTATTAAAAATACTCTTACTACTGCCACGACCAACCCACTAGCTTTAAACAAGACAGCCTCAGCAGTGCTTTTGACTGTTGGGATGGGTTCAAATGGAAAAGATGAATTCTCAAAAGGATTAATTAAGTGCAGTTTAAAGTGATACTTGTCCATACGCTATCATCAAGTGTCATCAAGTTAACACTCAACCTCTGCAGGTTTGAAAAGTGGCTGTAAAAAGTTATTAGTTCCCACAAAAACTGGAGGAGTAGTCAGCCTGCATTCATGTGGGTGACAAAGTATTCTAATGGAGCCAAGTTTTAAAACAAGACTAAGGGCTTTTTCACATCTGTGCTTTTAAATCTATTAAATCAGACTCTGGTGTGCTTTCCCCCTGCATGTACTTGGTTTGGGAAATTGTGAACATAGTAATCGTACTTGGGTGTGGACCAGGTTGTAGTAACGCAGCTTGGCTTGCTTTGATTTATAAAATAAAGCAAACCTCTGGGAAAATGCCCCAAGTTAACAAACTCATCAACTGAATCAAACCACAGCAAACACACCATCAGTGTAAAACGCCCTGAGGGTGCTTTCACCACAACTTGTTTGGTTCAGTTAAAAGGAACACAGGTCTGTTTGCCTGGTTAGTTCAATTTGTTAGGACGGGTATGAAAGCTGCTAATCGGACCCTGGTGCCGACCAAACAACTGAACCGAGACCGCTTTAAAAGCTGGGTCTCTGACGACTGTCAAGCGGACTCTGGGGTGGTTTGTTTGTGGTGTTAAAAGAAATCAACCAACCGCACGGTTTTATTACGGCAGGAATGTGATTTTAAAAGCTAAACTACTAATGAATCCTTCTGCTGATCTTGTTCTGTTCAGGAATATATATAATTAATCTGTAGAAAGCCATATTAGCAGCCTATTAATGCAAGTCACTTGGTAACCATGGTAATGCATATGCATGTCAATGCAGGTGTTTTCCCTGAGTAACACATTGGAGCTCAAAAGCTGTTAAAACTGCTGTGCTTGTATTTTACTCTGTGTACTTTATCAGTTCATTAAGTCCATCAAAAAGTGTGTGACAGGGATCCCACAGTAATAAGCCCCGAATAATTACTGTACAAGATGCCTCCTTAATGTCCTATCTCCACCTGTTAGTTATTATTCATAACATGTTGCTGATTTGCCGTCTAATAAGACTAATTATGCTTTTAATCAGTTATGTCTTCGTGAGCTCTTTGTGATATCAAAGAACATACAAATATACGTAATTTAAGTGCTGCATGACCCCCCAAATCTGTTTTACTTTATGTTTGCTCTCTTGGTTCCTTTGTAAAAAGTGTCTCAACAGGAACCAGGCAAGAACTTAAGTGCAAGAATGTATCTTTTTTTCACCTTGGTCCAAACCAGACAATAAAATCTCCAACCTAAACGACAGAATAGGTCGTTTGTTAGTACCACCCATTACGACACATTATTTACATATCGCTATACTGGGGCGTGTTCTAGAAATAGCACACATGTCTTTGTAAACAAGGCTTCAGTTTCGGTGAATTCATCCGACAAAACCACTGACTTAGGTTGAGAGCAAAAAACTTTCCGGTTAGGTGTTATAGAAGACAGTTTAAAAAGTAAATAAATGTACATTAATGCCAAAAGTGAAGTAGTTACGAAGGTGATATGATTTCCATAAATATAAAAAATGTAAGTTACATTAAAAATAGTATCACACAGGACACACACACTGTTCTCCTGGTTGTAGGTCCGTAACCAGGTAAGTCGCTGTCAATCAGTACTACTAATCACTTGATGTTTAGGTATAGGCAGGTATAATGTTTACCATGTTCATCATCTTGCAGTAGCAAATTAGCACAAACACAAAGCTCATCTAGGGCTGATCACAATATAATTTCACAAACTGAAGTTAGAAAGATGTCAAGCTCATGGTGGCACCACAGGAAAAGTTGGCAGATCATTGGTTGGAGGGATTCCTCCTGTGGGAAATGTGAACCTAATGTCATGACAATCAATACAACAGTTCACAGACATTCACTCCAAACTAAAGATGTCAACCTGCTGGCAGTGCTGGAAGAAAAGTCCAGGCATGACCAAAGTTTCTACGACTGAACTGTCTAGAAATGTCTTGAAACACATTGTGAGACAATCAATACAGTGATGAGAAAAAACTTTGACCTGCCAGTGGCATGAGAGAAAGTCAGGGGCTGACCAAGAGTAAGTCAATAGAGTTTATCCTCAGGGGATCATGAATTTACAAGGGGTTTCCATCCCATATTTGTTGGCATATTTCAGTTCTGACCAAAGCGGTGGACTGACAGTCAATGCCATCCCTGGAGCCATGTCACAACCAGTGCTAAAAATCCTCAACAGAAATGTCTCAAACCATGTATTATCCACTTTCCTACGGTACTGAGCAAACAGATAACGGTGGAGAAATGGATTATGATGCAGTAGCAACTTGAGAAGTCTTTGTAACGTTTCTTTTCCTTTTTCTCCCTCTGTGAAAACTTGTCGCTATTGGAATACATTGTTACTGACAGGAATTCAAGCTTCCACTGATGCACTTCTTCATGAAAAAAAAAAAAACTTTTCTTCTATTCTTCTGTCAAGCCTATAGGGGTGTCTGATAAGAAATAGCTTTACAAACCTACCCTTATATAACTATTCTGTCATCTAACAGAACAGAGTTGACTGCAAAGTTAACAGTAACTGAGGAGATTGTCAGACTGGGAGACCTGCATGCTATTGAGTGTTTTCATGTCAGGATGCATTCGATCTTGAAAACACTACATGACTTTTACTTGGTTCATTTGAATTCGTTGTATGCCACCTCAGTGAGCTTAGGGTTAGGTTTGAGCATTAGGAGATGAACTAATTATTGTCAGGCAGCGGGCAGTGGGCATGGATCCAAAGGGCTTGCCCGCAGAAAGATGACCTTTTGTTCGTTTCTCTGTTGTGGACTGGCAAGAGTGTAGACGAGTGGTTTGGATCATGACCTGCCCCTGGGATATCCATCTATCAGCCCTTCCACCAACTGTATCCTAAAAAGCATCCGTTCTGTTAACAATAAGTGTACTGCACACCAAGTGTTGCCTTTTAGGAGGATCTTTATCTATATTCCATAACCTAATGTGTATAAACATGACTCTTGGCTCACTGTTACATTAATAGTTGAAGTTGTTTTACTGTTAAAGTAATATTACATAACAATTTTGCCTACAAATTGCAGCTTCAATAACTTGTAACAGGGAAAATGGTGCCACTGTCATTCCATTCTGCGCCCCCAATGCTTGTTCCTGCTCTGTGTGACTTTGGTGGGCGGGTATGATCTCCCTGGTGAAATGACTTGATCACACCAACACACCACCAGCTATGTCACTGATTTAGTTGAAACTGGATCACATTTTACCTAGAAAATATTTTCAGGTTTTCCCTCTAATGCCTTCACACTCTCTGATTCAGGAGTTCCCTAATGGACAGAAAGCTTTACCTGTTGCTAAAGTAAAGCTGCCAACTAGCTCAGTTAGCTGTCCTAGGACAACTGGGGGAATGTTGGTGTTAACACAACCAAGCTCAGAGCTTTGGACTGCTGGTAGGATGAGGTTTTCAGGGATAATAGCCCTGTTAATTAGCCTTTACTGACAGAAGAGAGACCGAAGAGGATGTTACAGAGGACAATAAGAAGAGAAAAAGGAAAGAGTCACAGAGCTTTTGAAATAACAAGACAGACACCAAGCTGGCCTTCTTGCTGGTAAGCAGTATTAGCTGGCATGCTATGTCTAGTGTTGCTGCAGTTGTTGACTTGCTAGTATATGATCATAAATAATGTCATCCTGAAAACAATGTACAGCTGTTCATATTTACAAAATGAATTGTATACATTAATTGTGCTCTGAAGCTGAAGGGGCGCTAAATCATGAAGAAGAGAAATTCTCACATTACATAGTCACATTGCTTTAAATAGAGCATTAAGGGAAAAAATTGAGTTCAAACAAGTTCAAAACTCCTCTTGGCAGACAGTGTTTATGTCAAACGTGCTGTTTACTACTGTCAGTACTACAGTTCTGCTTTGACCCTCGATCACTTGATGTGACGTCCATCACACTCTATACTGAAAGATTTATTCAAATACGAATAGATTGTTCATCAAACACTAAGTGTCAGTTTGTGTGTTTAATCATAAAAGGTGAAAGCTGTGCTCAATCACAGGCCATTCCCTAACCTCTCGCTCCTCAATTGAGTCAAGCTCTTGTTTTTGCTGACACACCGAAGGTCACGTTGAGACGAATTGTTGATAAAGGGAACGGGGTCTATAAACTATACAACGTTGACACTACTGTGTATCAGCTTGGTAACTAAATGTGAACACTCTGCCCAGGAGATGCCTTGTGCTAAATATTTTTCACAACTTGTTATTATGTCTGCTACACTATTGAAGAGAAACTGTTCAAATTAATTAAAAAATGTTTCAGAGGAAATTTAAGACAGCCTTGATCAATTTCATAAAGCGCTACTAGCTATGAGCAGCTGAAAGAAATACTTTGTGCAATCTAATCAGTCATCTCTTGTTCAATTATTGACATGTAATATGATGAATACTTCAGTGTGATTGTACAATATGAACAAATGGAAAAGTGTGAGCGCTTCGTCTGTGAATTCTTTAAGAAGTACACTTGTAATTAGGTGGGTAGCGTGCAGGAACACCAAAGCCATGTGCTGTAACCATATGAGATAATCAGAATACCGTATGCTGCAGGCAAACTCACTATCATGCCAATTATTAACTCTGTAGTGAGCACAGCCTCGTCTCTTTGTGCTGCTGCACCCAGCACCTGACCTTATAACCTCTCTCCCTCCTTCAATTACACCGTCATGCAATAAAAAGCACCAGACACAGGATGTGAGTGTGATAAGGAGCAAAAAGGGTAACAAAAATGAAAAAGGCTGATAAGGCACACATGCAGGATTAACCCAGACTCTTTGGGAAAACTAAGAGAGCGGCCCCTTTTTATTGAGAAGATCCATCAGGAGTATTTCTCCACTGTTCCTCCTGCCAGCTCAGGTTGTAAATCAAAGACAGCAAGACTGAGACTCATCAAATCTCCCTCAAGTCACCAAAAATGTTTTTATGTGGAGTTTTGAAATCTGTTTTACAGCATTATCTCAATTTGCAACAATATAAAACAGAGAAAACGAGGAAAATCTCAATTTTGAATAAGAGTTTGCCATTTTACCTTAAAATTAGTATCAACATCATGGTACTACTTTTCTACAATTTGTCTGTTTATAGTAAATACAGTTTCACCAAACATAATATTGCGGTAAGTGTGCAACATCTTCCACCTTCCTATTTTCCCACATATAATAGTGTAAAATTTTTCATTTTTCACATGAATAAAACAATGTTACAAATTTACAAATTAGATCTTCTAAAAAAGATATATCCTTGGGCTTGATGCCAGGAATCAATGCCCCGTTCCAGCAGAGGATAACTGCTTTGACCAGCCAACTGTTCTCAGAGGAGAGAAACAGGAGATCAGAGCATTTACAACGGATAAAAGAAAAAATGAAATTACTCCTGCATCCTCTTTCAAGCCTGCAGTTTCAAGAACACCTCAGCTACCTCAGAAATGTGTTCAGTGCCAAACCTACGCACCTGTAGCAGCTCTGACTGTGAGTTTCTTTTCTCCTTCCCTGTGACTGCATTAACACTTAAAACTGTGTCTTGACTCACCAAGCCCACATATCTACCTGCGAGGAATGTGTCAGTTCTCAGTTTTACACCCAACACCAACTCATACTCTCTCATGACTCCATTTCTTTTTCTCGGCTTTCGTGCTGCTGTTCAATGAGTGCAAATTAAATTCCATTTACATGAACTTCCTTGTTTGTAGCACTTCTGGGGATGTAAATGGTTTGATATGCAAAGGTGTAGAGTTTCTGAGAGCCGGATGAGAGGTGAACTACTGTCTAGAAGTAGATTTACAACTCTAATTGACACCTACAGTATTGAGTGTTGTACCACAGTGTGACAATGAAATTGATCTCCAGGTCAGTTTTGTGTATGTAGTTTGACTTTACCTTACCCAAACTAATTATCTCCTTCAATGAAAACAAAGCATTCTTCAACGTTTCTTCAGCTTTTTTCCTCGATTGGCTGCATTAACACTTCAAACGCCATAAAAGTGGTGTTCATTTGTAACGATTATCCTGCTGAACAAATGCGTAATATCAGAAACGTGCATTTGCCACAGAGCTTATTTTTTGCAAAAAATGCATAGGCAAATACTCAGTAGAACTTATGACGATGCTAACTTCGAGGATGGCCTAAAAAAAATATGTCATTTTGTTTCCTCTTATACCACTGTGCCCTTAAAGCGGTAGTGAATCACTGTAGCATCCAGACTGCCCTCAAAGAGAAGGAAGAGATAGACGCAGCCACACTGCTATCTGCACAGTGACTTTAGTTTACAGCTGAAAATCGCTTCAGCGAAGTGCACAACAGCTGCCAGAGAGGAGTCAGCAAGGCAGACAAACCGCACCAACCTGCTGCACAGTGCCAGTGCAACCATCAACAGCTTTCTTGTCAGCGATCTGATCGACATGAGACCGTGAATTTCAGACCACCCCACAGACAGCTGCGTTAAGGTGATATTAGAGACAAGGATGCATAAAAACAAAGCAAATTTACCTTATCCATGGAGCTGGCAACCCACATCATCCACACACCGACTCCGCATTGCATCTGCCTCTGCTGCTCTGCTGGGCTCTGGATGCAGTTGGACCTGTCTATTCCAGCAGTCTCTGAAATGCAGATGTAAATCTTACTTTTAATTTGGAATGTTTGCTAAATATTTGGAAGGCATTGCACCTTTTTTTCTTGTCTAACTGGGTCATCCTTGTATTTAGGGTTGAAATACAGCCAACTATTTTTTGGTTATGTTGCCATTAATTACACATTGCAGCTTTAATCATAAAGTTACACCCCTGTGATGTAGCATTATATAACTAAACATATTAAACCACTTTATATACATAAATAACCATGACACATTCACATTGTATGTAAACAATAAGAACTGACTGCAGATATCTGAATGTATCTGTATTGGCTGAAATGAAGCTGATCCTAATATACTGTGTTTTATCTACCTCACGCTGCTAATTCAGTACTGCTATCTTTCATGACAGCCACACTCTACAGAACACACGTCACTGCATGTGCAACTGAAAATTAGATTGTATGAATGATTTGGTCACACCAGAGAGTGACTCTGTTCTGGCACCCTGGTTGGAAAATTCCAGGATTTGCTCATCTATGAGAGCAATAAAGCTCTTCTGAAAGAGAAGCATACAAAACATTCACAGAGCAGCTCATTTTAATGAAATCCTCATATCCTCAAACATCCCCGGTAAAAAAAAATAACCAACAAGTTCTCAAAACTAAAATACATCTGTAGTTTACTTCTTAAACGACATAAGCATTTTCTGATCCGTAGCCACAATCACTATGACATAAATAAGAGCATTTTCTGACTTAAGGCTTGGTTAAGTTTGGCATTAAACTTGTTTAGGGTTTGTGAAAGAATCGTGTTCATGAAGCCAATGTATGACTTTAATAGTCATTATTTGTACAGTTGCTAGAGGGCTCACTTAAATGTACTGTATCTTGCTTTCGGGCTCTTGCTTAATAAATGTATGCTGTTTCTTTTCCTTGGAGGGAAAATCTTAAGATGACTTAATCAAACAACTTCTTATGAACACTACAATTGCTTTGCCTATAAGATATGTATTATATAGTCTCTCTACATTCCTTCTTATATATTCTCTGTTTTTTACCCTTTCATGTTATACATACAGTATTGATAAACCCTGCAAGTGGATTCTGCAAAGATCAAAACCCAGGAAGTCCAAGATGGTTCATATAGACAGAGCAGGCGCCCTGCTTCAGCAGCCAGGCACAAAGCCCAGTGCTGTTTGAGAGCTGGTGGCACAAATGAGGGACTAATACACTCAATTTTGGACCCTAAAGAGGATAAGGCAGATGCCGAAAATGCTCCAGAACTACATAAGCTTTCTAAACGGGACTGTTTAGAAGCTGGCACGGTGAAGGTGTGCAGGTTGGTTCTCATGCTCTGCTGTAGTGTTTGTTCTCATGGTGTTACTGTACTTCCCTCACATGGCAAAGTTCACCTCCAACAACTTAATTAAAGACCGTGTGTAGTTGTTTGCTTTCACAGAATGACCTCAGTTTCCTCAAAAACAACAGTCTGCTTTTGCCCTCTTCCATTATCAGGGCAATCCAGGTGATGTTCACCCTTGAGTACCTGCAGGCCGACAGGCTCCTCGCTGCTGAAAGCTGACAGGTGTCACCAGCTGCTTGCTTGACATTTCTGTCATTAAGAAGCAGCTGCTTCTTATCACACCTGCAACAAAGCTTGCCACCAGGCTCGGATTCTCCTCCTCTTTGAAATAACCGATGTATCCCTTGGTAGGTTAATCTCCGAACATAATCCAGAGTTGAATCTGAAGCCTCGGGTGTACAGAGAGTGAAGTTAACAGTTACAGTGGAAGCACCAGTGACAGGTTTGACTGGTATTGAGAAGCTGCTGGAAGCCAGATAGTTTTTCATGCTGTAACCGCAAGTGAATTGCACTCACAATTTTGATTTGCAAATTAAAATAGAAGCATTGTGAAATTCAAAAACTTGTTCCCCGGAAGGGTTCTCAGTTTGCCAAAGCAGACAGCTCAAACTCTGAAATATGTCATTTGAGAACCTGCCTAAGTGATGTCAGTAATATATACAAATACAAGTAGATTCAGGAATGTCATTGCTAAAAAGTGAGGGTAGAAAGTAGAAAAGAAACAACAGAAACATTTAAATAATAGGCTTATGTGCCATTCAGCCAAAACTTTCAATATCTGGGTCAGTGTACAAGCCAAAGAAATGAATTCTGCATTTTGGGTTCTGACTCTCAAGTATGAAGCAGGCAGGTTTACAGTCTACACACTAACATTTGACCGGTGCTTTAACAGCAGAGTCTCCCGAGGCAGCCCTGTACCACTCTGCTGCTTGTGTGACACACTGCTCTCGACACAAACAAAGCGAGGCTTGTCCTTGTAGTCTGTAATCCAGGGAACAACGCCGCTGTCCTCGTGCATCACTGAGCCTCTCTGAGCAGGAGGGGCCAGATACCTCCTCTCCTCTCAGTGCTTTTAGCCTCTTCACATGGCTGTAAGCCGTGTAGGACAGGTACAGTATGCACACTGGACTTGTCCACACAAGTGCTGCCTTCTATATTTAATGCAGACTTCAGTGGCCTTGATTCTCACCTCTCTCTCCCCCTTCCTGTCTATCCAATATATAATAAATGCATAAAAGGCCAAAAAGTCATGTTTGAAAACAGCTTATTTGGATGATTTATACCCAGTTACAGTGTACCCTGATTTTCAAGCATGAGAAAGTAACAATGAAAGTTTCAAACATTAAAAAAGAATATGAAAATGTTTTGTTACACCTTAAGGATACATTGGCTGTGATTTGGTGAGAAAAACAGACAAAAACATGGCGTACCTTCAACCCCTGAGTGCAGTGTTTTGTGCTTCTGCAGAGCATCATAGGCACACAAATTATGTCCTCTGTGGGTTTTAAAAGGAAGAGAATTGGCTTGTTGCCATGTGTCCAGCCTCAGTGGCTAAAATAGCTCATATTTTAGCACTGCTTAACTCACTGAACTCATGAACCATCATGCAACCATATGTCACAGTTTCATACTTTTTTTTGCATTTCTTTATATGTTTAATTTGGGTAAGAGATGAGTAGAGGACTTATGTAACCACGCAAACAGGAAGAGACTCTCTAATAGACTGTATCATGAGGAAGAAATTGCAGGATTTTCTTAGGACAGCATGATGGCTCATTGGTAAGCACTGCTGTGTCACAGCCAGACGCTCCAGACTGTTTCCTTGCCTTCTGCTCGGTGCATGCTAGGACAGCATCACTGTCTGCCTGATCACGAACAAGAACGTTTGTAGAGGATCAAGGAATGAAAGGTTTCCTTCATCCAGAGACTCTAAAATAAACTTTAATACAATCTACAGTTTTTTTTCAAGGACATGAACTCCTATTCCTCTGTTTCTGAAAACAACAGTGGTAGCCTGCAGCAACATTTGTATAATTGATTATCAATTAAAGGTTGACCTTTAATCTAGTAAGTGCTGCTTAGCGGATTTAAATATATTTGGACACTTAAGAATTTGAATTAAAAATCTTAAGTAATATCCTTCACTTAATGCACAGTTGTTTTTGGTGTCCACATTCAGTCTCACAGAAACAATCCAACGGAGACAGGCAGTCCGGTGCAAATGCCAAGGTCTTACAAAATGTTGATACCCCTGTATGGACATATTTTTAAAGTTAGAAATAACACTGCTGCCAAAATATTCTAGCTTATACCATAGACTGTATAAAGAATGGAGGACCCGTCCCCACTTTACCACTGTACAATAACAAGCCAAACTATCTCGGATACAGCCGCTGCCTACTTGTGCTGGTGGCGTCATTAGGTGTCAGAGTCTGCACCATAGTTATCAGGCATTATCGCACAACAAAGCCTGAGGCAATTACAGCTGTCAATCTGTAGTTTTATACCATCAAATAACAATTTTAAACCAAACTTATCAGAAACATTTACAATTGGACATCAGAGCAATAAAAGAACCTACCTAAGATGACAGAAACCATCTTTGATCTTTGGGGGAAATTCACTTAAGGTTTATATTTTGGTTTGCAACAATGCAATCAAGGTGTTTTGGCTTAAGCCTATATGGTTTATACTCCTGACCAGTGACGCTTTAACCTGCATAGCCCACACCACAATGAGGACAACAGTGGCAACCGATACTGTTGGGATCCTTTTCATTGATGAACAATAGAAACACTGACAGCCGAAAAACATCAAGTGCAGCTGTATGGATGCTCAAATTGTTATTGTTAAAATGATCATTATAGTTGTTAGGAAGCATGTTTCCTATTATCCATTACCTATGATTTTAAGTCACGGTTTTGACCTCTTAAGAATGTATATTCCATATTTATATCTCTGCTTTGGTCTCCACCAGCTCCTGAGTGACATATTTGGCTCTTTAAGTCTCCACTGCATTCACCAGCGAGTAACTAACTGTGACTGTCAGCTCATCAATAAAAGCTCTGCTGCAGGTAAAAATGATCCTGGCGAGAGTGAACCAAAAAGTAAAATGATGTGCCAAGAAACAGCAACAATGAGCTAAAAAACAAGAAATGCTCCACAGAGCTGAGATGAACTACTAATTCTCTGTGGGTTTGTTATTACAAGCAACTCGTCTCACATCTGACATTCAATACACCGTTATATAAGCGCTCTAATTAGATCAGCCATAACTATGCTATAATTTCTTCTTAATGCATATATGCCAACTGTAATTTGATGTCAAGTGTGCTTTTATAAAAAATGCATGACATGGAAAATGTAGATGAAGTTTTTATTAGATGACATAATAGTTTTGTAGAGCAGCCATGTCTGAAAATATCCCTCAGTGTGAAAAGTCAAGAGCTCCAATAAGGTGATTTTTCAGACAAAAGATGTTTTTCAGTTACTTGGATATACTAAGTTTTACCGTTATGCAAGTTGTATTTGCTGGAAGTTCAGCTGGAGTTTAAACATGTAATGACTGAACTGTGAAGAAGTTACATGAGAGGTTGGTATTACTCTTAAGTAACAATGATAACGATATGGCTTTACTCCAGCAGAATACATGATGTGATAAGCTAAAAGGGTACATTACAGAAAATGGGTGCCTGCACATGAATTAATGATGAAATTGTGGCAAAGTTAGGTCAGTTTCTCTCTTTGGCCCAGAGTTAAATGTTTGGTATAGCATGTGTGCCAACATTAGGGGGGACTCTAATAAGACTGGGAGCTAAACTCAGAGCTAAACATGTTAGAACAGGATTCTTTTCAGTGCAATTAATTGCAGCAGATGCTTTTTCTCTTGCCAGGTCTGAACCAGATGCTTTCTAGCACCAGTATTGAACCAGCCTTTGAGAAATATGAAGACCTGTAAACCGTCTATGCGCATAAAAAGTGTAATATTGGAATACAAATCACCTCTGCTGCTCAGGACATAGTCATTGCCACACAGATTACTGCCTTACTACATTCATTTAATGTTGTCTCTGCTTATATATAGATCAATACCATAGCCGAGAGGAAGCCCTCTGCGGTGCCCTTGATATTCTACACGGTAAATGAGTTAACGAGATGTTGGAAATAGTCTGAGGGTGGACAGAATAATGTAAACACTTGGTGATGAAAGCACTTTCAAGTATTTAAATCATCACTTCAAGCAGTGAGTAAAGGCAGGTCAAAGGTTACATGCTAATTAGCAGCATTTCTCAAACCTACATGTACTTTATACTGTGTACGCTGTGTGTGACAGCTATGTCTTATAATCTTCCCGTGTACGTGCTGACCTTGTCATATCAAACTTTTTTTTTGACCAATGTGTTAATGGGGATAATTAGCTATCCACCATGTTGTTTACTTGGCAAACTGTGTTTTGGCATTGAACATAATGCAGCCTATAAAACCGTTAAAATTGATGGTAATGGAGTTACTTTTCATTGCTTTCTCCACTACAAGTAAGAGCCCATAAGTCTTCGTTTTACTTACTAAGTCAAAGCACCAACAGCAAAAAACACTCAGAAAAAGAGTGCATATATTAATGTGTAAGCATCATTTAATAATGTAGCTAATATTAACTATTCCCTATGTTTAATCTACAACAATGCATCATATTTAATTAACTGATCAGGTTTTGTATGCATCTTCAAAATAACTTGAAACTGTATATTATTAATAGATGCAGTGGAGTAAAATGTGGGAGTAGAAGTGTAAAGTAGCAGAAAAAAACGCCTCATAATTTTACAGTAGTGAACCAATGTACAGTAGTATAAGTGAATGAAGCCTACTTAGTTGATTTGCAGCACTGATTTAATATCTTTTTGGGGAGGAAGTCCTCTAAAGCAGAAGTGCATGTGTAAGACTTTTTGCCATTTTAAGAGGAAATTCCTCTAAATGTTAAGCTTAAGGCAAATGGTGGATCTTCTGCAGTGATTAGACCAAAAATTGTTTTTGTTACTAATTAATCATTGAGTCTATAAAATTTCAGAACAGCACAAAATCCTGATATTTTCATTTGGTATTTATTTCAAACAGAATCTTAGGAGAAAAAGAGATAAAAA